>JAWPHD010001221.1:0-345014 GCA_037043455.1 Cyrtodaria siliqua
AACATCTACACCCTATATCATCAACCCATCCCCAACATTACAACACAATCCCCCAACCAACAACACACACCCAAACAACCCCAAACCCCCCATAATCCACCCATAAAACTCAATATAACCCCAACAAACCCCCACCTATATACAACACCCCACCCACCCAACCCACAACAACACACTCAACAACCCTGCCACCACCACCCCCACCCCAACACCAACCCCCACCCCCAACAACCAAACAAAACACATTAACAAATCATAACCAAATCAATCCAATCAATCCAAACCTAACAACACTATATCATAATATAACCACCCTCCCATCAACTCACAAATTCAACCACCCCTCCTCACCCACAATCAATACAACCACAAACACCAACTAATTCCCCTCCCTTCACACCCACACATTCAACAAACTTCCCATCCACCTACTACATTCATCCACAAACACTTACAACAAAACCCCTCAACCACACCACCCACCTATACTATAAACCTCCCATCCTACAACCCCATCCACATCCCCATTACCCAATTCCATAATACACAACCCTCCCAACTTCACTAATCATAAATATACCAACCACAAACAATCCCACAAAACCACCACCCTCTAACAAACCACCCCCTCAACAACTCTCATAACCCCAACAATAATCCAATAACCTCACCTCACAAAAAAATAACTACAAACACTCAACCAAAATACAAAACCCAACCACACTCCACACAATCATATACACAAATACCTAACCCAATAAATAACTATTCCACAACACATAAATCATTATTCTAAACCCATCACTTATCATACCACACATCCTACAAAATACAACATAATCCATATCGTGAATTAACCATAGTACATAGTCAAAAATACACCACACAACCACACTTTAATCCACAATACCAATATTCAAATTATGAATAAATGAACAGTAGAACTAATATCAACCTAAACAAGCCAATAGCCACATTATCCTCCTACCATACAGTATTAATGAACTAAGTCCTACGCAAAAAGCATCAACCAAGGAGCAATAAATGTTACTAACATATGAATAATATACCTGTTAAAAAAACAAAAAGATTAATACAAAGTGAAATACAAAAACTTTACATTCTAAAATCCTAAATATATTCTTCAAAATAGATGTGTTAATAAATTAAGAATACTGCTATATATTAAATAAATATATATTTTGGAATGACTATGCTATTTGTTTTCTAAATACTTTGAATACTTGGGCCATCCTTAAAAAAGTGTTTGTTTGCTGTGCTCCGACCGACCGTCTAAAAAGGCAGCGACCGATATATTTTTTAGCCTTTTGAAAAAAAAAATTTTTACTTGAAAAAAAAATTATATACCAGGACTGTGGCCAAAAAAAAAAAAAAGAAAAAAAAAAGGACCTACCAACTTAAAAAATTCAGGGTCGGAGCACAGCAAACAAATATTTTTTTAAGGATGGCCTTACGGTATTCTAAAGTTGATCAAATTTATATGATGATCTATTTCCGAAGCTGTGATATACAACATGATTATCCAATAATGCTGTAAAATATTTATTACAAACCATGAATAATACAGTAATCTAATTAAATAGCAATTAGTTTACTATTTATAACATATTCCATCATTTATAACCTTATGTTGTTGTTGGTTTTCAGATTTATTGAAATCTGTTCCAAATAATATTTACTGATATGAAAGTGAAAATGTAGACCTTCAGTGCCATATAGTTTAATTGACTTGCTTTATAAAAGTGTAATAACAGTCAGTCTAACTATTAAAAATGTATTAGATAACTATTAAAAATGTCCATGTAATATTTGAACAGCCCGCGTATATGCAAATTACCGGTAGTAACAGCTTAAATCAGTCTCATTTGAATCCCTCCACTGTCATGACTGTCTGAGTGCAGATCTTTTTGTGACGTGTTCAGCTACATGTATTTGCATTTGCAATGACAAAGCAATTAGATATGACTGTGAGTGACCTGTTTTCTGTAAAGGGAATGTAGGGACACAGCCAAACAAGCTTTGTTATTGAGAGTTCTGAAAAACTTGGAAAAAGGTGAAAGAATTATCAAAATCGGATGATAAACAAAAAAGATATGACCATTTAAAGGTTGTTCTAAAACGAACATGGGAGCCGCCATTTTTAGAACTATGACGTCATAGTTCCATATTACCATATATGGAATATTGATAAATATCATTTAAACCGAAGAAAATCACTGCAAATGAAAGATATTTTTTACTGGTCATATAAAGCATTAGTGCCATTAAGTATTACATATTTTTCATACAATTGCTGTCATTTTTTCCCTATAAATAAGTAAATTTTCATATTTATAAATATTCCATATATGGTCATTTAGAACCGTGATGTCATAGCTCTCAAAATGGCTGCTTCCATATTCGTTTTCACAGGATCTTCAAATGATCATATCTTCTTTGTTTATCATCCGATTTTGATAATTCTTTCACCCTTATTCAAGTATTTCAGAACTCTCAATGATAAATATGGTTTGGCTGTGTCGCTACATTCCCTTTAATATATTTGGATTGTTTGTCCTTTGTTCTTTTGTCTGACTTCAAAAATGTTGGTTAACAAATGATTCATAATGGGTCAAATGCAATAATATAGTCAAGCAAATTTGTATGTAATACAATATTGTAGCGTGGTCACTGAAATTCCCTTTGTATTTTCAAAGGTGTAAATCGTTTATTTGAAAATAACACCTGTCAGAATAAATGGTGTACTCTAACTACCAGTTATTGGAAGTTTGAGTATGTCAAGTACATGAAATGGACGTTAGAGTATGGTCTCATCTCGTTGGTTAATTTAAACATCTCAATGTTTAAATCAACCAACTCATAATGAGAATGTCGTATATATAATGAGTAAGTCAATCACAAACTTCATGGCAGTTATCAATTTAAAATGATAAAAACACTAAGAACTGTCAGAGACAGGGCTTTTTCACCTTACGTATGTAAAGGAGGCCTGTAAAAGGCCTCTTCCCAATTGAAAACTTGACTGTTTTTTTCCCCAACTTTGGCAGAATTTTTTGTCCAGTCAGAAAGCAGCAGTCTCTCAGAATTTGAGAAATATTCTGCTATGTATTTTTGTCTGTTAAGTCAGTTCTGACTGAGAAGTAAGTGATTATGATAACTTATGGGTGAAAATATAAATAAATCATAGTATTGTCATATTTACTTAATTTAAAAATCTTACCTCTTTCTCAAAATGAGGGCGTGTTTTTTCCCCCCCCCCCCCCCCAAAATGGACAGGTTTGGGCCTCTTCCCAGTTTTGTGGGAAAAAACTGAGAGAAAATATCCTCGTTATAATCGGCATATAGTGTGAGGGTATGTCCCTCTCAAAATGTTATTTTAGCACCAAACTGTACAGTATTACAAAGTACTTTTATACTAAAAAATTACTAAGTTTAGGTTCTGCTTTTATTGGACAGCTGAGCATGTAGAAATATTGTAAAAACAAGATGAATAAGTTATGCAACCTTATAGAACTGCATGTATTTGTGTATTTCACTCAATTAAAAAATTCATTTACAGAATAATATACTGAAAGGAAAAAGAATCGCATCAACAAAAAATTGCCTATACAACAATATTTTAATACACACCTAATTCCACGTAATATTCCAGATATATCTCAACGTGTTTTGTACAAAAAGGGGCTACAACTAATTACAGAAAGGACAACTCATGTAGTAGCCCTTTTAATCAAAGTAAACTTTGTTACACGAAATTCATCAATTTTGAAGTTTCGCTTGAAGTCAAGCCATTTCAGTATTGTGTTTAATGTTAAGAGATTGCAACGTTTAAAGCCTAAGTTTGCTCACCTGCTTAAGCCAAATGCGCATTCTGTCGATAATGAAACTTTAAAGGGGTAACCATTGGTGTGTTCAGTGCTGTTTAAAGCTTCTTTCCGAAGGACAGGCCTTATGTCGCCCTGTACCATTTGATTAACAGTAGCATATTAAATATACAATATATAGCAGAAATACCCATTATGTGTTTCTTTTTCCTTTCAGTATACCAAGTTAAGCATTGGCTGAATAAGGTATCATCGAACTAATGTCGAGCTCTGAGGAGAGACAACCATTACTCCCAGAACGAGGTGGGACAACATACAGTGCTGTGAATGGTCATGCTAGTACCAGTTTAGGGTATGAAGGCAGCTCATACACCCCTTTGGCTGGTAATGGAAGTACCGGTGCAGCGTATGAAGACAGCACATACACCCCTTTGGCTGGTAATGGAAGTACCATTGTAGCTTATGAAGACAGCACATGCTCCGCTGTAACTAGTAAAGGAAGTACCATTATATCATATGACAATGAACCAGTCAGTCCTGGCAAACAGATCCAGGAATCTAATCTTAAAATAAAGGTAAATTAAACCATTTAAAAGGAAATTTAATTAAAAACAACAACACATTTTATATGCACTGTATCTACATATCTACTCAATTTTAATATATAATTCTGAATATGAATGCACTTTTATGTAAACATTGCTCTTTTCTTTTAAATTCTGAGAAGAAACATTTGTTTTACTACTTTTCTCTGTTATTTAATATTTACAGTGGCAGACACAGGATTTAAGATTAGGGTAGCTTTTAACTGTTACAAAAAAACAACAACAGGCACACACATTTTTTCAGTTGTGGGCGAGGGGGCGAACCCCTGTACTCTTGGATCCACCCCTGATTTATGATCAAAATGAAATCTTGAATAAAAGCTGGCCTACCTTTGTTTCATTGAAATTTCCTGGCATTGTGTCACTGTGTATCTTTTACGGTTGGCTCCAACATGTGCAATGCACTCCAGTGGAATAAGGAAAATATACTGAGCAAAAATAAAAAGTACCCCCTTTTTCTTTCTCTTATTATATACCGGTAGACAGCAAAACAGGAAAAAATAAATGATGTATGTAGGATAATTAGACCAACCACCACCAATTATAAGTTAAAAAAAAAAAAATCTTTTTGAAAAGTTTGTTACACAAGGGAGTTATCCCCCCCCCCCCCCCCCCCCCCCCCCCCCCCCCTTTTTCTTAAACCATGCATTTTTTGTAAAATAATAAAATCTACAAACATTACCTCAATTTGTCCAAGACAATATTCTCTATACGTTGCTTTCAAAAGAAATCACAGAAAAACACAAACATTGTTTAATTAAAGTGCTGTTCAAGCTGTCCTGCGCCTTCACAAACTGGCCTATGGGAATACCAGCAAAAAAAGGGGTACTTTTTTTTTCTAGTGAGTATATAAAAAATTAAGAAAGTACTGGTAATCATCTTCTCTGAAATAGTTTAATAACAATTTAATACAAGGGAAACTGCAAAAATCTGATCTATTCGGTCGACCATTTTTAAAGGGTATTACATGCCTTTAACCTTTTTCATAGTCCTCTTTATAACTGAATGGGAAAACTCTGAACTGATCTACAATATGTAAATGTCAATGGCCGGAACAATCTGTTTATAGTATTATACTGTATATTCGACAGGTTTATAAACAATGCTGGTACATCATGATCATGTTTGCCTATTGTGTCCATGTCCATGTAATGACCTACCCAAGTTGGCTGATATTCTACTCCTGTAACAGGTTTATAAACAACGATGGTACATCATGTTTGCCTATTGTGTCCATGTCCATGTAATGACCTACCCAAGTTGGCTGATATTCTACTCCTGTTACAGGTTTATAAACGACGATGGTACATCATGTTTGCCTATTGTGTCCATGTCCATGTAATGACCTACCCAAGTTGGCTGATATTCTACTCCTGTTACAGGTTTATAAACGACGATGGTACATCATGTTTGCCTATTGTGTCCATGTCCATGTAATGACCTACCCAAGTTGGCTGATATTCCACTTCTGTTACAGGTTTATAAACGACGATGGTACATCATGTTTGCCTATTGTGTTATGTCCATGTAATGACCTACCCAAGTTGGTTAATATTCCACTCCTTCTGTTACAGGTTTATAAACGACGATGGTACATCATGTTTGCCTATTGTGTTATGTTCATGTAATGACCTACCCAAGTTGGCTGATATTCCACTTCTGTTAAAGGTTTATAAACGACGATGGTACATCATGTTTGCCTATTGTGTTATGTCCATGTAATGACCTACCCAAGTTGTCTGATATTCCACTCCTTCTGTTACAGGTTTATAAACGACGATGGTACATCATGTTTGCCTATTGTGTTATGTCCATGTAATGACCTACCCAAGTTGGCTGATATTCCACTCCTGTTACAGGTTTATAAACGACGATGGTACATCATGTTTGCCTATTGTGTTATGTCCATGTAATGTCCTACCCAAGTTGTCTGATATTCTACTCCTGTTACAGGTTTATAAACGACGATGGTACATCATGTTTGCCTATTGTGTTATGTCCATGTAATGACCTACCCAAGTTGGCTGATATTCCACTCGTGTTACAGGTTTATAAACGACGATGGTACATCATGTTTGCCTATTGTGTTATGTCCATGTAATGACCTACCCAAGTTGGCTGATATTCTACTCCTGTTACAGGTTTATAAACGACGATGGTACATCATGTTTGCCTATTGTGTTATGTCCATGTAATGACCTACCCAAGTTGGCTGATATTCTACTCCTGTTACAGGTTTATAAACGACGATGGTACATCATGTTTGTGTTTGGTATCATGACCATGACCAACTGTGCCATCTGGAACACATTCAGTCCTATTTCAGCCGTGGGAGAGCGTGTGTTTAATTGGGATACTGCCAATTTATCACTGCTGTCAAATTACGGAGGTATATGTTTCCTTATAGGAACGTTTGGATTCTCGTGGCTTCTAGATGAGAAAGGTATGTTTATACATGTGATTGTTAACTACCTGTTTACTTTATTTGCAAGAGTGTTTTTGTTTGTTTTCTTAGAGGGTATGTATTTATTATAGTTCAAAATATACGTTTGAATCCCACTGGGAGCTCGACTTGTAAATGAGGAAGTGTCGATTCTTATGGATGGCGGGAGGGGTACAGTACGGGCTCTACACAGGAAGAGTGGGTTGTCTGCCTCCATCACAAAAAAAATCAACCGTCATATATAACCTTACATGAGTTGAAAATGATGTAAAACACCATACAAACAAATCAAAATATACGTAAAAGTTTCATCATCGAAGACATACAAATAGATGAGAAATTGAAGGTTGCTATTAACAACAGTACTTTCATAATAAAAAATACAACTACATATTGTAAGCATCCTCTCATGAATGCAAACTGAAGGTCAACCCCTCACAAAGTAAGAGCAGTTCCGTGAACTGTAGTCTATCATCCGGGAATGTCAAAGAACCAAAGGAATCCAGTAGGATAAGCCCATTTACTCTGTTGCCATGCTCTCTCTCTCTCTCTCTCTCTCTCTGGAAATTGCTCTATCTAACCTTAATATTGTGATGAAGAGCTGTTAAATTTTATAAAAAAATAAAATATTGTAGCGTTTTCTGTTTACAACTATTAATTTCAGGATTACGTCCAGCGTGTGTGCTAAGTTCATTTCTAATGGTGGCAGGTACCGGACTTCGGTGTATAACATCCCAGGCCTCGCTGGCTACTCCGTGAGTATTAAATTAGCTGCCACATTTGTTTATTCCATTAGTATTACATCTAATCAATATTCATGAGAAGATCAACTAAATTCAACCAATGAAATTGTGTGTGCACATCAGATGATGTTCGAATGAACTAAACAAACGAAAATGCACATAAAACAAATATAGATATATCCGAAGAAAGATAAAGTCGCTGTGTGTTATTCTGCTGTGGATTGCACAATTAATTCAAAGAAATGCACTGACATCAAGAATACAAAGAAAATCATGGGCGCTTTCAGGTTTTTCGAAAACATTCAGATGAAAAATACATATTTTCCCGAGATTATTGCGACATTATGTTTTCTGTATAGTATGTCTTACTTAATGGTCTGGCCTGTTTAGCTCAGTCGTAAATAAGGTCTACTATTGCGACATTTTATTATTATTACCCACGAGTGTAATTTTAGTGTGGGTTACGAGTTCAACCCCCAAAAAGCGGTACTTCTTTTTTTGTACCGCTATTGAATTCCGTCAAGCAATCTTGGTTTTATTCAGTAAATATTCCATAGTGGTTGGTGTGTTATGTTTGTCATTGCAATTATTTTGTGTTTTATAAGCTAAAAGTTACGGACATTGTCCCTTTCAATACTGAGCGTAGACTGCCCCACAGTGTTTGACTGAAACAGGACAAGCGCAGTGAAGCAGTATATACCGAGTGGTTTTGTAGGCTAAAATATGATGGGCTAATCATAAGGGCAATCTGACGTGACCTCCAGTGCAGTGATGTCAGATCCTTGAAGTATAGAGTATCATAGCATGCTAAAGGGTCTGATTTTAATGAGATTTTGTCAAGTTTTAATTTGTCAACATGCAGAAGACATATGAGTTTGTGTCAAGTTTTAATTTGTCAACATGCAGAAGACGTATATGATACTTTGTCAAGTATAAATTTAGTGACATGCAGAAAACATATGAGTCTTGTCAAGTTTTAATTTGTCAACATGTAGAAAACACATAAGTCTGTGTCAGGTTTTAATTTGTCAACAAGCAGAGACATATGAGCCAGTGTCAAGTTTTGAATATAAATTAATAAGGATGATAAAGAATCAGTTTATGCCAGAAGGCTACAGATCACTTGCGGGTCCAATTTAAGTTGTGTCTGTAATAGAGATTCCATTTGATTCATCCTCCCATCCCATATAGTCTGTCCCACTATAATCAAATACAATCATTACATGATGCATTATTGTCTATATCCAGCTTAATACATGTTGGACAGTTCCTAAGTTGCCTCGCAGGACCAATAGCCGTAGGGGCACCACCCGCACTATCTGCTGAATGGTTTCCACCAGAACAGAGAACTACAGCGACAGCCATAGCAACTATGAGCAATATATTTGGTCTGGCAGTGTCATTTCTGCTTGGTAAATAATAAATTCCATAGTTATGTCTCCCCTCACCCCCCTCCAACATTACTGGGGAGACATATTGTTTTTAACTTGGATGTCTGTCTGGATCTCTGTCCGTCACAAGTCGTGTCCTCCCCATGTCTCTTGAACCGCTTGAGGGATTTTAAAATAACTTGGTACAAATGTTCACCATATCGAGACGACTTGCAGAGCGCAACTTCCAGCCACATCCATTCAAGGTCAAGGTCACACTTAGAGGTCGAAGGTCATATGCACTATATTTTGTGTCCTGTCCATATATCTTGAACCACTTGAGGGATTTTGAAATAACTCGACACAAATTCTCACCATATCGAGATGACGTGCACAGCGCAACTTTCAGCCAGGTCGGTTCATAAATTATGTGGGGGGCAAAAACAACCCCATCTATTTTTTATTATGCTTTTAAATTTTATCCTGATTCTACTGTCATTTACTTTATTTTCCTTTACTTCTCTTGTTTCCTAGGCTCTGTTTCAATGTAGATTTGCTTGTCATCTGCAACACTTCGATCGATGATCATTATTCAGAAAATGTTATTCGTCAAACCATACAACTATCAAACCATACAGCTATCAAATCATACAAGCATCAAACCATACAACCATCAAACCATACAACCATCAAACCATACAGCTATCAAATAATACAAGCATCAAACCATACAACCATCAAACCATACAGCTATCAAATAATACAAGCATCAAACCATACAAGCATCAAACCATACAGCTATCAAACCATACAACCATCAAACCATACAACCATCAAACCATACAGCTATCAAACCATACAGCTATCAAACCATACAGCTATCAAATCATACAAGCATCAAACCATACAGCTATCAAACCATACAACCATCAAACCATACAACCATCAAACCATACAAGCATCAAACCATACAGCTATCAAACCATACAACCGAAAAATAACTCTACATTGACCGTACTTTATTGTAAGTACTGTTTCCATTTCAGGTCCATATTTAGTACCTGAACAGAAAATAGATACGACCAATTCTGTATTAATTTCAAACCATACAATGAATTCCAGGTATGTATGAGACAGAAAATCTGTATTTTAAATATAAACAGTATTTTATTTGTTTTCAATTTAAATTTGCTCTTAAAAACTGTACAGTTTGTCTGAGTACAACGCTCGGTATTTTATACTGAATGTTATTATTTATACAGATTTCCAGCAGGGATATGGAAATGTTTTCACCTGTTTGATTTCATTTCACACTGAGCCAAAAACATGAGCTTATATTGAATCATCAGTAAAAGCTTCCTAACATACTTCTTAAATGGTATGACTGATAAATATTGCAAGTTAAATTTTGAAAACAGAATCGTTGAATGGACAAATTTGTAAATGTGTCATCTGTTTTCGCAGATTGTCAAATGTTGAAAATTAATAATAAAAAAAATGAACAGGGTGTGCACCCAGATAAAACAGGATATAGTAGAATTCACAGAAAAATATTTACATTTATATATTACATTGCTCTTAAATGAACCACATTAACACGTTGTACTTCAGTTCCCAGTGAAAAGCATTTACTTTTTGGGAGAAGCTAAAACAAACAAGGTGCAGTAAATTGGTCTAATTAATTGTTTTTGTTTGTATGATGTAACATCGTTTAGACGTTCTCATGCTAATTGCCGTTAGTTGCTATAAACAAGCGTGCAATGTTGGTAACGTTACTGAAAAACTGAGAGAACAGATATAACGTAAATTATAAAGGATTTGAATCGATATTTCGACCTCTCTACAGGGTATGAACAATATTTGCTAATGTCACTCCAGAAATAATGTTGAAATGGGAGTTTCTTTAGCAATTCGACCATTTTAATTCGATTTTTAAGTAGACTTTCATATTACCGGTCGCTGGAGGATAATATGGTACGGTACCTTCACTCTTAACCAATAAACCGCAGAGGATTTACTCAGTATCTGTAAATTATCACAGACATATTAATAAACAGACAGGAAACTTCCTATCTTAACCAATGAAGTAACCAAAATATCATGTGGCACCTTAACTTTTCCTTCTATCTCCTCTCTCAGTTATTCACTGATTTTGATGAGAATACATTCAAAAAATTCATAGTGAATAGCAAAATGGGATTATAATAATTTATGGTTATTTTCAAAATAAGAAACTGTATTTTTAAATAGATGTTTAAAGTTAAAAATGTCATAATTTTTCGTTTTTCTCTTAAAAATCAAGGTTTTGACATAGTCAAAGTTTCCATCAAACTCCTTTTTTGTTCTAAATGTAAGAGAAAGAAAACTACTACCATTTGAAAAAATTTAAATTTGTGATGGGATTTGGCATGAATAAAACTTGTATCTATAAAACTCATAAGTTGGGAAATATTTTGCTCAATTGAATTGTTATTAGGTCTGTGAAATTATGTAGCCCCCTTGCGGACTCTTAATGCAGGTGACTTCTAATACAAGTGGATACTGCTTGGTGTTATATTGAGTATTACAACTAAATACATGTACTTGTTTTAATGTAACTAGTATGCTACTCCATATCTGGTTTCAGTAGTGCACTGTTTCAAGAATCATTTGATGTCTTCTCACCGCAGAATATATCAAATGTTACAAGCAATTATACTACAGGTACTGTAAACTACCCTTATCTGTCCAAGTAACCCAAATGAATGGCAAATAGTGCAAATGCAATAGAAATCCAAACGCAAATTCCGTGGTTTCAGACTTATTTTGCACCATACCATGATTACCAGACTATACATATGTCATATTTTAAATTATTCTTTGTTTATGAGACATATTTTACAATATTCCGTGTTATTAGACATAATATATAACTAAAAGTCATGTTTACAATATTTCATTGTTATCAGACATATCTAACTATAAGTCATATTTACAACATTCCATTGTTATCAGACATATATAACTATAAGTCATATTTACAACATTCCATTGTTATCAGACATATATAACTATAAGACATATTTACAATATTCCATTGTTATCAGACATATCTAACTATAAGACATATTTACAACATTCTATTGTTATCAGACATATATAACTATAAGACATATTTACAATATTCCATTGTTATCAGACATATCTAACTGTAGACATATTTACAATATCCCATTGTTATCAGACATATCTAACTAAAAGTCATATTTACAAAATTTCATTGTTATCAGACATATCCAACTGTAAGTCATATTTACAACATTCCATTGTTATCAGGCATATCTAACTAAAAGTCATATTTACAAAATTACATTGTTATCAGACATCTAACAATAACATTGTTATCCGACATATCTAACTATAAGTCATATTTACAACACTCCATTGTTATCAGACATATCTAACTATAAGTCATATTTACAACATTCCATTGTTATCAGACATATCTAACTATAAGTCATATTTACAACATTCCATTGTTATCCGACATATCTAACTATAAGTCATATTTACAACACTCCATTGTTATCCGACATATCTAACTAAAAGTCATATTTACAACACTCCATTGTTATCAGACATATCTAACTAAAAGTCATATTTACAACATTCCATTGTTATCCGACATATCTAACTATAAGTCATATTAACAACACTCCATTGTTATCAGACATATCTAACTAAAAGTCATATTTACAACACTCCATTGTTATCAGGCATATCTAACTAAAAGTCATATTTACAAAATTACATTGTTATCAGACATCTAACAATAACATTGTTATCCGACATATCTAACTATAAGTCATATTTACAACACTCCATTGTTATCAGACATATCTAACTAAAAGTCATATTTACAATATTTCATTGTTGTCAGACATCTAACAATAATATTGTTATCAGACATATCTAACTAAAAGTCATATTTACAGTATTTTATTGTTGTCAGACATGTCTATCTGAAAGCCCCTATTTTAAATTGTTCATGTTTATTAGTCTTATCTTTTCCTGTTTCAGAATATGACATAGCCACAGAAAGAGATTTGCTGATGAGATACATGTATTATTGTAAGTTATTTATACCTTTCCTTACCAGTACAAATCGGGTGATTGATTATGATTGCAAAGGAAGTATATGAAAATCAGTTTTGCCTTCTTGATATTGAGTTGGACTTTTTGTCTGACTTTAATGCAATCAAATTGAGTGAGTCCATATATTGGTGTATATTGATTTTAACCGAAACCAGGCCTAATTATCGTTTTTCATAGTAGATCTATGTCATTTTTTACAAAAGGTATCCAAACCCGCGATCACTTTACACAACTTAAAAGCAGTTCTTGCCAGATTGTATACCCCAACTGAACAAAAACAAGAGGTCCAAATGGCCCTGAGGGGCGCAGCCATTTTTTACCCTAGGAACTTCATTAGTACAACTTTTATAGTATAAGAGTTGGCGATCATATATAACCAAAAACTATCGAAATCTATTCAGTGGTTCATAAGAAGAAGATTTTTTAAGAATCTGACCATACATGGTAATGGTGGCCATCTTGGATAATGCATTGACCTAATTTGTATAATTCTGAAAGGCATTGATCTCAGAATCATCCACATAAAATGTGATCAAAATCGGCCATGCAGTTTCTGAGATGTTTTTACCCTCCCCACAAACAGCAGCCATCTTGTCATTTTGCTTATAACCAATTACTGGCACCTTGCTTATCACCATTTACTGGTCTCTTATAACTGTCATTTTGCTTATCACCAAGTACTGGTCTCTTGCTTATCTCCAATTACTGGTCTCTTGCTTATCATCAGTTACTGGCCTCTTGCTGAACCAATTACTGGCCTCTTGCTGAACCAATTACTGGCCTCTTGTTATAACCAACTACTGGCCTCTTGTTTATAACCTATTACTGGCCTCTTGCTTATAACTAATTACTGGCCTCTTATAATGCATTACTGTCCTTTTTTCTTACATATATACATAGTTTATATTGCTACCATATCATCCCTATTTTGTAGATAGTTTTATCTTTATACGTTTACATTATTTTTAATTACTACTTCATTCTTTCATGATTCATCGGTTTTTGCGCACAATATGACCTGTTTATAACCAATTACTCGCCTCTTATAACAGTCATTTTTCTTATAACCAGTTACTGGCCTCTTGCTTATAACCAATTACTGGCATCCTGCTTATAACCAGTTACTAGCCTCTTATAACTGTCCTTTTGATAATAACCAATTACTGGCATCTTGCTTATAACCAATTACTGGGATCTTGCTTATCACCAATTACTGGCCTCTTATAACTGTCCTTTTTGTTTATAACCAATTACTGGCCTCTTGCTTGTTACCAATTACTGACCTTTTATAACTGTCCTTTTGCTTATACCCAATTACTGGCCTCTTGCTTATCACCAATTACTGGTTTCTTGCTTGTAACCAATTACTGACCTCTTGCTTATAACCAATTACTGACCTCTTATAACTGTTCTTTGCTTATACCCAGTTACTGGGCTCTTGTTTATCACCAATTACTGGCCTCTTGCTTATCACCAATTACTGGCATCTTGCTTATCGCCACTTACTGGCCTCATGGCTATAGCCAATTACTGGCCTCTTGCTTATCACCAATTACTGGCCTCTTGCTTATTGCCATTTACTGGCCTCTTGCTTATCACCACTTACTGGCTTCTTGCTTATAACCACTTACTGGCCTCTTGCTTATAATGTATTACTGGTCTGTTGCTTATAAGCTATTACTGGTGTCTTGCTTATAACCAATTACTGGCCTCTTGCTTATAACCTATTTCTGGTGTCTTGCTTATAACCAATTACTGACCTCTTGCTTATCACCTATAGCTTGCCTCTTGCTTATAACCTATTACTGGCCTCTTGCTTATAACCACTTACTGGTCTGTTGCTTATAACCACTTACTGGCCTCTTGCTTATAACAAATTACTGGCCTCTTGCTTTTAACCTATTACTGACATCTTGCTTATAACCAATTACTGGCCTCTTGCTTATAACCAATTACTGGCCTCTTGCTTTCAGTCTCTACAGAGCAAATAGGAAATATAGTTTTGTCAAGAGGAAATTTGTCTACCTTCTTCAATCAAAAGTTATTACTGATTCAGTTTGACGGAAGGGTTAACGAATATTACATTTATATTTACCATAAATGATTTGTTATTTCAGCATGTGGTTGGGCTGGGTTCTCCTTCTTACTGTTCTTTACGTATTTCCCATCCAAACCCCCACTTCCACCCAGCCCCACGGCCTCCATGGAGAGATTAGCATTTAAAGAGGGGATAAAGAAACTTTCCAGGTATATATAAGTTGAATTTATCAAAGGTAGCAGTGAAATAAAGATTTTGCACTACACTTAAATAATCATAAACTTAAATATAACCTAGGGTAATGTTGTCATCATATAGTGTATTCTAGATATGTGAATGGTTATACCTCCACTTTCACAAAGTGAAGTGGGGTCTATATAGGAATCAGGCTGTCCATAATGTCTGGTTGCAAAGGCCAAAGGCCAGCAGAGCTTATGGGATGACGAGTAGTCCGTCGTCCGTCCTTCCATTAACTTTTGCCTTGTGAACACAGTAGGGCCTTCATTAATAATCTGATCTTTACAAAACTTTACCAGGTTCTTTATATCAATGAAAGCTATACCAAACTTGCACAGATTGTTAATATCAATGAAAGCTTGGACAAGTTTGAAATCCAGCCAGATCGGATCAATAACACCAGAGTTATGGCCCTTATTTTGCTGAAAAATGCCATTTTCTGCCTTGTGACCACTCTAGCACCTTCATTTATTACTTGATCTTTACCAAATTTGACCAGATTGTTAATATCAACAAAAGCTCGGACAATTTCGAAAACCAGCGAGATCGGACTAGTTACACCAGTTATGGCCCTTGATTTAGTTAAAAATGCTGTATTTTGCCACGTTAAAAGGATAGGGCTTTCATTTTTCATCAGATCTTTGCCAAACTTTACCAGGTTGATAATATCGATGCAAGCTTGGACAAGTCCGAAAACCAGCCAAATTGGTTTAGTAATACCAGAGTTATGGCCCTTGATAGAGTTAAAAATGCCAGATTTCAGCGAAACTTGGCAAGGTTGATCAGTATCAAGCCTTTTTGTGCATACCATTGCCGTGCGTGTTCCAGTTGAATGATTTTTGGCAGAGTTATGGCCATTTAAAGGTTTTAATATACAAACTTTGTCCAGATTAGTCTCTTCTGAACTCGTGGCTGGATTTCAGCAAAAGTTTTTAGGGATGGTCAGTACCAGGCGTAGGTGTGCATATCATCGCTGTGTTATGGTTGAATGATTTTGGCAGAGTTATGGCACTTTAACCGTTTTAGTACACAAACGTTGTCCGGACTAGTTCTCCTAAACCCCTGACCGGATTTCAGCAAATCTTTGCAGGGATGTTCAGTACCAAGCCTGGGTGCACATATCGTTGTCGTGTTTCGGTTGAATGATTTTTGACAAGAGTTATGTCCCCTTATACAGAAACTTTATCCGGACTAGTTAGGCTCTACTGGCCAAAGGCCATAGTCTTTTGTCTGTCATCCGTCCGTCGTCTGTTAACTGTTTGATGTCAGCACTCTAGCACCTTTATTTTTCATCCGATCTTAACCAAACCAGCCAGATCGGACCAGTAACACCGAAGTTATGGCCCTTGAATTATTGAAACCTTCATTTTTCATCCGAACTTTACCAAATTGTTATAATAAGGCCTTCATTTTTCAATAGTTCAGCAAAACTTTGCAGGGATGATCAGTACCAAGCCTAGTTGTGCATATTGTCACCTTGTTCCGGTTGAATGAATTTTGCTGGAGTTATGGCCCTTTAAATGTTTTAATACACTAACTTTGTACAGACTAGTTCTCCTGAACCCCTGCCTGGATTTCAACAAAACTTTGCAGGAATTATCAGTACCAAATCTAGTTGCGCAAATCATTGCCATGTTCCGGTTTAATGATTTTTGATACAGTTATGGCCCCTTATACACAAACTTTAACCAGACTAGTTTTCCCGAACCTCTGCTTGGATTTCAGTGAATCTTAGCAGGAATGATCAGTACCAAACAGAGCTCGCCATTTCTTTGTACAGAGCTCGCCATTTCTTTGTACGAGCTCGCCATTTCTTTGAACAGAGCTCGCCATTTCTTTGTACAGAGCTCACCATTTCTTTGAACAGAGCTCGCCATTTCTTTGTACAGAGCTCGCCATTTCTTTGTACAGAGCTCGCCATTTCTTTGTACGAGCTCGCCATTTCTTTGAACAGAGCTCGCCATTTCTTTGTACAGAGCTCACCATTTCTTTGTACGAGCTCACCATTTCTTTGAACAGAGCTCGCCGTTTCTATGTACAGAGCTCACCATTTCTTTGTACGAGCTCACCATTTCTTTGAACAGAGCTCGCCATTTCTTTGTACAGAGCTCGCCATTTCTTTGTACGAGCTCGCCATTTCTTTGAACAGAGGCTCGCCATTTCTTTGTACAGAGCTCGCCATTTCTTTGTACGAGCTCGCCATTTCTTTGAACAGAGCTCACCATTTCTTTGTACAGAGCTCGCCATTTCTTTGTACGAGCTCCCATTTCTTTGAACAGAGCTCGCCATTTCTTTGTACAGAGCTCGCCATTCTTTGTATTCTAGCCTGGCCTGATAGTAAAAGCCATTGATATACATGCATATTCTTTATATAGAAAGTATGTGCTTCCTATTTGTAATAAAGCACAATTTCTTACTTTTTGAACAACATAAGCGAAAACAATCAGTACTTAACTTTTTGAATATTAGTACAATAAATAATGGCTGTGTCATTCTCTTCATTTCAGAAACTGTTCATTTTGGTTGATCAGCTTCACATATGGATTGGCTATAGGTGTTTATAGCACCTGGCTCGGACTTCTGGATGTTAACCTAAAGGACCACAATATCACCGAGGTAAACAGTTACTCAACGTGACAAAAAGCTTTAGGTCCTATTCCATTCCAGTACACCCAAATAAAATTGAAAGAAACTTGAACGGAAAGCTGAGTGTATTTTTATATATGAAAAATTAATGCAGATGAATTAATTGTTAGCTCACATGACCCGAATGCTTAAAGTTAAGCTATTTTGATCAGTCAGTCATTAACATTTGCTAAAATGACCTCCTCCTAAACCACATAGCCCATTAAACTTATGGCCCCCTATATTTTATTTCATGAAGTTGCCACAGACATAAAAGAAAGCATGGACAAATTAAAAAAACACACACTCAAGTGAGGCCTCTATAGCCCAGTGGTAGAGCACTGGGCCCACAAGCGGAAGGTCGTGGGTTCAAACCCCGCCGGATGCTGGTCTCTCCATATCATGTTTCATTAATTCATTGCTAATCATTCATCACCATTCGGCGAAAATCCACCTTCTCGGCCCTCAAATTCGTATGGCGCATCTAAAGTATGCAGTGGCCAGTAGCCTAGTAGTGGCATAGTAGCTTGACTGGAGTACCATGGAGTACTATGGGGAGGCTGTTTCACAGCTATAAAAGGGGTTGAAGGTGGGCCAAAACAATAAAAAAAACTCCTGCCAATCGTATAGTGTGGACACCATTCTGCAGCCTTACACCAGTAGATTAATACAAGCCCTCTAGGGCCGTTCGATTATGATTGGCCTAATACTGAGCTATTCAAATTAGTATTTAATTATGTTGACATTTCAGGATGAGGCAGGATGGTTGGGTGTCTATGGTGTTGTTGCCGGGGTTGCCTCCTCATTGGCTGTTGCTAGGTAACCAAATGTTTTATCTCACAATAGACTTGACCATTCTTCCTATTCAGTGCAAAGTTTAAAATTCCCATCAAAACCTCAGATTATTTTCAGAATAATGGCATAATTTGCATAAAACAAACTATACATATTTATGGTAGGCATTGTTCAAAGTGAAAATTGCATGCGAACATTATTTAAAATCGAATGATTTTAAATGGATGAATCTGCTTTGTAGATACTCTGAAGTTAGATAATTATTATGTGCATTAACTGTTAGTTGTGCAATACTTTGTATTTTTAAATTCTCTTGAAAATTAGTCTACCGTGGAACCTGAGTTTTACGACACCCCCAAGTTTAGTTCTAGTAAACCTTATATTTCATAGTTCATTTCACTTTCCGCAACTCTGCAATAAATGAATTGGTGAATAATTTTAGTATTCATATTTACATTGGAATAACAAAAATACAAATAAAATGTGATTTGAGTTTAGTGAGTGACTAGGTTTCTTTCTAATTATGAAGGTTTATATTCTTGCTGTTAACTGGTACATTACTTAATCATTTTGTGATTTCAGTTAATAAGATAAACACAAAATATGATATGTTATATTTATAGGTGTGCTGATATATTTGCGAAGCACATGAAATGGTTCCTCGTGATCCTGTTTATACTTGGCGGTGGATGTTTTCTCGTGTTTGCCTTCTCACTGGTGGGAATAGTCCCTGACAGTTTAGGTATTTGTATTCCATTATAGAAGTTACAGATTTGCATATTGTCTGAAAAATGCCATCTAAGTTTACAAGAGCATTCTTAGACTAGACAAAGTTGATGGTGCGCAATCCCAAATACCCTTTTTTCCCCTCTCAATGCCCTAATGGCAGTGGAAGGATTGAAAATCAGTACCCTCAGACTTTCGATGTGATAACCATGATATGGTTTGATTGTGTTCGACTCTGTGACATTTTAACATGTTTCTCTGGAGCCCCAGGGGTCTCAGATGGAATGGAAACCAGCTTAAATAGAAGTTCCCAGAGAGCTTTAATGACCCATGATGATAAAAGTTGATGATGTCCCATTTTTAACCAATTGCCTTGGTCTGAGTTGTCTCCCTTCAAAATTGGGGCACTGGGGGTCTCATAAGGTTTGAAAACCAGCTTAACTTAAAGTACTCAGGTTCTCTCAAATACCTTCAGTTTAATACCAGTGGTGACACAGTTTTATGGTGTCCCATTTTTTCACCCCAGTAACTCCCTACCCAGGGGCCCCTAGGACAAACATTGTTGACCATTTCATATATGATACGCCTGGAGTCCCTTCTGAACTGTACGAAATTGTAAATTAAAACCTGTAAGTGCATATGAGTTACATCATGTTATGTGATTTTGACCTTTGGTCTATGCTCCAGGGCCCTGTTTTATTAAACATCTAACGATAAGTCTCAAATTTTAAAATCGTTCACTTTGTTTCACCTAAGCATTCAATGCAGACAAGTATGTGTGCACGTAGTGCAGAAATATCACATGTATAAGAAGATGAAATGAAATCACGTTTATTTTATAAGTGTAATTTATAATGAAGTATTTAAGAAATGGATTTACGATCAAAATGGTCGTAAGTTGTTTCATAAAACGGGGCCCTGGACTTGAATGAAAATAAAACCAATCTGCATACATTTATCAACAACACCCCCTAGGGAATACGTGTACTAAGTTTTAATACCATAAGTCGTGTGACATACGTCCAGACATACATACAGACTTTATGAACCCATTTTTTGTGTGTAAAAATATAATATTAACTTAAATTTGTATCATTTATTTCAACTGTAAATGAAATTGTTTTTGCCGCCTTCTCTTTTAAATCACCGGAGAGCGAATCTCGAGTGAGCTACCTACATTGACAAGATTTTGTCCATTGTATGTACGTACATCATACAAGCTTTACTTAAAGAAATTCTCCTAAAAAAACTGCTGCTCCAAGTTTAACCAACTTGAAGTTTAACTGTTTTATTTCAGTAATAATTTACTCCACTTACATCATCGGCAACCTGATAATGAACGCCACGTACCCGCTGTTCTACGAGATGGCGTGTGAGGTCACGTACCCCGTGGCAGAGGGGGTCACATGCTTGGTAATAAATTTCATCAACAATGTAGTGGGGTTAGTGTTCCTACTGCAGATGATACCAAATATAGGTAAGTTTTCAACTTCTTATGTCTTTTCTGTGCCACACTAGTCTGAGATTTGCCTTCCGTTGATTGTTACGGATGATGTGAGGTATACAGTACTGGTTCTATCCTGGAAAAAATTGGGTGGTCTTCTTTACCTCAGAAACTAGACCATCATATATGGCCGAACATTTGCTAAAAATAACGTAAAAGACCATTCATACAAACAAAACCTTCCTTAGTCAAATTTTTACCTTGACTATTAAAAAACGAGAGCTTTTTTGTAGCTTTTTGTATCCGGGGTGTCAGCACTTTGCTATTCGTATTATATTCTTAATACTCGAGCTGTGCTGGTACGAACTCACTGCACTTGTCATGCCTATTGTTAGACCTGAAATATAATTTGATATTTTAAACATATTTTCATGCTGAGTTTGGCAAATAAAACGTATCTTCTTTATGAATATTTGATTTGAAAAGTTTTGTTTCTATGTTGTATACTTTATTTTCATGAAAACACAGACATGAGGGTTTAAAGAATAACTGTGACAAACCTTTTATTGACCATAAAACTGAGGCATATGAAAGTAATTGCCTTGGAAAATAGTTACACCTGTATCGCTTAAACTTGGTATTGAAGAAATAGTCACATTTATCATCCCCTCCGAGGTGACCGGTCACAAATAATACCTAACAAGTAACCATCACTATGTATTTCAGGTACAATGTGGGAGAACTGGTGTTTGGTGGATTCCATATTTATATGTGTGCGTAACAAGTCACCATCACTGTATATTTCAGGTACAATGTGGGAGAACTGGTGTTTGGTGGATTCCATCTTTATATGTGTGCCTAACAAGTAACCATCACTGTATATTTCAGGTACAATGTGGGAGAACTGGTGTTTGGTGGATTCCATCTTTATATGTGTGCCTAACAAGTAACCATCACTGTATATTTCAGGTACAATGTGGGAGAACTGGTGTTTGGTGGATTCCATCTTTATATGTGTGCCTAACAAGTAATCATCACTGTATATTTCAGGTACAATGTGGGAGAACTGGTGTTTGGTGGATTCCATCTTTATATGTGTGCCTAACAAGTAACCATCACTGTATATTTCAGGTACAATGTGGGAGAACTGGTGTTTGGTGGGTTCCATCTTTATATGTGTGCCCATCCTGATGATAATGAGGGTAAAGTACAACAGACTCAATATAGACATCATTGTGGAGGAGAACAGGAATACTCAGGGAGATTAACCTCGCTAGACCACAGACTGATGGAGTTGTCTCCCTTCAAAATTGATTATTTTTTTAGAAATTAAGTTTGGCTTGCATGAGCAGGAACTAAAACAGAAATGTTATCGATAAAATGTCAGAAATGTTAGCCGCTATCCCACCAACAACAGACACATTTTACAACGGAGATGTACACCATTTCAAAGCCTACTAACCACAAGGTACATATCTAACTTACATATGTCGTGAATAATAACTCTAATATAAACACAATAACTATTGCCCTTTTGTTATCATTGCCTAAGCATCGAATTATGGGTTACCAACTCTTAATAAAATTTACCCATATTCAGTTTAATAAATAAATCTAGACTTTTACTTGGCACATATGCATTATTTTATGACCTGAACACATGGCATTTGTAGTTTAGTTTAATTGTTATTGATTTTATAGCATAACTAATCACACTAACAAAACAGATTACTGCATGATCATCAAAATAATTTATCATTTTTTGTTATTGAACACCAATGCTCAACTGTACCCAGGAATAATTGCTAAAAGGTGCTGATTTATAAACATTGTTTTCCTTTCCTGCGTTGGTTCCGTTGGCATTGAGCATTCAACATGCAGAGTACAGAGGAACTTTACCGAAAATTAAAACACGTCAAATATAGGCTGGTTTCGAAAGTGCGAGCCAAAAATGGAAATTATTCATTTGCGTCATCTTTTATCTGTTCTACTGTGTCCGAAGTTATGAGATTAATTGCAGTTGTTAATGAAATAGTCATAGATAGTCGCAGGTAGTGTTTTATATATTTTATGAACCACCTCCATTTGTGAGCAGACTGTTGTTGTTTTTATAATGATTGTATGCCTGTTTATGTATGGATGTAACTACACTATACTCACTGAAGGTGATGAATACCCGCACTTACCCCCGCTTTTTGATCAGTTGTAATGTGTATAAGAAGTTTGGGAACAAACCATTCAAAACTGTTTGAGGAATGCAAGTAATAAAAACGTGTTCCGCGTCAGGACGTTACGGACAGAGTGATTCCTATATAGCCCCCACTTCACTTTGTGAAAGCAGGGGTATAATTACTGTACAATGACACATAGGTGCCATGCAAAGAAACAAAACGCAACTTAACCAGGTACGCGCAGCCAAAAATTATATATAAGTGACATATATTAAATATGAGTAGGGCCAAAGTGGAACAACCTCGGAAATTTCAGGGTGCTTGAACCAGGTATTATGCATGCAGGGTTTCATGTAACCTTTACTTTTTTTGTGAGCCATACATGCCTACTCAGTCTCTTAATCTAAATATTATAAAAAAATAAAAATGTTTTTAAGTATTCTTTGAATAGTGGTGCATGCTGTTGTTCAATCATTATTTTTCATATATTGTCATTCAAGGTTCCCTGCGATGACAGGCGCTATAAGTCTACATCTAAGTATAAAGGATTAATTGTAATACATTTTTTGATATGCACCTATCAATGTTTTCCCCACCATGGGAGGTGAGGGGTGGGGATTGGGGAGCAGTACCCCTGGGATTAGATATCAATAGTGAAACCAGGTTAGGGAATTAGACAGAACCCCAAACCAACATGGAGATATTTGATATTGGGTATATTGGTAGACCCTGGGGAATTAAGACATAAATGTTGCTGCTCCTAGGGATGGGAATTATTGATAGGTGAATAAGCACCTGAAACATTGATTCAAGCATTATTTAAACTTGTGCAATACATGTATTGCCATTCACGGTTCCCTGCAATGTCAGGAGCTATACGTCTGTACACTTAATTATAAGGATTGATTGATTGATTGATTGATATTTGATATTGCTTGTGCAATATTGTCATTCACGGTTCCCTGCAATGTCAGGAGCTATACGTCTGTACACTTAATTATAAGGATTGATCGATTGATATTTGATATTACTTGTGCAATATTGTCATTCACAGTTCCATGCAGTGCCAGGAGCTATTAGCCTGTACATTTAAGTACAAGGATTGATTGATATTTGATATTACTTGTGCAATATTGTCATTCACGGTTCCCTGCAGTGCCAAGAGCTGTACGTCTGTACACTTAAGTATAAAGATTGATTGATATTTGATGTTACTTGTGCAATATTATAATGCACGGTTCCCTGCAATGCCAGGAGCTATCAGTATGTACACTTAAGTATAAGGATTGATTGTTATTTGATATTACTTGTGCAATATTGTCATTCATGGTTCCCTGCAGTGCCAAGAGCTATACATCTGTACACTTAAGTATAAAGATTGATTGATAATTGATATTACTTGTGCAATATTGTCATTCATGGTTCCCTGCAGTGCCAAGAGCTATACATCTGTACACTAAAGTATAAAGATTGATTGATAATTGATATTACTTGTGCAATATTGTCATTCATGGTTCCCTGCAGTGCCAAGAGCTATACGTCTGTCTGTACACTTAAGTATAAGGATGAATTGATATTTGATATTACTTGTGCAATATTGTCATGCATGGTTCCCTGCAATGTCAGGAGCTATTAGTCTGTACACTTAAGTGTAAGGATTGATTGATATTTGATATTACTTGTGCAATATTGTCATTCATGGTTCCCTGCAGTGCCAAGAGCTATACGTCTGTACACTTAAGTATAAGGATGGAATGATATTTGATATTACTTGTGCAATACTTGTGCAATATTATCATGCACGGTTTCCTGCAATGTCAGGAGCTTTTAGTCTGTTGCTACAGTCTCTATATCAATACTTCTTTGTAGGCATGTCTTTATTTGTAACTTCATCTTCACCAGCTCATGTCGAAATTGGGTATTTAAGCGAGCAAATATAACGCAGGACATCATTTATTGTATAGACATCGACCAGTGCACATCGTACCTGTACACAGGTTACATTATGAATTACAGAAGAAAAAAATAGTTGCCGCTTTCGGGACTTGAACACGTGACCTTCTGATTTCAAGTCTGGCACTCTATCCGCTGAGCTATAACGCTTCTTGAGAAAATGGTATACTAACTACTATTTATTAAGAGGCAAAATAACTTAGCCTATTTGAACGCAACTCAAGATGAAGCAATAAATATATAGTCTATCTTGTAGCAAATGTAAATTAACATTGCCTGGTGTAATGATATGTTATCTATATGAAACTAATATTCCGCCTCAAAACAACCATATCTCGACTTGTTATTTAGCGCTTTGTGAGTTTGTGTGTGCACTAGTTATAACTTAATGCCTTTTAGTATTAAACATTTCAATAAATGGCCGTGGTCTAGTGGTTAAACGTACAAATTAAAAGCGCAACGTCTGTGGTTCAAATCCTGTTCTGAGCAATTACTTTTTTATCACATATTCTGAAGCCGTATATTTATCAATGTTACCTGTACGAGGGCTAAATAAAAATGTGATATTTTACACATCGATTTCTGCTTATATACCAACTTTTGGGGTGTTCGTCGATTTGAAACTACTTCACACGTGACTCATTCATATTCATGAGTTATTACCAGTTAAAATAGAGACTTTGTAGCTTTAAGTATTGATATAAGGATTGATTGATAGTTGATGTTACTTGTGCAGTGTTATCATTCACGGGTGCCTGCAATGCCAGGAGCTATTAGTACATTTAAGTAATTAAGGATTGATTGATATACATTTGCAATTATTGTTATATGATATGCTTCTGTTGTAATCTTACTATTTATTTTTGCTGTTATTCCATTTTAGATGCCATAGTTTAAATGTTAAATTTTATTTTATTATAGTTATGCCTTTTGAAAGATTCCATCGAGTGATTTTAGAAAACTTTTTAATTGTTAAATAATATACATCTTGTTATGCTTTCAAGAATAAAATGTATATTTTTGAAATTTTGTTTTAGTTGTTACTTTACCCACCAGGGGAGGTGGGCGGGGGGCAATACCCCACCAGGGGAGGTGGGCGGGGGGCAATACCCCACCAGGGGAGGTGGGCGGGGGGCAATACCCCACCAGGGGAGGTGGGCGGGGGGCAATACCCCACCAGGGGAGGTGGGGGGGGGGGCAATACCCCACCAGGGGAGGTGGGCGGGGGGCAATACCCCACCAGGGGAGGTGGGCGGGGGCAATACCCCACCAGGGGAGGTGGGCGGGGGGCAATACCCCACCATATATAGGGAAAGGGTATATAATGTTGCCCTTGTCTGTACATCCATACATTACACCCCAGTCCAGACAACTCCCAAACTACTCAACAGAACTTGACAATACATGGTAGGAAGTATTTATATGAAGCCTAGTTGCAAATCTTGTCTGGACTTCTACTCCCTTCTCAACAGAAATTGGCGATATTTGCTAGGACGTATCAATTTGAAGAATACTTGCTCATATATTTGTGCTGTTCTAGTTCATTGACTTTTGACAGAGTTATGGCCCTTAAAGGATTTAAAGTCTTTTATATTGCAAATGGTAAGCTGATATTTCAGGAAGCACTATAAAGATTGGGATGAAACTTTAAAGCTTTGGTCACTATCAGTTAAGGAACATGGAGACAAGTGTCATAACCATGGCCTTGTATTGTATTTGAGTTATGTCCCTTTTTATATTTAGACAATTTAAGGTTTAAGGTAACTTTATATCTTAGTAACCATTGTATGGATTCAAATGAAACTTCAGAGAATGCACTTTATTACATTTCTATTGGTGAAAGATTGGGATTTCTCAGTGAAAGAATATTCATAATCTAAATATTAATAACTAACTCTGAAAACAAAAATAACTGTGACATTGAGCCAAGAAGTCAGTACAGTGTTGCTGATGTCGACGTCGTTCGCCGATAACGTTCAATAAAGCGAATAATTTCGGTAAAAATCGTACTAAAACTGATTTAACCCGCTAAGCACGACTATAATAGCCTTTGCGTCCATTGTTAACCCAGATCAGCCAGCGAGTAACTGGAATATATTATGATTGTTTTATATCATTTTTAGCTCTACTGGCCAAGGGCCAGCAGAGCTTATGGGATGGTGTGTTGTCCGTCTTCCGTCGTCCGTCGTCCGTCTGTCGTCCGTCGTCCGTTAACTTTTCTTCAAACGACTTCTCCTCAGAAACCGCTTGGCTAATTTTGACCAAACTTCACATGGATGATCCTTAGATGAATGCTTTTTAGATTTGTTAAAATTAGGTCAGCACTACATCCAAGATGGCTGCCATTACCATATATGGTCGAAACCTTAAAAAATCTTCTTCTCCAGAACCTCTGGACAGATTTCAACAGTTTTTCTTTTAAAATGATCGCCAACGCCTAGACTATCAAGATTGTTCAAATAAAGTCCCCGGGGTCAAAAATGGCCGTGCCCCGGGGATCCAAAGTTTGTATATTGAGGTTTTGCATGTTTTTCATATAGACATATAGGAAAAAAAATTAAAAAATCTTCTTCTCTGAAACCACATGGCACAGAGCTCTCATGTATTACATGTAGCATCAGCTTATGGTCCTCTGCTAAGTTTGTTCAAATGGTGACCCTGGGGTCAAATTTGTCCCCGCCCCGGGGGTCACAATTTTACATAGACTTATATAGGATTTAAAAAAAAAAAATCTTCTTCTTGGAAACTACAACAGCCGGAGGTTTGATATTTTGCATTTACTATAAGCTTATGGTCCTTTACCAAGTTTGTTCAAATGGTGACCCTCGGGTCACATTTGGCCCCGCCCCAAGGGTCACATGTTTTACATAGACATGTATAGGGAAAAACTTAAAAAATCTTCTTCTCTGAAACTGCAAGAGCCAGAGGTTTAATATTTTGCATTTGCTATAAGCTTGTGGTCCTCTACCAAGTTTGTTCAAATGGTGACCCAGGGGTCACATTTGGCCCCACCCCGGGGGTCACAGTTTTACATAGGCTTGTATAGGCAAAAATGAAAAAAAATCTTCTACTCTGGAACCACATGGCACAGAGCTCTCATGTATTACATGTAGCATCAGCTTATGGTCCTCTACTAAGTTTGTTCAAATGCTGATCCTGGGGTCAAATTTGTCCCCGCCCCAAGGGTCACAGTTTTACATAGACTTATATAGGATCTTTTTTTTTAAAAATCTTCTTCTCGGAAACTACAAGAGCCAGAGGTTTGATATTAAACATTTATTATAAGCTTATGGGCCTTTACCAAGTTTGTTCAAATGGTGACCCTGGTGTCACATCTTGCCCCGCCCCGGGGTCACAGTTTTACATAAATGCTTGTATAGGGAAAAACTGAAAAAAATCTTCTTCTCTGGAACTGCAACAGCTTAAGGTTTAATATCTTGCATTTGCTATAAGCTTATGGTCCTTTACAAAGTTTGTTCAAATTGTGACCCTCGGGTCACATTTGACCCCGCCCCAAGGGTCACATGTTTTACATAGACATGTATGCTTTTTAATCACACTACACCTTGTAACAATCTTCTTCTCTGAAACTGCAACAGCCAGAGGTTTAATATTTTGCATTTGCTATAAGCTTATGGTCTTCTACCAAGTTTGTTCAAATAACGCCTTATTGGTCATATTTGGCCCCACCCTGGGGGTCAGTTTTACTTAGGCTTGTATAGGCAAAAGCTGTTTTTATTTTATTTTAGTTTTTAATTTGATTTTTTTTTTTTTTTTTTTTTCAATTGCAATTTTTTTTTAATTTTTTTTTTTTTTAAGTGTTCCATTTTTTTTTAATTTTTTTTTTTTTTTAAATTTTTTTTTTTTTTTTTAAATTTATTATTTTTTTATTATTTTTTTTTATTTTTCTTTTTGAATTTTTTTCTTTTTGATTTTTTTTTTTTTTTTTCCCTTTATTTTTTTTTTTTTTTTTTTTGATTGATTTGAATTATTTTTTTTTTTCTATTTTTTTCATTATCTTTTTTATTACTTGACACTTACCGGTACTTTAAAATTTCTTGTCGGCGCTACTCATCCTAAATGCCTTGTTGAATTTCGACGAAACTTGGCAGGAAGCATCGGTAAGATGTCTAGTTGTGCATATCACGCTTTTGTTCCAGTTCGCTGATTTTTGACGGAGTTATGGCCCTTTGACATTTTTATTTTAAATTTCTTGTCGGCGCTACTCCTTAAACGGCTTGTTGGATTTCTACGAAATTTGGCAGGAAGCTTCAGTATGATGTCTAGTTGTGCAAAGCGCGGTATATCAATGAAATCCTGGACAATTTCGAAAACTAGCTAGATCTTGTTAGTAATAACAGAGTTATGGCCCTTGATTTGTTGAAAAATGCTATATTGTATTTTTCTTTGTTAAATCTATAGGAGAAGAGAGCTATATCTAGCTATATCTATCTAAATCTATACGAGCTGTTTTAGCCAGTAGAGCGTCCACAGGCCCTCTTGTTCTAGATCGCCTTCAGTCCCTTTAAGTAGCTATTCCGCCAACAACAGTCAAATTTTGCAACATATGTACAGTGTTTCTAAACCTGTTGATGACGAGGTATAGATATAACTTACATAAACTCTTGGGAATGTAAACCATGCGGTACAGTGTGTCCTTAGGCAAGACACATACCCTAGCCTGGTCCCTAGGATGGGGATGTTTCTTCCAAACTGTAAAAGTAGTTCACTCCACAAGACTGCATGTGCTGAATAAAGCAATGTTTACTACGTGCAAGGGAATAACTCAGAATGGAATTGACTGAGCCACACCAAAATTGTGTCGCACACATCTACACTTCATGATGATTATGTACACAAAGTTTCAATTCAATACCTTAATAACTGTGAAGAAGTTCGCTCCACAGTATTGCAAATGCTGAATAAGAGCAACAACTCGGCATGGCATTGACTGAGTCAGAGAAAGATTGTGTCATGCACATATACACTAAATTTTGATCATGTATACAAAGTTTCAATTTAATATCTTGAAAACTGTAAAAGTAGTTTGCTCCACAAGATTGCATATGATGAACATAGCAATTGAATTTTGACTAAGTTCAAGAGCAATAACTGCATGGAATTGACTAAGCCAAACCACACATCTTCACTTCATTTTAATCATGTAAACAAAGTTTCAATTCAATATATTGAAAACTGCAGAGTGTCTACAATAGAATTTGCAGCAACTCTGCAGTTCTGCAGATGAAAAGGTTCTAGGCCTATACTCCCTATTTTATCTCGATTCCTGTTAGGCGCCATATAATCTTTTCATGTGTTGGTGTGCCTTAAAACCCCAATTCAATTCCACAATATTGCACATGCTAAATATAGCAATTTTGACTAAGTGAAAGGGCAATAACTCTAAATTGAATGGAGCGAGCCTCAACAAAATTATGTCACGCACATCTACACTTCATGTTGATCATGTATACAAAGTTTCAATTCAATATCTTCAAAACTGTAAAATAAGTTTGCTCCACAATATTGCATATGCTGAATACAGCAATTTTGACTAAGTGCAAGGGCAATAACTCTGCACGGAATTGAGCGAGCCACACCAAAATTGTGTCACACACATCTACACTTCATGTTGATCATGCATGCAAAGTTTTAATTCCATATCTTGAAAACGGTAGTAGTTCGACAAGATTCAACAGACAGAACAACAGATCGCCCGCCGCAGACTCCTATATACCCCCTCTTAAACTTCGTTTATGGGGGTAGAACTCAATATTCATAAAATCAACAGCACAAAATTTTAACCATCCCGAAGATGGCATGCATATGGCGGTGGACATAACCGTGGCATAACGGTTGAAAGTTCATGTTCGTATCTTGTACCATAAAAATAAATGGAGAAAATAAGCAAGATAGAATATTGATTTATTGATTTACTGATCAATAATTACATACATTACCTTCTTTTTCTTACAAGAGCGGCCATCTTGGATGATGTATATACTTACTTTGCGCACCTTTGAAATATATTGTACATCCAAGGTACATCCATGCAATGTTTGGTCAAAATTGGCCAACTGATTTCGAGGGTGGAAATCATTTGAGATGAATAACAGATGGACAACGTCAATATTGTCCCGACACAAGCCCCACTGACCTTTGTTCAGTAGAGCTAAAAGAAATTAGTAAGCTTTTGGAGTTGAATTTTGTTTTACGGCACTACAACCCAAAAAGGCCGTATACATATTGATGTCTTAAAACCTGCAGCTAAGTATACAGCAACACCATTTGTGCTTATGACGAATAGCAAAGCTTAAATGGAACACTATGATTGTTATAATACTACTTTATTTTCTATAGTTTCATGTGATTGATGAGAAATGCACACATTCCATCTATGGTAATAAATTACATGAAGAAATTATTTTTTGCCACTATTTACAGCTTACAAATTATGTCCATAAGGTAGGGGTCCAACTACAATCTAACGATTTGTACAGATTTGCTTATAAAACTGATATTATTATTACAGTTTATATTAATAAATTTTATGTTAATGAATGAAGACGTTACCAGCGTTACATTCCACCCCACCAACTACAACCCTATGGACAAGTACAATGTTTAGTGTAGACAAATTATTGTTAAATTCATATCAGTCTATGGCAATCACATAATTTGCAAACAACCAAGTCAACAATTATGGAAAAGTCAAAACTAAAACAAGTTTTCAAAAAAGACCCTTTTATTTTCCTTCTTAAACAGATTCATGTATAATTATCAATCAACAATAAAAACTTATTTCAACAATTAGTTAAATTTAAAACTATTAAAACAAGAGCTGTCAGAGAATGGTATGCTCGACTTTGTGAAGAATATTTTAAATATTTGTTTTATAATAGTGAGTAGGCATTTATGGCGGACAAAAACAGTAAAGGCAGCATGATGCCAAACAGGTACCACCATTTTGAAATAACATGTCATCTACATAGAAATTAAACTGAGATACAAAGCCATAACTATGATAACTGAGCTGATGAAATTCAAAACAATTATACATTTATGCTAGTATACGTCAGTAGTTGTACTTGTACACCCTATCATACATTGTCGGCCAATCCAGGCATCTTCAGGATCATGCCTCGTACATATATCGCGGGATTACTGTGTTCAAAATCTTGAAAATTTTTTAGAAGTCCAATAGATAGAAAATAGTCCACTGTTGCTACATGTATATAAACAATATGGCTGTTAGCCACAAACGCTGTTTTATTACAATACAGATGAAGGTTATATATTCAGTGCTTTCATGTAAATATACTTTGTAGCATGGTCGGTGACATTTCCATTGATGAATGCAGAGCGTTAAATCGTTTAATTTAGGGTAACTAAAGGGGCGTGACTACACCGTACTACAACTACCGGATATTGGAATTTAGAGTACGGTCACTATGACGTCACAGTGTTACTAGGTACACCATGCTACAAAAAAGATAGAGTCTGTCTCAGCTCGTTGGTTATTTAAACACCTCGATGGGCTATGCCCATCTCGGTGTTTAAATAAGCCGACTCGCTGAGACCAGACTCTATCTATTACATAGAAAGGACAATCGGCAAAACTTTGATGATAATATTAATTTTGACTGCCAATGTCTTTTGGCGGGAATCTAGTGTACGGTGTACCGCCATGTTAGTATGATGTAACCAATATGGATTTCTTCATTCGAGATTGATTTTCTGAATTGATCAAGATATTGTGAATGCTAGTTGAACTTGTACCTGCTATGCCCTAGACTTGGTTCTGTAGAGAAGGGGCTGTATTATTTAAAGAAGGAATGTCACTCCATTATGTTTTATTGCTACAAACACTATAGACTGCTTCAATGCGCATGTATCGTTTCACACAAACAAGTGACAGTCAAAGACCGATTTCTTTGCCCTTTGCCGTAAATTACGGCTAAATAAAGCGCATTCCAACCACGATCGTGGCCAAGCTTCTGATCTACGTTCTATAAAGATATACATTATTGGAATTTCACTCAATATTGTTTACATAATGCAGACGCGTCACTTACATAAAGGAATTAAGGTGGCGGGATATCTATAAACTGAAAATGGCTATGCCTATAAAACAAGCAAGTAAACATAATGGTGGACTTCTACAGTTGTTATATTTAAACACTGTGTAGCAGTCTACAAACACTAATTCAAAGTTCCTGCCTATTTCATGGCGTTGTTATACCAACTTGCATGATCACGTTAATCTAGCTGCCTAAGAAAAACTTTTTTAAAGCAAAAGATGCATACTTTTTAGTGGGGACTGGGTGGAAGCGGCTGTGGGGGCGCAGATACCAAGGTGAGTAGGAAAGCTCCCCTATTCTTCGAACAGTTGAGCTTATAAAGTACATAGAACAATTTTTATTAAAATTAATGGAATGAACCAAATAGAATGGTTCAACATATAAAACAAATTAAAAATAATATTGGTGTAAGTTTTTAAATAATATAAGGTACAACAATTTTAAAACTTTAAAAAGACGATCATAATTATAGGCCTGAAGCACTCACCTGGTAGGATAATCTAGAATAGTCTCATAATTTCAGAAAATCAAATGTCACATATAGCCAATGGTTCTTCAGAAGATTTCCCCTCTATATACAACATTTGGATCCTCAGGGCAGGGCCATTTTTGACCCAGGGGACCTCATTTATTCAACATTGATTGTGTGAGGTATTATAATAATTTCTGAAAAACAACTGTCAAAATATATTCAGGAGTTCTTGACCGGAAGGTATGTTAATGAATGTTTTTTTTTTTTAGAAACAGCGGCCAAACTGACCAATTTTTTTATGATAAAGATATTGACCTCATGATCGTACTTGTAAAGTTTGGTAAAAATCAGCGAAACAGTTTATAAGATGTCAATTATTTATTTCTTCACCTACTTGAATACCCTCTTATGAGGATACTGTAGAGGTGCACATCTGTGCAATGTTAGTGAGAATAACAGTATGATATACAGGATAGCTTGAGTGCGAGATCAATAAAAAGGTGGTAGTGTCAATTTAGAGAGGAGTGAGTAGTAAAAGCAAGATAAAAACAGTGTTCATCTATGGTATAAGATGAGGACAGAACTCAATGCCGCCTTGAACTGATTCTATTTCTATATGATGGGTGTTAAGTTGTGTAAAAAGCTGTTTATAAAGTGCTAGTATCTGGATATCAATTGTACTGGTTTTATAAGCTGGCAAACGTTCACATTGTTTTGGGATGTACTTTGTCTTGTACAAAGGGATTATTACAAGTCAGAGTGTGCTGGAAGATTGTATTACCTCGAGTAAGTAAATGCCATATCTGGATCACACGAGAGGTGTTAGCCCAAAAATGGCGATAATCTTGGATGATGACCTAATTTATAACTTTGAAAGGATCAACAACGTAAAGTTTGGCCAAATGTGGCGAGGTAGTTTATGGGGAGAGTTTGATTAAACTTTAACGATGACAGACGAAGACCACTCACAATAGCAAACTTCGAGCTTTCGGCTCAGATGAGCTAAACACAAAATATATGGTTCAACTATCTAAAATAAAAGATAATGAACATAAAAATGAACATAAAATATACACAAACATGCCATAACAACATAAAATACATACAAATATGTTATAATAACAACAAAAGTTTATATCACATACCAATTATAGGAAACAGTCATTGAGAATTGGGACAGACAATATTGCACAAGGGAATTGATCTTTGTGCCTACCCATGCTGTTTTCAAATAACCACATACTGGCGTCATTAAAAACGTATTCTGCTGCATAGTTTATAATTATAACACTTTAACATTACAATCAATCAAAATGTATGCTCCTTTGTTATGATGCAAGGTTAGTAACTTAGAATTTCAGCTGTATTTTGGCAAAGTGTAAGAAAAGCAATAAATGCAAGCACTGTCGAGTATTTATCTCTTTTCGACATGGGCCAAATACAACAGAATTATAAGTTAATAAACATGTAATTTTTTTATCATGCAAACTGGTAACATAATTACCTGAAAAGCAAGGGAAACAACAGCTCACATCTGCTGTGGCCAAAATACAAATGGAGGATTTTTTTTTCAAGGGAAGTAACTTTTGCAAAAAACTGTTTTCAGCTTTTAAGTATCAATAATAAATGCGAAATACTTTCTTTTGATAAGGTATTGCATTCCTAGACTAATAAGTATGAAACATAGTGTGTGTAGATGTAGTTTAAATGGTTGATTCATGACTCTTTAATCATCGAACAATAGCATATGTACCCAAATAGCATAATACATCTCTGACATCTGCAATCTCATTCGGTGTTGATAAATCAAAAACATTAAAGGGACAAAACTCAGTCCTGTGGCTAAGCTGCTCCAACATTAATCTCCCTTGGCATTCCTGTTCTCCTCCACAACAATGTCTATATCAAGCCTATTGTAATGTTCCTTCAGCAGCAGTAGTATGGGCACACAAACAAAGATGCCCCCTATCAAACACCAGTTCTCCCACATCGTACCTGCAATGTACAGTGAAATCCACATGATAGCTTTTATTGAAACTAGTGAACTTTGAAGGCATTTGCCTTTAAATACGGGACTGGCACACAAAAACACAGTGGTGACTACATGCTAGGGTTTAATAGAACTGGTGAACTTCGAGGGGACTTGCATACAAATATACCATGATGACTACTTGCTAAGATTTATTGGGACCGACAAACTTTGAGGGACTTTCCCTTAAATCTGGGACCGGCAAACAACTATACACTGATGACTACATGCTAGGGTTTATTGGGACCGACAAACTTTGAGAAACTTTCCCTTAAAACCGCGACTGGCAAACAACTATATAGTGATGACTACATGCTAGGGTTTATTGGGACCGGTGAATTTTGACGGTATGTATACATGTATGGGGTTTAACATCCCTTTTAACAATCTTTTAGTCATATCACATTTTCTCATATTTCAGAAGTAGATTTTCATGTAAGTTATATTTCTAATTACTAGTAATATTTAATGACATAAATCCAATGATAAACACTGTTTGATACATTAGATCAATAAATAAAAATATAAATGCCTTAAAACTGTGTTTTATTTTTTCATGACAAAAATAGCCTGTAGTAGCAGTTCAATTCAATTCAAATTCTTTTATTCCAAGATTTTACATGTGTAAAACAGCAATGGATATAATATATAATGCAGAAAAGGGGTACTTCAACAAAGTCTTACCTATATTTGGTATCATCTGCACAAGCAGGAAGATTAACCCCGCTATATTGTTGACCAGTGTTAGTACCAGGCAAGTGACCCCCTCCGCCACAGGGTACGTGACCTCACATGATGTCTCGAAGAATAGTGGAGTTGTGGCATTCATAATCAGATTGCCAAGGATGTATGAGGCATATATTATTGCTGAAAAAGGCATTTGGTCAATGTACTATGAAATAAGATTAATTTTTGCTAATGTTCACAATACAGCTGATATTTTGCAGAATTTTAAATTTTTCTTTCCGTTTTTTTTTACAATATTATACCAGTCTGTTATGATACTGTAACCTGATGATAAATAATGATAATGATTTTATTAAATTCTGTGTCTAAAACTGAGGCTTCCCCTGTGACATATTACCAGTACAAAGTTTTAACAAATCTACTATAACTACTATATAACATACTACTAACTACCTACTCTGTACTATATTACTCGGTACTAATTTTCACATTTGGGGACGTTTTCTAGCCTTGCCAGAAAATGTATACTTGATGTGGTAATCCTTCCTCACATCTTCCGATATATCTCCATTTTGCACCCATATGGTCCTACTCTTTCCTTGTTCATCTCTATAACGGACTTTGTTTATAATTTTAAGATTTTCTCAAAATCCCAGGTCTCAAGGCTTGCGTTGCCATCTTCTGCTTTACCGACATTGTCCTCCTTTAATTGTACCTCTACCTGTACTGTTTCCTCATTGACCGGTACCTCATTTTGCTCCAGATGCATCTCTACCACTTGTGTTCCTACTAATTCATTTGGAGTATTGGTAGGTCTCAGAGCTGGATTGTAATATGGTTTGAGACAGTTTGACTGTACTACATTCTTAATGGCCTTGTGAGTCTTTAAGACTCGGAGCCTGTATTTAACTTGACCTAGTTTTTCAGCAATGTAAAACGGTCCTATCCATCTCTTGGTAAGTTTCGGTGTCAATCCTGGTGCAGTCCTGGGATTATAAAGCCACACATTGTCATATACCTTATAGTCTGGTGTGCTTGCATTTTTGTCAAAGCTCTTCTTGTATTTATTCTGTGCTTTCTGTATATTCTCTTTGACAAGCTCTCTACACATTGTTTGGTTGTTAATGATACAGCGCAAATGTTTCTCATGTGTAGTACCGGCTGTTGTCGTAGGAATTAATGCTGTGTCCAGTGGAAGCCTACATTCCCGTTCAAACATAATGTAATGAGGAGAGTATCCTGTAGCATCTATAGAAGGACTAACACGATAACTCAACATAATACTGGGTAATAACTGGTCCCAATTTGTCTGTTTATTGTTACAGTAGATTCTCAGTTTCTGTAGAATGACACTGTTCATCCTTTCTGCTGTCGAGTTCGTGGCCGGGTGGTAGCTACTCGTATTTATTTTACTGATCTGGAAAATACTGCCAAGCTCCTTCATCAAATTGGACATGAAATTGACTCCCCGGTCAGTAAGTATCGATCCAGGACATCCATAGCGACAAATGACTTCATCATAGAGTTTCCATGCGATTGTCTTCGCTTCCATGTCTTTTAAGGGAAACGCTTCACACCATTTAGAGAATGAATCTACAATTAAGAGTATGTACTTGTGGCCTTCATCTGTCTTCGGTAATGGTCCTAATATATCCATATGAATACGAGAAAAGACATCTCCAATAGGTAAAGGCTGTAGTTGTGCCTTCCTATGATGGATATAGTGTTTGGTCTGCTGACACGGCTCACATGACTGACAGTACATTTTGATATCTTTATACATAGTCGGCCAAAAGAACTTTGTTCACATAGCTTCATATGTTTTCTCAATACCAAAATGACCAGCAGTCAAGGCGTCATGGTACGATTTCAAAACTGTATCTCTGTACTTTAATGGTATCGCCAACTGTTTCTTAACATTAGACCATTTATGACCTTTGGATCGTGGGAAATACAAATGATAGAGAATGTTATCATCAAGCTCATAGAACTGTGCCTCAGCCACTAGCCTATTTGCTTTCTCCCTATCATCTGGTACCACCCCATTCTCCTTGTAGTCGAAGATTGCTTGAAATTCATGGTCCTCCAACTGGGCTTGTCTCAGTGTGCTGGGTGTTAACTTACTGATCTCCGACATGTATTTTAGTGGGTCCCCATGGCCGAGCCAAGCGAGTGATTATGAGATATGATTAATATGAAGTATCAATATAATAAATAAAAGGATCCCGGTCACAATACCATTGTTACAATACCAGTATGTGACAATACCAGTCTGCTACAATAGCATTACCGGACTGTTATAATATAAATATTTTATAAATACGTCTGTTACAATACCAGTATGCTACAATATCAGTCTGTTAAAGTACCATTCTGTTACAATACCAGTCTGTTACAATACCAGTTGGCGATTTTTAGTGAGCTGCCCGATCTATGCCGTGGTGTACCGGTATCACCCGTTTTCCGCTCTATTCACTTTGGGCAATGGCACGCGCAACCATTGGCATATGCCATATGGTCCAGTAAAACAGCATAATGCATTTTGGTGTCACGTGACCTGCATATGCTGATAGGCATATACAATAAAGTGCACCCAGTCTGTTACAATACCAGTCTGTTACAATACCAGTCTGTTACAATACCAGTTTGTTACAATACCAATATGCTACAACAGCAGTCTCCTGTAACAACAGCAGTCTGTTAAACTACCAGTCTGTTATATCAGTCTGTTACAATATCTGTCTGTTACAATACCAGTCTGCTACAATATCGGTCTGTTACAACAGCAGTCTGTTAAAAAAGGAGTATGTTACAATAGCTGTCTGTTACAATACCAGTCTGCTACAATATCGGTCTGTTACAACAGCAGTCTGTTAAAAAAGTAGTATGTTATAATACCAGTCTGTTACAATACCAGTCTTTTACGATACCAGTCTGTTGCATATATTGTAACCAGTCTAGCCTGTTGTATTACCAGTCTGTAATACAGGAAGTTACCTACGGAAATTACCAAAGACAACTAGACTATGTCTCCTCCCACACTCTCAGTGTAATGCATATGAACCAACCTGGCTGAAAGTTGCGCTCTGCAAGTCGTCTCGACATGGTGAACATTTTTGCCAAGTTATTTCAAAATCCCTCAAGCGGTTCAAGAGATATGGAGAGGACACGACTTGTGATGGACAGGCGGACAGACATACAAAGCTAAAAACAATATGTCTCCCCTAGTGTGTGGGGAGACATAATCATTACCTCGTGAATTTACTTTTGAGTGAATAATTTTGCCAAAAATGCATTCTATAAAGTAGCCACATTGGCAGACGGCAAACCAATGAAATGATACAATCTGTAATTACCATTTTAATTCAGTTGTCCACATTGCATTATGGATGGTAAGGTAGAATGCTCGAGTTCAACATGTTCAAAGGACCTCCCTTGTGTCAAGAATTTAATACAAAGCAATTGCTAACAAGTCAAGCAGTTATGACTTACCAGCTATAGCAGATGGAAATTTATACAAACTACAGAAAACATAAAAATAAATCTTGTTAACTATTTTAAAGTAGTGATATGGAAAAAAGTGTTAATTACATTGAACTTGTTCAAACTGGTACATGTCATTTAAAATAAATATTAATTTTCAATATTTTATAGCACAATAATATGCAAAAGGTTTGTCTTCAAACAAACGTGTCGACCAGAGGAATTATACTTACCAATTGTATCAGGAACAATCCCTACCAATGAGAAGGCAAACACAAGAAAACATCCCCCGCTAAGAACAAACAGGGCCACCAGGAACCATTTCATATGTTTCGCAAATATATCGGCACCCCTGGAAAAATAGAATTTTATGTTAAAATTAGAATATATCCTACCTTTACAACCATTTTACTATCTGATGTTTGGCATTCACTCGACTCTAACATCTTAGTCGAATAGGCATCATCTAAATATACCAGGATTAAATACGTTTTTTGTAGTTTATAAGGGTGTAGACTTTTTCGAATACTTCTTTCATGTTTTCGGCACAATTTACACTCCAATAAACTACAAAAAAAACATGAAATTCAATTCTCATAATTTTTCTGCTTATTTTTTGTTATTTTTTTTGTTAAATGCAATGTTCAATTTCTACCTATTGTCATTGCATCAGGACATCTTTTTTTTTTCAGTAACCAACATCATACAATATTAAAGATGAACAATTGTCACGCCCTGTGATTTTAACCATTAAAATGTAATAAACTGAAATTATACACCGCATGAACTGGAAAATAAAGAGTTGAAACACACATTTGTCTATTTATGAAAACGTCAAACATTTACTTTTTAGTGGAGCAAAAGTAATAGTCAAATGTTGTCACAAGAGGAGGCTGAATTCCCCCAAACCATTTTATACAACAAAGTTTTGGTTACCTAGCAACAGCCAATGCAGAGACACATCCGGCAACAACACCATAGAAACCCAGCCAAGCTGCCTCATCCTGAAATGTCAAAATCAATATAATTAGAAACACAGTAACAGTAATTTAATTATTCTATCCTGAATGACTATTAGATAATACAGAGACACATCACTTTAGTATTGTTCAGAATGAGGGCTATTCCATTAAAATTTACATGGGACCCCAGGAAGGCACTTTTGAAATTGAACACCCGCCCATAGATTCAAAACTGAGTTTGAAGAACCAAATTTCAGAAAATAGGATTCACCCATAGATGTTTATTAATTTGCCTTCCTGGGGTCCCGGGTACGTTTTAATGGAATAGCTCTGATATTTTCATATACAAAATGTATTTTTTACCTTATTTATCAACTTGCCATCATTTAAATCCCAATGTATGGAAAACATTGATAATCCCTGATGGTATAGGAGCCTCTGCTCAAAAGGTGCAGGTGGAGATAATCTTTTAGAATTAATACATCACATGACTGTATAATACGTGCTTTTGAAGTCGTTCAGTATATAACCTATTATTCTGGTGACTCATTAGTTTCATAATTATTGAACTTGATTTTTGTTTGTCTGTGTGGTGTTTTACATCATTTTCAACACATGTCAGGTTATATAATTATGATGGTCAATTTTTTTCCGTCATCCGTAAGAATCGACACTTCCTCACTTACAAGTTGAGCTCCCAGTGGGATTCGAACCCGCAGCGGTGAGAGGAGAGAAGGTTTACGTCATTAACCACATAGACTCCTATATTGAAGTGCTCAGTGAATAACATGGTGGATTTGTAATCCAGAGATCACGAGTTTGAGCCTAAACTATGTCACTGGGAGTCTTCTGCGTGTCCTTAAACAACTTCATGAGATGGGCAGGTGTCTACTGGGCTGCCCCATGGATCCAAGCCTATCCTCTAGGAATATTTAACAATGAATCTATTGCATATCGACCCCTAAACCGCTACATATATTTAATGGACTGTTCTGAATGAAGACCATTAAGAGTTACACGCAGGCTGATCTGGGTTTACAATGAACACAAAGGCTATGATAGTCGTGCTTAGCGGGTTAAGAGAAAGCCAAGGTTCACAGATTCCATTGTATCCCTCCCCTCGCCATGGGATGGCTTGACATGTATAACATGCATTTACAAGATAATGTGATACTGTGTAAGAAAATGGTCAATGTCATTCAAAATGTGAAAAGCATGAAAAGGTCATACTTTTTAAAGGGACACTGTCCGTAAGTAAGCAGATATTGAGCATAACCAAGTAACTGTCTTACTTTTATTCAGTGACATGCATGTATACATTTCATTTACACGCTGCACATTGCCAATTAGTAATATTTTGCATGTTTATTTACACAATGACATCATGTAACTGCCATTGTTGATATCAGAGTGCGACTTTTATCTTCCGTCATGTTTAAGATCAGGCTTTCCATCACCAAGGGTAAAATGCGGATTATCTTATCCGGTACGCAAGAAAATACAATAAGGCAGTTTGAAGAATCTGAACAATGTGGGTTCCAGTTTTAACCGAGTGACTGATTACCTGTGTAATATTGTGATCTTTTAGGTTAACATCCAGAACTCCACTCCAAGCTCCAAAAATACCCAGCGCCAATCCATAGGTGAAACATATCAACCAAAATGTACGGTTTCTAGAATGTAGAGAATAAAACAGTTCTTATTTATTGCATTCATATTTAAGAAGTTAATTGAATACCATTTTTTCACTGATAATGCCAGGCCACACTCAGCTAGAGTAATTATTATAACACGTGACGTTATTCCAGCAAGATAATGCCAGGCCACACTCAGCTAGAGTAATTATTATAACACGTCACGTTATTCCAGCAAGATAATGCCATGTCACACTCAGCTAGAGTAATTATTATAACACGTGACGTTATTCCAGCAAGATAATGCCAGGCCAAACTCAGCTAGAGTAATTATTATAACACGTCACATTTAGGCGTTATTCCAGCAAGATAATGCCAGGCCACACTCAGCTAGAGTAATTATTATAACACGTCGGGATGATTTTTTAGGAACGATGAAACAGTTGGGCATAGGTTAGGATGCATGACTTTTGCTTTTGACTAGTTCGACTTTAAATAAACACTATACTCCATGTTTACAGGGCCTCTTTGGCTGTTCTACAATCGAAAATAGCCTTCATTTTTCCCAATTTCAGAAAAAAAATCCCAACCTGCTGAAAAAAGTTAGATGTCAGAAATCGTTGAATATAGAGCCACATTATTTCAGAAATCGGCATATACGTACAGTCGCATTCTTTATTTGTTTAGGTTCCGCGCGTTAAGTAAATTGTAATTCGGTTTGGTTGTGCTCAAATTTTATCGTTATACAATGTGGTTTCGCCCATGACATCAGTTTTTGCGACCGACAACATTGTGGTTGCAGTCTGATTGAAAGAAAAAGAATACGGAAACCCAAATGCCCAACGTTAGACTCATTTTGATTGGATGAGAGACTAGATGGGAAATGTTAACTTGTTATTTGTTTTTGATTATTATTTAACACAGGGCCCTCACGCTACTTTGGGGGAAGGGGCCCGCAGCCCTCAGAAGGGGGAATTTTTGTAACTGGGGGGAATTTTTACAACAAATAAAAAACTCTGTTTGATTAACACGTTTCACTTTATTAACATACATTCGTCAACCATCTGGTTCTTTTTCTGATAAAAAAACTCCACTTAATAACCATCAATGGCATGTTTTCATCGGAGATCCACATTAAAAGTCAACCCTTCTCTTCTTTTTATCCCGAAAAAAACCTATTGCCCTGTCCAGTTGGGCATCTGGTTGAGTCAGTGCCCGATAATAGTTAAAACGTCCTGTGCACGATAAACAGTCTAAAACCAGTCTAATAATAATCAAAACGTCTTTTTCAAACCGGTAAACACGACATCGTGAGCATATCGTCTTGAAAATCGGATTTTTTTTGATTTTTTTTTTGATTTTTTTTTTTTGATTTTTTTTTTACGAATTTCTGAGGGGGAAAAATATCAATTTTTGGGGGAAAAAAAGATACTTTTCAGGTGGGGGACTGCCGCCGAATAACGGCGGCAGAAATGACCAAATGAGGGCCCTGTAACATAGCTTTCATTTGTATGATTTAGTTCTATGATATAGCAGAATAAAAAAGAAAGAGTTTGATTTTTATAAATTTGTTTGAGGAATACTTTAAATTGTAGGGTTATTGACCTTCGAACACATAGAAGTGGCACTAAAAGTTGGTCAACCCCTAAAAAGAAGTTCCTGTTTACATGTATCTAAGTTGCATCTGTGCAGCAGGGTAAGCACATGTAAGCCTGGGTTTTTTGTTTGCATGTCAGATGGGAAATTATTAAACAGTAAGTCTATGGAAAATGCAATAGCAGTCTATGACCATGTCACATAAGTGTAAATATTACGCGAAAAAAGTTTGGAAAAAGGATGTTGAATAAATTTGGCCATTCTCATTGTTCCCTGAATTTTGTGATCTATATTTAGATATATTTTAAGGTTTATATACAATAGTGCGGTGCATCAAATACTTTAACTTATTAAAAATAATTTTGTAAGGTCCGTATAAATTGAGTGAATTTATAAGGTCTGTATAAAATAAAAAGTGTGACATCATTTCCAAAATGCCTCCAGCTGAAAAGGCAAAACTACCTCAAAATACTCTATAGAAATTAAACAAGAGGTCAATGACCTTGAAGCTCTACTGATTGATTTTGATTTCAGGAAGTAGTCGCTACAGACTTGTTTTTTGAAAATCTATTTTTAACCGTGGCGGCCATCTTGAATTTCCGGCTGACCTGAAATTTTGCTAGGATCAATTAGACATTAAGAGCAACATTCCTGTGAAGTTTCATGAAATCCGTCAAGTAGTTTCAGAGGAGTAGTCGCTACAAGTTTTCATTATATAACTCTATGTAAACAAATATGGCCGCTGGCAGCCATGATTAACGTCATATCAAAACGATTTTCGACAAAGACCAACATCATGTCATACTGATCATTTTAGAAAAAGTCCCATATCAATATCTCTTATAGTTTTGAAGAAGTAGTCGCTACAAACTTATTTATTTTAAATCTATTTTTAGCTGTGGCGGCCATCTTGAATTTCCGGCCGACCTGAAATTTTTCTAGGATCAACTAGACATCAAGAGCAACATTCCTGTGAAGTTTCATGAACATCCGTCAAGTAGTTTCAGAGGAGTAGTCGCTACAAGTTTTTACTCTATAACTCTATGTAAACAAAGATGGCCGCTGGCAGCCATGTTTAACGTTGAATCAAAACGATTTTTGACAAGGATCAACATCATGTCATGCTGATCATTTTAGAAAAAGCCCATATCAATATCACATAGTTTTCAAAAAGTAGTCGCTACAAACTTGTATTTTAAAACTCTATTTTTAGCTTTGGTGGCCATCTTGGATTTCACATCAACATGAATTTTTGCTAGGATCAACTAGACTTTATGGGCAACATTTCTGTAAAGTTTCATGAATATCCATCCAGTAGTTTCAGAGGAGTTGTCGCTACAAATAAAAATTTACGGACAGACGGATAGACGGACGGACGACGGACGCCGCACCACGGCATAAGATCTGCTGATCTCTGATCAGTCGAGCTAAAAAAGGTCATTCTTGGCAGCTAAATTAATTAATGTTTTGCTTTTTTTGCATCAAAGTTTACAAAGAAAGAATGCTGTTTGAAAAGAGTGCTGTTGAGTCTTTTTTGACAGTATTAAATTGATGTTTGATTCAATAGTTTTAGTTGTGCAGTTTTCCCAATTTCTTAAAAAAATGCCGCAAATTTTCCCCAATTCGAGGCAGGGTCCTTTTCGCAAAATACCTGAAAAAGGCCCTGGTTTAGGAATTTTGAGACAATCAGTGTTTGAAATTGTTAATAAATATCCTTAAATTCCAAAATGTGCACTTATTACTTTAAAGGGACACTGTCCGTAAGTAAGCAGATATTGAGCATAACCAAATAACTGTCTGACTTTTATTCAGCGAAATGTATACATGAAAACATGAGGATAGACACTAAGAAGTATGTAGGAATACATTCGTGAATTTGAAAAAAAAAAGTTTAAATTATTATTGTTGTTTATGAATATAAACATAGTTTATGTGGAAATGGAATTTACAATTTCACTTCTTTGTTGACTGCTATATGTAAAATGTACTTTCACTTTATTGTTGACATTTTCATAAGCAGTCTATGCGCAGGTATACGTAATGTATATATATAGTACATATATAAATAGACCTCATTAACATTTTAATAATGTGACTAGAATACGTATTTTCATTGGGTCCGGCATGAGCATTAATTAGTTCGCTGATTCAGCGTTTGCTATTGTTTTGTAAACCTTAACCGCCATCCACCCCCGCCGCCTTTCCTCGTTGAGCAATGCCTACTTGGTTCTGTTCGCGTCTGCTTGTTTCTTTCCCTTGCGGGGCAATCGGCTATAGAAGCACAGCCTTGCCCCCAAGAAAGAGTGAAGCAAGCTGGCTCGGTCACACCAGATTTAGTACTTTACATTGATACTTGTATTGTAATATATTCACAGACCGTTATCTAATCTGTAATTTACATAATGCTTGTATTATGTTGTATTCGCAGTATTATCTGGTCTTGGTGAAACTATGTTTATATTCATAAACAACAATTTATGCTGAAACTTCATTTGGGAATGGAATAAATACATAGATACCATCTTTAAAATAAATTGTAATTTATTTGGCAAAAACTGGCTCAAAAACACCAAGACCAGATAATACTGCGAATACAACATAATACAAGCATTATGTAAATTACAGATTAGATAACGGTCTGTGAATATATTACAATACAAGTATCAATGTAAAGTACTAAATCTGGTGTGACCGAGCCAGCTTGCTTCACTCTTTCTTGGGGGCAAGGCTGTGCTTCTATAGCCGATTGCCCAAAGAACCTCCATGCTTGCTGATGCCTTATTTTTTCACCATAGTATGTATTGCGTAATATGTATAAACCGCTTAGCTCAGTCGGGAGTGTTGTCGGCCACTTTTAATATGCTCACGTACACTATTATTACTGTGAGTGTAATTTTAGTTTGGGCTGCGAGTTCAAACGCACAAAGCAGATTTACTTTTATTTGTACCGCGATTGAATTCCATTAAACAATCTTGCTTTTAATTAGTAAATATTCAATAATGTTTAGTGTGTAATGTTGCGAACATAATTATTGTGTGTTTTATAAGCTAAAAGTTACGGACAGTGTCCCTTTAACAATACAATTTAACACCCTATAACGTACTGATGCATTTCATTCACCGTCAGTAAATTTTAGCTTCATTTAGTTGGGTGAATATTTCACTTTTCTTTTTAACCATCACATATTTATTCCACGACTATGTTTTGTTATAATATATAACCTATACTTACCTGGCTAGTTTCTTCACCCCTTTTACAAACGATAGTCTCTCCATGGAGGCTGTGGGGCTGGGTGGAAGCGGGGGTTTGGATGGAAAATAGGTGAAGAACAGTAAGAAAGAGAACGCAGACCAACCAAATGCTGAAACAAGAAATTGTTAAATCATTTCTGGTGAAAACTGAGTAAGAATCAAGTTCTGTTAACCCTTAACCCATGCACTAAATATATATAATGGACTGTTCTTTTTTGAATTAAGACCATTTCATTTATGAGAGAAAGGAGTGTTTTGGGGAAAATTAATCTGCAGCCATACATTGTAAACCCAGATCAGCCTGTGAGTTTAATAACTCACAGGCTGATCTGGAGTTTACAATGGACACAAAGGCTATTATAATCGTGCTTTGCATGTTTAGGTTTAAGTGTTTTGTCAGGTCAAAGTATTTCATTTTAGTATATTATCTATCCAGTCCACTAATATTATATAGTAATTAACAGCAAACTATAAAAAGTTAGTAATTTTTAACAGTTCTTAAGGGAGTGTAACCATACAGACAATCTTAATTAATGACAGTTCTGGAAAACTTGGAACAGAATGAAAGAATGATCAAAACTGGATGATAAACACAGAAGCTATGATCATTTGAAGGTGACCTTTTGAAACGGATATGGTAGCTGCCATTTTGAAAACTATGACATCATAGTTCTAAATTACCATATATGAATATTTATAAATATGACAATTTATTGATTTATGATGTATGCAAAGTAAGTATAATAAACTGCATAATGCATTATATGACCAGTAAAGGATTTTGCATTGATTTGTAGGGCTTTTCTTTGCTTTAAATCATATTTATCAATATGCCTTATATGGTAATTTAGAACTATGACATAATTTCAGAAATGGCGGCTCCCATATTCATTTTAGAAAGACCTTCAAATGGTCATATCTTCTTTGATTATCATCTGATTTTGATAATTCTTTCACCCTTATTCATTTTTTAGAACTCTCATTAATAAAGATTAGGCTGTATGGCTACAATCCCTTTAATGAGGAGTTGTTCATAACTGAACTGAATTGAATTGGGTTTTAAGGCGCACCAACACATGAAAGGTTATATGGCGCCTAACAGGCATGAACATGCCAGGCTCATCCTCCATGTACATCGAGATAAAATATGGAGAATGGGTCTAGGACCTTCTCACCCTGAACTGCAGAGTTGCTGCAAATTCTATTGTTGACACTCCATTTACGCTGGAGCCACGTTTATTGTTTTTCTGCCACTGCTCTTAGTGATGTGAGTGAGATGGCACCTGAAACAATGCAGGGGTCACGATGAAGACCTTTAATGAGCATGAACAAAAAATGACAAAACGAATATGAATGTGGGGTCCTACCCCTCTGCATGTGACGGTGTGTTTGCAGTGGTTGTATTCTACCCCGGCAACCACACGGGGGCTTGTTCATAATTAAATGTATGTTGAATTGTTTCAAGTAAAGGTACATAAGAACTAGAACTATCACTGAAGGTGATGTCAATACTCCCGCGTTTTTGCTATAGTTGATGAGGATGGGCAAAATCAAGAATAATACATGTCTAAAATATTTGTGTTTTTTTTATTTGAAAAAAAAATCTAAGAAAAATAAAGGTCCATAATTCTGTAAAAATAATTGCAGAATCAACAAGAAATGTCTCTGTAAGTGACAAATGCCCCCCGAAGTGCTTTGACCTTTGACCTTGGAGCCACGGACCTGGATTTTGCATGTGACATGTCGTCTTGTTGTGGTGTGAGCACTTGTGCCAAACTATTTGAAAATCCGTCCATGAATGTCAGAGTTATTAACCGGACACGAAAGCACTTCTTTTCGACCTTTGACCTCAAAGTGTGACCTTGACCTTGGAGACACATTGTCTTGTTGTGGTGAGCACTTTTGCCAAGTTATTTGAAAATCCGTCCAGGAATGTCGGAGTTACTGACCGGACACGATTGTACAGACAGACTGACTGACTGACTGACTGACGGACGGACTGACAGGACGATGCGACTACTGTATGCCACCCTTTGGGGACATAAAAAACGTTGATGCTGAGACACATAATATCATCACCTGTGAACTATATATCAAGTGTAATTTTAAAGTGAAAGGCACATGAAGTTCATTATAGAGTGAAAGTTTCTAAGAGTCAAATAAAGGACTATAATTTTGTAATAAGGTAATCAGTTGTTATATGTACATGAAGTTTGGGGAAAATCAATTCAAAAAAGTTTGAGAAAAATGTGTTAACAGGTAATTATACAAACTTAGAGTGGAAAATTCTAAGTGAAACAAAGAGCCATAACTCTGCAATAAATTAAACAATCAATGAAGGGTGGTTTAGAGGGACATAAGGTCATCAGTTGTTATGAGTATTTGACGTTTGGGAACAATTCATTCAAAAGTGTTGGAGATATGCAAGTATTAAAAATGTGTTACGCGACGGGACGCGACAATAATGTGTTACGTGATGCGATGCGACGTTACGGACAATGTGTTTCCTATATAGCCCCAATTCACTTTGTGAAAGCGGGGGTATAATGAGGATTCTAATATTGTTTTCCATATATTTACGTTTGCCTACTCTTGTGCAGTAACGATACTGTATGCCTGGTTTCAGAGGCTATGTCATTTGAAGAAATTATTGACAGACAATGGACAAAAAGGTGAAAACAAAAGTTCACTTAAGCTTGCTATGGCAGAATTGTATTTGACTCAAATATTATGTATTGAAGATACTGGTATAAATAACTTACAATAATACATGTATTTCATAAGGGAATCTCTTTCTGCGCCTACGTCATATTCTGAAACAGGAAAGGTAAGTCTGATGGAATACTTTAAATATTACTTATAATTAGATATGTGTGATAACAATGGAATACTGTAAATATATATATGACTTATAATTAGATCTGTGTGATAACAATGGAATACTGTAAATATATATATGGCTTATAATTAGATATGTGTGATAACAATGGAATATTGTAAATATATATATGGCTTATAATTAGATATGTGTGATAACAATGGAATATTGTAAATATGTATATGACTTATAATTAGATATGTGTGATAACAATGGAATATTGTAAATATATATATGACTCATAATTAGATATGTGTGATAACAATGGAATACTGTAAATACATATATGACTTATAATTAGATATGTGTGATAACAATGGAATATTGTAAATATATATATGGCTTATAATTAGATATGTGTGATAACAATGGAATATTGTAAATATATATATGGCTTATAATTAGATATGTGTGATAACAATGGAATATTGTAAATATGTATATGACTTATAATTAGATATGTGTGATAACAATGGAATATTGTAAATATATATATGACTCATAATTAGATATGTGTGATAACAATGGAATACTGTAAATATATATATGACTTATAATTAGATATGTGTGATAACAATGGAATACTGTAAATATATATATGACTCATAATTAGATATGTGTGATAACAATGGAATACTGTAAATATATATATGACTTATAATTAGATATGTGTGATAACAATGGAATATTGTAAATATATATATGACATATAATTAGATATGTGTGATAACAATGGAATACTGTAAATATATATATGACTTATAATTAGATATGTGTGATAACAATGGAATATTGTAAATATGTATATGACTCATAATTAGATATGTGTGATAACAATGGAATACTGTAAATACATATATGACTCATAATTAGATATGTGTGATAACAATGGAATACTGTAAATATATATATGACTTACAATTAGATCTGTGTGATAACAATGGAATATTGTAAATATATATATGACTCATAATTAGATATGTGTGATAACAATGGAATACTGTAAATATAAATATGACTTATAATTAGATATGTGTGATAACAATGGAATACTGTAAATATATATATGGCTTATAATTAGATATGTGTGATAACAATGGAATACTGTAAATATAAATATGACTTATAATTAGATATGTGTGATAACAATGGAATATTGTAAATATGTATATGGCTTATAATTAGATATGTGTGATAACAATGGAATATTGTAAATACATATATGGCTTATAATTAGATATGTGTGATAACAATGGAATACTGTAAATACATATATGACTCATAATTAGATATGTGTGATAACAATGGAATATTGTAAATATATATATGACTTATAATTAGATATGTGTGATAACAATGGAATATTGTAAATATATATATGACTTATAATTAGATATGTGTGATAACAATGGAATACTGTAAATATATATATGACTTATAATTAGATATGTGTGATAACAATGGAATACTGTAAATATATATATGACTTATAATTAGATATGTGTGATAACAATGGAATATTGTAAATATGTATATGACTTATAATTAGATATGTGTGATAACAATGGAATATTGTAAATATATATATGACTTATAATTAGATCTGTGTGATAACAATGGAATATTGTAAATATGTATATGACTTATAATTAGATATGTGTGATAACAATGGAATGTTGTAAATATATATATGACTTACAATTAGATCTGTGTGATAACAATGGAATATTGTAAATATATATATGACTTATAATTAGATATGTGTGATAACAATGGAATATTGTAAATACATATATGACTTATAATTAGATATGTGTGATAACAATGGAATATTGTAAATATATATATGACTTACAATTAGATATGTGTGATAACAATGAAATATTGTAAATATGTATATGACTTATAATTAGATATGTGTGATAACAATGGAATATTGTAAATATGTATATGACTTATAATTAGATATGTGTGATAACAATGGAATACTGTAAATATATATATGACTTACAATTAGATCTGTGTGATAACAATGGAATACTGTAAATATATATATGACTTATAATTAGATATGTGTGATAACAATGGAATACTGTAAATATATATATGACTTACAATTAGATCTGTGTGATAACAATGGAATATTGTAAATATATATATGACTTTTAATTAGATATGTGTGATAACAATGGAATATTGTAAATATGTATATGACTTATAATTAGATATGTGTGATAACAATGGAATATTGTAAATATATATATGACTTATAATTAGATCTGTGTGATAACAATGGAATATTGTAAATATATATATGACTTATAATTAGATATGTGTGATAACAATGGAATATTGTAAATACATATATGACTTATAATTAGATATGTGTGATAACAATGGAATATTGTAAATATATATATGACTTATAATTAGATATGTGTGATAACAATGGAATATTGTAAATATATATATGACTTACAATTAGATATGTGTGATAACAATGGAATATTGTAAATATATATATGACTTATAATTAGATATGTGTGATAACAATGGAATACTTATATATATGACTTATAATTAGATATGTGTGATATCAATGGAATATTGTAAATATATATATGACTTATAATTAGATATGTGTGATAACAATGGAATATTGTAAATATATATATGACTTATAATTAGATATGTGTGATAACAATGGAATATTGTAAATATATATATGACTTATAATTAGATATGTGTGATAACAATGGAATACTGTAAATATATATATGACTTATAATTAGATATGTGTGATAACAATGGAATATTGTAAATATATATATGACTTATAATTAGATATGTGTGATAACAATGGAATATTGTAAATATATATATGACTTATAATTAGATATGTGTGATAACAATGGAATATTGTAAATACATATATGACTTATAATTAGATATGTGTGATAACAATGGAATATTGTAAATACATATATGACTTATAATTAGATATGTGTGATAACAATGGAATATTGTAAATATATATATGACTTATAATTAGATATGTGTGATAACAATTGAATATTGTAAATATATATATGACTTATAATTAGATATGTGTGATAACAATGGAATATTGTAAATACATATATGACTTATAATTAGGTATACATGTATGTCTGATAACTGCAAACTATTTAACAAATAATGTATGGTGCTGAGGTCCATATGCAAAGGTTATGACTGGTTATGGACTGCATAGTCCATAAACTTGCATATGGATTGAAGCACCATACATTATTTTTTATATTATACCGAACCTGACCAACAAATTTAACAATACAATTTATGTTTTATTTAAAGTGGTTGATGCACTATTTTCAAACAAGGTTTATTTTAAAGGGCTCTGACAAACTTGACAAAAGCTGAAAGAATTATCAAAATGTCACAAAAAATAAAGGCACGATGACGTCATCATTCCAAGATGGTCGCCTCCATTTATGTTCTTTGCAAATTTTCCATAGATCATATCTCCTTTGTTTTTCATGGCATTTTGAAAATTATATCAGCTTTTTTCAAGTTGACAGGGCCGAAAAATAATACCCATGGAACATTCATTTTTGTTAATTATTACTTATAGATAAATAATTTATGTGACTGATAATGTCTGTTCATGGAAATGAACCAGTGTTTCATTTTGCATTCTCTTTGTGATTAGCATATGTATATAAGTATAAGTAGTTCATGCCTTTCTTTTGTGCTACATTTTCATTTTTAACATATTTCATTTGCTGTCTGTTTGCTTTCATGCCATGTTCACTTTGCATTCCAAAACAGATCTAGAGTAATGTAATTTACAGTACCTGTGGTATAGCTTGTTGTATGGTTGGTTGTGTTCTGACTAGAGAAGACATCAAATGGTTCTTGAAACAGTGCACCACTGAAAACAGATACAATATAACCGTCCATAATGTAATATTCAATATAAGTCTGCTAGTAGCCACTTGATGATATAAAGGGTCACCATACCTTATTCAACCATAATAGTTGTATAACTGAGCATTTATCATGTCAGCCATTTGTACATGATGGTTTAAAGCCCTTTTATCAGTCAAGTTTAAAACCAATCAATTACTTTTTAAATTTAAAACTACAACTGTAGACCCGAAATTATTGAAGGCTTAGAAACAAAGCTCTTGAAAAACATTCACCATAATTAATGAAAAGAGTAACATCTTTGTCAAGTCAGTCATGTTGACTTATTTTTACATCATCTAGATGTATTGGACTGAATTGGGGTTTTACGATGCACCACCACAAGAAAGGTTATATAGCGCCGAACAGGGATGAACATGCCAGGCTCATCCTCCATTTACATCTAGATAAACTATGGAGAATGGGCTAGAACCTTCTAACCTGCAAAACTGCAGATTCAATTTACGACGGAGCCACATTTCCATATATGCGGTGTCATGAAACTTGAATGAGCATGATAAAAAATGACAAAATTACTGTGTATGAAGTTTGAAGAGTCTAGCATAGTCAATGAATTTCAGGTGGCCTGTATAGCTAATAAAATATTGAACTGAATGAAACAGTGGCACAGGGCTTAAAAACAACTTTCTCTCTCATACGTACCTTGAATTCATGGTGTGGTTTGATATCAATGTAATATTAGTTGTCTCCATCTTCTGCACAGGCACTAAATATGGTCCTGAAATGGAAACAGCACTTTCAATAAATGGATAGCAAGTATAAATTCAAAAAAAACGATACCTTACACTGCAGTGATACGTTTTTAAACGGGTTTAATAAAGAAAATTCAAATCAAATATTGAAATTATAAGAATTGTAAATTCTTCTTTCATTTATTGTCAAGTCATGGACAAATTGTACTTAAAAAATTCTTCAGACTTAATTCAGTTGTTCATGTAATTCTACAATGTTTACAAACCACTAAAGCACTAATGAAGGTCTGTATAGGCTTAATATAAGAGAATAAATTTACATATCTTCGACGTGACTTCAATGGCAAACAATAACACTACTTTGTTAGTAGACATACGTTGACCCTGAGTCTGCGTTATGCAAGGAAAATTAGGTTTTATCAGAAAATACATAATTTTACAAGCTTAAACTAGCATAGCTAGAGTTTGTAAGATGAAGAAATTGCAGAAGCTCAAAAGCAAAGGGACATGGTGCTTATTTACCAAGCAGAAACGAAGTTGCCAGACCAAATACATTGCAAATAGTTGCTATGGCTGTTGCTGTGGTTCTCTGTTCTGGTGGGAACCATTCAGCAGACAGTGCAGGTGGTGCCCCCATGGCTATCGGTCCAGCAAGGCCATTAAGGAACTGTCCAAAGTGTATTAACCTGAATAACGATAATAATGCATGATGTTAGATCTATCCTGATGTAGAGTGGGTCAGACAACCTTGGACAGGAGCAATAGAAGAATGCAGTACCGTATGCTTGAGCCAAACCAAAATTATGTCACACACATCTACACTTCATGTTGATCATATAAACAAAGTTTCAATTGAATATCTGGAAAACTGAAGAAGCAGTTCGCTCCACAAGATTGCATATGCTGAATATATAGCAATTTTGAATAAGTGCAAGTCAAGGGCAATAACTCTGCAAGGCATTGACTGAGCTGCACCAAAATTGTGTCAAGCACATGTACACTTCATGTTTATCACATATGCAAAGTTTCAATTCAATATCTTCAAAACTGTAAAAGTAGTTCACTCCACAAGATTGCAATTTTGACTAAATGCAAGGGCAATAACTCTGCATGGTATTGACTGAGACAAATTGAATTTGTGTCACGCACATCTACACTTCATGTTGATCATATATAGAAAGTTTCAATTCAATACCTTGAAAACTGTTGAAGTAGTTCGCTCTACAAGATTGTATTATTATGCTGAGTATAGCAATTTTGACTAAGTGCAACGGAACTGTGCATGGAATTGACAGAGCCAAACCAAAATTGTGTCACACACATCTACATTTGATGTCGATCATATATACAAAGTTTCAATTGAATATCTTAAAGTAGTTCGCTCCACAAGATTGCATACGCTGAATATAGCAATTTTGAACAAGGGCAATAACTTTGCCTGGAATTGACCAAGCCAAACAAGTCACACATATGTACACTTCAAGTTCATCATGTATATTAAAATGAAAATCTGGAAAACTGAAGTCGTTCACTTCACAAGAATCGAAAGACCGACCGACCGACTGACCAACACACCGATAGCAAGCAGAGCTAAAAACAACCAACAGAAAATAATACAGAAAATAATACTTTCATAGCACTTTGCATTCCATGCAAAATATGACTGGAACCAATCTAATCAAGGCCAGGTCAAAGAAGGAAATGAGGAAAGCAGCCAAGCAGTATTAAATGAAAACCAAAATTAAATGTTTTGTTTTTTTACCAAGCAGAAATGATACTGCTAGACCTAATGAGCTAAAGGTAGATGCTATGGCTGTTGCCGTCGTTCTCTGTTCTGGTGGGAACCATTCAGTAGAAAGTTTCGCTGTAGCCCCCATGGCTTCTGGTCCAGCAAGGTCACTAAGGAATTGTCCAAAGTGTATTAACCTAGATAATGATAAAATGACAACAGTGGGACAGTCTACCCAGGACGGAAAGTGGGATAATACAAAATTATTTCTCTATTAATAGATTTTCAAAAATGGATATAGTAAAAGTATTTTGTGTCCATTTTATTATTGGTGGTTTCTTGCCTAATAAATGTGGGCTTATTCTGTCCATCCCTCTGTCCGTCCGTCCGTCCTTCAGTCCGTCCATCCGTCCTTCCGAAATGCTTGTCCGGGCCATATTTTCGATACTATAAGTCTTTGAGATACCAAACTTGGTATGTGGATACATCTTGGGATAGCAGTGTGTCGCGTACCAAAAAAATGTCACTGTGACCTTGACCTGTGACCTCTGTCATAGAAAATGCTTGTCCGGACCGTATTTTCAATATTATAACACTAAGAAAAACCAAACTTGATATTTGAATACATCTTGGGATAGCGGTGTTTCACATACCAAAATAAGGTCATAGTGACCTTGACCTTGACCTGTGACCTCTGTCATAGAAAATGTTCCGAGAATGCTTGTCCGGACCATATTTTCAATACTATAAGACTTTGAGATACCAAACTTAGTATGTGGATACATCTTTGGATAGTGGTGTGTCGCATACCAAAATAAGGTCACTGTGACCTTGACCTTGACCTGTGACCTCTGTCATAGAAAATGCTTGTCTGGACTGTATTTTCAATACTATACCACTTAGAGATACCAAACTTGGTATTTAAATACATCTTGGGATAGCAGTGTGTCGCGTACCAAAATAAGGTCATTGTGACCTTGACCTGTGACCTCTGTCATAGAAAATGCTTGTCCGGACCGTATTTTCAATACTATAACACTTAGAAATACCAAACTTGGTATGTGAACACATCTTGGGATAGCGATGTGTCACGTACCAAAATAAGGTCATTGTGACCTTGACCTGTGACCTCTGTCATAGAAAATGCATAGAACATGCTTGTCTGGACCGTATTTTCAATACTATAACATTTAGAGATACCAAACTTGGTATGTGAATACATCTTAGGATAGCGGTGTGTCGCGTACCAAAATAAGGTCATTGTGACCTTGACCTGTGACCTCTGTCATAGGAAATGCTTGTCCGGTCCGTATTTTCAATACTATAACACTTACAGACACCAAACTTGGTATGTGAATACATCTTGGGACGTGTCACGTACCAAAATAAGGTCATTGTGACCTTGACCTTGATCTTTGACCTCCATCATAGAAATTGTCTGGAAAATGTTTGTCTGTGCCGTCGGGGGACGATGGATTGCCTGCAATTCTTGTTTTATTTGTTTTCAAACTAGAAATGCATTTGTGATCACTGTAAGCTATCAAATGAAACAAAATCATTATGAAAGAGCCACAACTTCTTCAAACAAGAGGTCAATGAACTTCAAGCTCTACTGATAGGTTTTGATAGCTAGATCAGCATTCCTGTGAAGTTTCATGAAAATCTGTCAAGTAGTTTCACAGGAGTAGTCGCTACAAGTTTTTACTATACAACTGTATGTAAACAAAGATGGCCATTGGCAGCCATGTTTAATGTTAAATCAAAATAATTTTCAACAAGGACCAACATCATGTCATACTGATCGTTTTCAAAAAAGTCCCATATCAATATCACTTATAGTTTTCAAGAAGTAGTTGCTACATATTCGTTTTTTAAAAATCTATTTTTAGCTATGGCAGCCATCTTGAATTTCCGGCCGACCTGAAATTTTGCTAGGATCAACTAGACACCAAGAGCAAAATTTCAGTTAAGTTTCAGAGGAATAGTCGCTACCAGTTTTTAGTATATAACTCTATGTAAACAAATATGGCCACTGGCAGCCATGTTTAATGATGAATCAGAATGATTTTCGACTCGGATAATCATCATGTCATGCTGATCATTTTAGAAAAAGTCCCATATCAATATCAGTTATAGTTTTCAAGAAGTAGGTGCTACAAACTCTTTTTTTAAATCTATTTTTAGCCTTGGCGGCGATTTTGAATTTCCGGCCGACCGGAAATTTTACTAGGATCAACTAGACATCAAGTGCAACATTCTTGTGAAGTTTCATGAAAATCTGTAAAGTAGGTTCAGAGGAGTAGTCGCTACAACTTTTTTATATAACTCTTGTAAACAAAGAGGGCCCCTGGCAGCCATGTTTAACGTTGAATCAAAATGATTTTCAACAAATCTGTAAAGTAGTTTCAGAGGAGTAGTCGCTACAACTTTTTACTATATAACTCTTGTAAACAAAGAGGACCCATGGCAGCCATGTTTAACGTTGAATCAAAATGGTTTTCAACAAGGACCAACATCATGTCATGCTGATCATTTTAGGAAAAGTCCCATATCAATATCACTTATAGTTTTCAAGAAGTATTCACTACAAATTGTTTTTAAAAATCTATTTTGAGCCATAGCGGCCATCTTGAAATTCCGTACGACCTGAAATGTTGCTAGGATCAACTAGACATCAAGAGCAAAATTCCTGTGAAGCTTCAAGAAAATCTGTCCAGTAGTTTCAGAGGAGTAGTAACTACAAGTTTTTATTAACTCTATGTAAACAAAGATGGCCGCTGGCAGCCATGTTTAACGTTGAATCAAAATGATTTTCAGCAAGGACCAATATCATGTCATGCTGATCATTTTAGAGGAACTCATATCAATATCACTTACAGTTTTGAAGAAGTAGTCGCTACAAACTTGTTTTTAAAAATCTATTTTTAGCTTTGGTGGCCATCTTGGATTTCACATCAACGTGAATTTTTTCTAGGATCAAGGATCAACTAAACATCATGGGTAATATTCCTGTAAAGTTTCATGAAAATCCATCCAGTAGTTCCAGAGGAGTAGTCGCTATAAAAAAAAGTTTACGGACAGACAGACAGACAGACGGACGACGGACACCGCACCAAGGCATAAGCTCTGCTGTTCTTTGATCAGTAGAGCTAAAAATAAATGGATCTGAACTGAGTGATGTGATGTTATACACTGAGTAGTGACACAGGGGTGTGATGTTATACAATGAGTCGTGACAGAGGGGTCTGATGTAATACACTGAGTAGAGACAGAGTGGTGTGATGTTATACACTGAGTAGTGACAGAGAGGTGTGATGTAATACACTGAGTAGTGACAGAGGTGTGTGATGTTATAACGGAGTAGTGACAGAGGGGTGGGATGTAATCCACTGAGTAGTGACAGAGGAGTGTGATGTTATACACTGAATATTGAGAGGTTTGTGATGTTATACACCGAGTAGAAAAAGAGTGGGGTGATGTAATACACTGAGTAGTGACAGAGAAGTGTGATGTAATACACTGAGTAGTGACAGAGGGGTGGGATGTAATCCACTGAGTAGTGACAGAGGAGTGTGATATTATACACTGAATATTGAGAGGTTTGTGATGTTATACACCGAGTAGAAAAAGAGTGGGGTGATGTAATACACTGAGTAGTGACAGAGAAGTGTGATGTAATACACTGAGTAGTGACAGAGGGGTAGGATGTAATCCACTGAGTAGTGACAGAGGAGTGTGATATTATACACTGAATATTGAGAGGTTTGTGATGTTATACACCGAGTAGAAAAAGAGTGGGGTGATGTAATACACTGAGTAGTGACAGAGGAGTGTGATGTAATACACTGAGTAGTGACAGAGAAGTGTGATGTAATACACTGAGTAGTGACAGAGAGGTGGGATGTAATCCACTGAGTAGTGACAGAGGAGTGTGATGTTATACACCGAGTAGAGACAGAGTGGTGTGATGTAATACACTGAGTAGTGACAGCGGGGGTGATGATCTACACTCAGTAGTGACAGAGGTGTGTGATGTTATACACCGAGTAGAGACAGAGTGGTGTGATGTAATACACTGAGTAGTGACAGCGGGGGTGATGATCTACACTGAGTAGTGACAGAGGTGTGTGATGTTATACACCGAGTAGTGACAGAGGGGTGTGATGTAATACAATGAGTAGTGACAGAGGTTTGTGATGTTATACACCGAGTAGAAAAAGAGTGGGGTGATGTAATACACTGAGTAGTGACAGAGGAGTGTGATGTAATACACTGAGTAGTGACAGAGGAGTGTGATGTAATACACTGAGTAGTGACAGAGAAGTGTGATGTAATACACTGAGTAGTGACAGAGGGGTAGGATGTAATCCACTGAGTAGTGACAGAGGAGTGTGATATTATACACTGAATATTGAGAGGTTTGTGATGTTATACACCGAGTAGAAAAAGAGTGGGGTGATGTAATACACTGAGTAGTGACAGAGGAGTGTGATGTAATACACTGAGTAGTGACAGAGAAGTGTGATGTAATACACTGAGTAGTGACAGAGAGGTGGGATGTAATCCACTGAGTAGTGACAGAGGAGTGTGATGTTATACACCGAGTAGAGACAGAGTGGTGTGATGTAATACACTGAGTAGTGACAGCGGGGGTGATGATCTACACTCAGTAGTGACAGAGGTGTGTGATGTTATACACCGAGTAGAGACAGAGTGGTGTGATGTAATACACTGAGTAGTGACAGCGGGGGTGATGATCTACACTGAGTAGTGACAGAGGTGTGTGATGTTATACACCGAGTAGTGACAGAGGGGTGTGATGTAATACAATGAGTAGTGACAGAGGTGTGTGATGTTATATTCGGAGTAGTGACAGAGGGGTGGGATGTAATCCACTGAGTAGTGACAGAGGAGTGTGATGTTATACACCGAGTAGTGACAGAGGGGTGTGATGTAATACAATGAGTAGTGACAGAGGTGTGTGATGTTATATTCGGAGTAGTGACAGAGGTGTGTGATGTTATACACCGAGTAGTGACAGAGGGGTGTGATGTAATACAATGAGTAGTGACAGAGGTGTGTGATGTTATATTCGGAGTAGTGACAGAGGTGTGTGATGTTATACACTGAGTAGTGACAGAGAGGTGTGATGTAATACAATGAGTAGTGACAGAGGTGTGTGATGTTATATACGGAGTAGTGACAGAGGGGTGGGATGTAATCCACTGAGTAGTGACAGAGGAGTGTGATATTATACACTGAATATTGAGAGGTTTGTGATGTTATACACCGAGTAGAAAAAGAGTGGAGTGATGTAATACACTGAGTAGTGACGGAGGAGTGTGATGTAATACACTGAGTAGTGACAGAGAGGTGGGATGTAATCCACTGAATACTGACAGAGGTGTGTGATGTTATACACCGAGTAGAGACAGAGTGGTGTGATGTAATACACTGAGTAGTGACAGCGGGGGTGATGATCTACACTGAGTAGTGACAGAGGTGTGTGATGTTATACACCGAGTAGAGACAGAGTGGTGTGATGTAATACACTGAGTAGTGACAGAGGGGTGTGATGTAATACAATGAGTAGTGACAGAGGGGTGTGATGTAATACACTGAGTAGTGACAGAGGTGTGTGATGTTATACACTGAGTGGTGACAAAGAGTGTGATGTATTACACTGAGTGGTGACAGAGGAGTGTGATGTTATACACTGAATATTGACAGGTGTTATGTAATACACTGAGTAGTGACAGAGGGGTGTGATGTAATACACTGAGTAGTGACAGAGAAGTGTGTTGTAATGCACTGAGTATTGACAAAAAGGTGTTATGTAATACACTGAATACTGACAGAGGGGTGTTATGTAATACATTAAATATTGACAGTGGAGTTTGATGTAATGCACCGAGTAGTGACAGAGAGGTGTGATGTTATACACTGAGTAGTGACAGAGAGGTGTGATGTAATACACTGAGTAGTGACAGAGGTGTGTGATGTTATATACGGAGTAGTGACAGAGGGGTGGGATGTAATCCACTGAGTAGTGACAGAGGAGTGTGATATTATACACTGAATATTGACAGAGGTTTGTGATGTTATACACCGAGTAGAAAAAGAGTGGGGTGATGTAATACACTGAGTAGTGACAGAGGAGTGTGATGTAATACACTGAGTAGTGACAGAGAGGTGGGATGTAATCCACTCAGTAGTGACAGAGGAGTGTGATGTTATACACCGAGTAGAGACAGAGTGGTGTGATGTAATACACTGAGTAGTGACAGCGGGGGTGATGATCTACACTGAGTAGTGACAGAGGTGTGTGATGTTATACACCGAGTAGTGACAGAGGGGTGGGATGTAATCCACTGAGTAGTGACAGAGGAGTGTGATGTTATACACTGAATATTGACAGAGGTTTGTGATGTTATACACCGAGTAGAAAAAGAGTGGGGTGATGTAATACACTGAGTAGTGACAGAGAAGTGTGATGTAATACACTGAGTAGTGACAGAGAGGTGGGATGTAATCCACTGAGTAGTGACAGAGAGGTGTGATGTAATACACTGAGTAGTGACAGAGAGGTGGGATGTAATCCACTGAGTAGTGACAGAGGTATGTGATGTTATACACCGAGTAGTGACAGAGGGGTGTGATGTAATACAATGAGTAGTGACAGAGGTGTGTGATGTTATATTCGGAGTAGTGACAGAGGGGTGGGATGTAATCCACTGAGTAGTGACAGAGGAGTGTGATGTTATACACTGAATATTGACAGAGGTTTGTGATGTTATACACCGAGTAGAAAAAGAGTGGGGTGATGTAATACACTGAGCAGTGACAGAGGAGTGTGATGTAATACACTGAGTAGTGACAGAGAGGTGGGATGTAATCCACTGAATACTGACAGAGGTGTGTGATGTTATACACCGAGTAGAGACAGAGTGGTGTGATGTAATACACTGAGTAGTGACAGAGGGGTGTGATGTAATACAATGAGTAGTGACAGAGGGGTGTGATGTAATACACTGAGTAGTGACAGAGGTGTGTGATGTTATACACTGAGTGGTGACAAAGAGTGTGATGTATTACACTGAGTGGTGACAGAGGAGTGTGATGTTATACACTGAATATTGACAGGTGTTATGTAATACACTGAGTAGTGACAGAGGGATGTGATGTAATACACTGAGTAGTGACAGAGAAGTGTGTTGTAATGCACTGAGTATTGACAAAAAGGTGTTATGTAATACACTGAATACTGACAGAGGGGTGTTATGTAATACATTAAATATTGACAGTGGAGTTTGATGTATACACCGAGTAGAAAAAGAGTGGAGTGATGTAATACACTGAGTAGTGACAGAGGAGTGTGATGTAATACACCGAGTAGTGACAGAGGGGTGTGATGTAATACACTGAGTAGTGACAGAGGGGTGTGATGTAATACACTGAGTAGTGACAGAGGTGTGTGATGTTATACACCGAGTAGTGACAGAGGTGTGTGATATTATACACTGAATATTGACAGAGGTTTGTGATGTAATACACTGAGTAGTGACAGAGGTGTGTGATGTTATACACCGAGTAGAGACAGAGTGGTGTGATGTTATACACCGAGTAGTGACAGAGGGGTGTGATGTAATACACTGAGTAGTGACAGAGGGGTGTGATGTTATACACCGAGTAGAGACAGAGTGGTGTGATGTTATACACCGAGTAGTGACAGAGGGGTGTGATGTAATACACTGAGTAGTGACAGAGGTGTGTGATGTTATACACCGAGTAGTGACAGAGGTGTGTGATGTTATACACCGAGTAGAGACAGAGGGGTGTGATGTTATACACCGAGTAGAGACAGAGTGGTGTGATGTTATACACCGAGTAGTGACAGAGGGGTGTGATGTTATACACCGAGTAGAGACAGAGGGGTGTGATGTTATACACCGAGTAGAGACAGAGTGGTGTGATGTTATACACCGAGTAGTGACAGAGGGGTGTGATGTAATACACTGAGTAGTGACAGAGGTGTGTGATGTTATACACCGAGTAGTGACAGAGGTGTGTGATGTAATACACTGAGTAGTGACAGAGGGGTGTGATGTAATACACTGAGTAGTGACAGAGGTGTGTGATGTTATACACCGAGTAGTGACAGAGGGGTGTGATGTAATACACTGAGTAGTGACAGAGGTGTGTGATGTTATACACCGAGTAGTGACAGAGGTGTGTGATGTTATACACCGAGTAGTGACAGAGGTGTGTGATGTAATACACCGAGTAGTGACAGAGGGGTGTGATGTTATACACCGAGTAGTGACAGAGGTGTGTGATGTAATACACCGAGTAGTGACAGAGGGGTGTGATGTAATACACCGAGTAGTGACAGAGGTGTGTGATGTAATACACCGAGTAGTGACAGAGGGGTGTGATGTTATACACCGAGTAGTGACAGAGGTGTGTGATGTTATACACCGAGTAGTGACAGAGAGGTGTGATGTAATACACTGAGTAGTGACAGAGGTGTGTGATGTTATACACCGAGTAGTGACAGAGGTGTGTGATGTAATACACCGAGTAGTGACAGAGGGGTGTGATGTTATACACCGAGTAGTGACAGAGGGGTGTGATGTTATACACCGAGTAGTGACAGAGGGGTGTGATGTAATGCACCGAGTAGTGACAGAGAGGTGTGATGTAATACATTGAGTAGACAGAGGAGCTTGATGTAATACTCATGAAGTTACAACAGAGGGGTGTGATAAGCTCATCAGTTTGCAACCGAGGGTTGTAATATTATGCTCACGGAGTAGCCACCGAGGCACGGGATGTGATACACCGAAGTCCAGTACCTGCTACCACTAGGAATGCACTTAACACACATGCTGGCCGTAATCCTACAATAAAAGGATAGTAAAATTAACAAGGTTTTTTATATTTTAGTATTTAGGCAAATACAATAATAATTGTAGTACATATACCGGTAATAATAATTAATTGTAGTATTTAATTAGGCACATATAATAATGATTGTAGCATATAGTTATAGGCATATATAATAATTTAGGCATAATAATTGTAACATTGAGCTATAGGCATATAATATACATGTATATTAATAATTTTAGTATTGATGACATATATCCAAAGAGTTGATAAACAGTCAAGAATTTAAGATTCCATTTATCCCAAAATAAGATACCTTAGAAAACATGTTACCAACATGCATTTTATAAAGTACAAGAGCTGTCGGAGAACAGCGCAGCTCGACTATTCGATTTTTCGGAGAATAATAAATTTATAGCTAGTATATACCATCAGAAAACAAGGCTACAACAATGTGGGGTGGGGTTGGGAGCACAACATAACTATGTGTAAGAATTGACCAAAACTACACAGAAATATGTAAAAAAATAAATAAATAAATAATAATAATCGAGTTTTGAGTGGGGTGCGGGGTGAGGGTTTGAGAGAGGCGGGCGTGGATGGTGGGGGGAGTGGGATTGGATGGGGCAACATACATGTGTAAAAATTGACTAAAACAACAAATAAATATTTAAAAAAACAAAAAAACAATAAGAATTGACTAAAACAACACAGAAATATGTAAAAAAATTAAAATAAAATAAATAAAAGGTGTGGAGGGGAGTGGGGGCGGGGGTAGAGGGGGGTGGGGGGAGGAGGGAGCCCATGACCCAATATGGGTGTAGTAATAAGATGCATAATGCTATAACAAATCCCAAACCAAAATTATAGATATATACATGCTTGCATGCAAACCTAGATCTGCATTTATTGCACATTTTATGGGCCATCACAATTTGGGTTCCATGGGAGCCCAGAATTTGCAGAAGACAAAATTACTTATCCAACCCTTTACAACATACTATAAGGAAACCAATTCCAAAATTTAGTTCAGCTAGGACAAAAAATGTAAGAGATATAACCTGTAAACACAGCTTACACGCAAAAGTTGATGTGAAACAGACATATTTTAAGGGCTATCAGAATTTGGGTTCCATGGGAGCCCAGGGGTTACAGGAACCAAAATTACTTAAGCAGCCCTTACGATAATGCTATAAGGAAGCTAATGGCCAAATTTGGTTGTGCTAGGGTAAGAATTGTAAGAGATATAGACTTGTAAACACAGCTTACACGCAAAATTTGATGTGAAATGGAGCCCATAAAGGGCTATCATAATTTGCGTTCCATGGGAGCCCATGGGTTACAGGAACCAAAATTGCTTAGGCAGCCCTTAAGATAATGCTACAAGGAAGCCCATGAACAAATCTGGTTTTGGTAGGATAAGAAATGTAAGAGATATAGACTTGTAAACACAGCTTACACGCAAACCTTGATGTGGGACGCCGACGCCGACCCCGGGATGATTACATAAGCTCTCTTATTCTTCGAATAGTCGAGCTAAAAATGTCAAATGTAATAAACAGATTATACGACAAAGTTATGGCAAGTTCATAGCCATAAAAGTGATTTTGTTCTCAGTTCTTATTAGCATAGTTAAAGATGAATGGCCACCCTTTTTGTAGTATTATCAATTAACAAGTTTAACTCTTAAACATCATATGAACATTTCTTGATAGTCCCGGAGAGAAACATATATTTAAAACTGCTACTAAGTTGTATGTAAAAATAAGTATTATTTGCATGACGTAGATACTACTTTTACCATTGTGTGACTCACTGCACGGGGAAATGAGGTAAAGCTAAATTTTATAGCTGCACAACTATTGCCAGATAATTGATGCTTACATTCTACATCATAAAATCAAATCTTATACTTGCTTGAAATGTGTGAATTGTAAATATCTAGTGTTGTGCACTGATTTCGATTTAAATAAACATAAACATGTTCATGAAACAAAACATGGCCGGAGAACTTTAACTCAATAGTGTATTATACTATTGAATGCATGGCTTATTACACTCGCAAAAGTCACGTTATGTGATATATTAGTCTTTATACACAGCAGGGACGGTAGTATTTTTTATGGACTGGAGACGATCCGGAAAAATATGGGTTCAATCCAAATACGAATAAAATCATCATAACATGTTTCAGTTGCATATCCTATGTACATATGCCCAATAAAAATATTTTGATTGAAACTAAGCTACCAAATAATGGAAAAAATATGCTACAATAACGTGTATCAAAACTCTATCCAGGTGTTCAGGTCATATAAAAATGTATATGTGCTGGTTAAAAGTATAGGTTTATTTTTAATGCGTTCTTAAAATACCCGTGATTGAATATGTGTAAAATGAAATATGAATTGGTAACGCTTAATTCGACACTCCAGTTTTGTGGTTTATCTTGGCTGGTCAAAGCCATTTATAGTTTGTCTGTTGAGTTTGGATTTTGGAAATATGTAAGTTATAATAGTTATATTTAAATATACTTCATCGTCAGTGGGTGTAGAAACAGTGTACATCATTCTGTTGTAACACTCGCACTCGTTTCTATATCGCACGAATCTTTCTCACTCGGGAATTATTTCCCGTATCACTTCAACAATGTTAATTAAACTCTATATATACACGTTTTTTCAGTATAACGGTACCTTTCTCATCTAATATCCAGGAGAATCCAAATGTCCCTAAAAGGTACGCTATGGGACCCCAATTTGTCAGCAGCGATAAATCGGCAGTATTCCAGTCAAATACTCGCTCACCCACCTCAGAAATAGGACTGAACGTGTTCCAGACTGAACACTGGGTCATGGAAAAAATCCCAAACACAAATATGATGTACCATCTCCTTTTATAAACCTGTCAAATAGAGAGTAGAATATCAGATAGCTGGCAAAATGAGCTAACTCAGGTAGGTTATATATTATAAACAGTGTTCTGGCCTTAAGCTGAAGTTATCTTAGTTCATGTTTTTTCCAAAAATAAGTTCAGACAGTCAGTTAAAAAACATTTTAAGATAAAAAAAAAAATCCTTCAATACAGAGATTGGCCTTAAAATATAACTTTCTTTTGAAGATACAAATTTATGGGCCGTTTTACTTTTTAATATGGTTTCGTGATATCAGCTATTCGAAATGTGTGATACCAGGATACAAGCTATTCAAATAATATCACATTCATATCACATATTTTCGAATAGGGGATATCACCAATTCAGGACTGAAAGGGTGATATCAACTATTCGAACATGTGATATCATATATTCAAATAACTGATATCACCTATTCGAATATGTCATATCTCATATTCAATTTGAGTATGTGATATCAGGTATTTGAATATGAATCCTAAATTGAATCTGAGATATCACATATTCGTATATCTGATTTCACATATTCAAATAGGTGATATCACATATTCAAATTGAAAATGAGATATCACGTATTCGTATATGTGATATCACATATTCATTTTTAACACTAGTAAAAGCAGACTGATCCCTGATATTAATTCAACATTGAATAAAAAATGGCTCGAGGATGTGCCCCTCAGAGTTGATCTATACAGATCTCACGCATTGTCCAATTCATGGTCAGAATGTTCTTTATCAAATTTGGCAAGCTCTGCATCGATCGCACCAATAGCAGCTGGATCATACCAGGAATGACGACCATCTTGGTTTCAAATCAGCCCAATACCAATCCAGCCCCCGCCTAGGTCAAGTTGGTTCGGGTCAACTCCAAATATATTTTAGATTGAAATTGTTATTCATTTTCTCGAATTTTGACTTGTCAGAGGTATTTGTTAACACAGGGAAAGTTTTGACACAACGCAAGTTTTGTAAAAAAATGTACCTGAAATAACCAGGTCTAATTTTTGAAATAGGTGGCTACTTTGATTTGACAGGCGGCTACCATTAATGATGGAGTAAACCAGAGAGGTCGTTAGGGGGTACGCGGGCATTCTCCCCAGCTGATAAGCATGGCGTCTAATTACATGTATTCTCCTGTTTTTGGTGCTAATTAAGGTCAGGATTTTTAGTTATTTCATGATTCTTTCGTATGATGAAATAATTCCGTAACACTTCATACCAATTTAGAAAAATAAATAAAAATTGTACAGCCGACTCAAAAGTCAAAACAGACGGCGAATATATCCGACTGCCGGCTATTAGAGACAGCCCTGCATACTAGTTAATACTTAATACTTTCCGATAAGTTTGGATAATATTTATTCTGGAGGTAAGCAGCTGACAATGCCTTGTATTACACAAACTGTGCTTCCTGTATGCCTAAAACCTTTATTTGGAGGGTTTAGTCTGGTAGGGCACCCTGTACTTCATTCAGCAATACTAGATGCCAAAATGACATCAATAAAACAAGCAAACATTTACAAAGTTCTTTCAATAGGATGACTGATGTTTTATAATTCAAATAAAATAACAAAATATTTCAACAGGTTCTTAAAACTCTATTCAACAGGTTCTTCAAATTTTGTATTGATTTATTTTAGTTCCACATCTGGTGGCAATTTCTTTCACTTACCGGTATTCAATAAATTTTAAATATGTTACATTTCCGTCCCATTAAGACACTTATTAATAAGAATCAGTACCAAAAATACCTAAGAAAAAACATATGCATGGTTCAAGTTATACTTACTTTAATATTCACTATTTTGATAGTTTCTTGGAGGAATAAATAAAGTTATTATAAAGCGAATACAAGTATAAAAGATAAAAATTGTACCTTTATTGAAAGATCCTTTTCTTGGATCTGATTGGCAGGACTGAATGGTTCATCATCGTATGTTATCCCGGTACTTCCATTACTATTCACAGTATTGTAAGTTGTCCGATCTCCTTCCTTGAGTAATGGTTGTTTGTCCTCAGGGGTCGACATTTTGCAGATGATCCCTGGCTCAATCAAACTTTATTATATACTGGTACTTCAGATACAGGTACTGTTTTCACCTGCAGCGTTCCTTGTATTGGCAAAGAAAATTGAAGCTGGTCATCTATGCCTAACTGTCAGAGATTCCTGAACAGAAACAACAAATACATGTAGGCCTACCTGTTAGATAATTCTGGTGACCAAAAACCGATCCGAGATTGATCCTATGAGTTGGCAGCGTTTTTGTTTTTTTGTTTACATCTCTCTTAAGGAAAATAATAACATCATTTTAAAACATGGTTGGTTACTTTTAAATGTGAGTTTTCTTAAGCTTTATAGCATGCATGCTGATAATAATTAAGAGTGTTGCCATATGTGAATAGGAGCTGCGGTGGCCGAGTGGTTAGCATTATACTTGACTCTTGTCCCAGAAGTCACGGGTTCGATTCCTGGTGGGGTCACGTACCAGGTTTTTCAAACGCACTCCCGCAGTATTTTACACAGGCAAGGTACTGTGGAAGTAATAAGCCATCCTTTGGAGGGGATGTAAAGCTGTCGCTCCCGTGTGCAGGGAGAGCAATACCCTGTGCATGTCAAAGATCTCGCTGAACTTCTATGTTAATCAGTACTACCGGTACATACAGCCTGTAAACCCTTCCTCGGAAACGAGGCTGTCGTGATAATCAAAATTGTTTGTGTGCAGTATCAGTAGAAAGAAAGAAAAGTCATTAAGTGGATTTCACAATATTAGCTGACCTACACATTAAAAGTCAATAAATAATATGACTGTCCTCACACTTCAGGAAAAAGTATCAGTCATTCTCCTATACAACACTGAACAATATAAAATGCAGTGACCACACTGTAGCATAATAAACAGTAATCGATGATGCCAGTGCTCAAAGAAAATTATTTTAAGAGACAGGCCCAGGGCTTGTTGCTTCTGAAAATGGACAGGCCCCGATTTGAAATGGACAGGCCCTGATTTAAATGGACAGGCCCTGATTTAAAATGGAAAGGTCCAATATTGTTTTCTTATTGGAAATGTGTCTTTATTCACTTTTATAGCACACATTTGTTAAGTATGTATTAATCAAGCTCAGAACCTCCTCTGACTATATTTTTCTTTTTGCTACCACTTTATGCTCCCTGGTCAGCGGACTTATTTACCATTTCGTTTAAAATATGTTAGAATAGAATATTACATAGTAATTTATAACCAATGCAAAGGAGAGTACTAGCACTTTTGCCAAACGATAATAATCAGAGCCGACTTGGTGAAACTGGAGCTAAACTTGGAGCCAAATTTTTAATCAGGTTTTATGAGACTATCAGAGCCTCCTCTGGCTATATTTTTTCTTTTCACCACTTTCTCCAAGTAAAGAATTAGGAGCCTAGACTAGAATTCATTTAAAAGTAGGATTCCAGGAACTCCTTACACCTTAAATAATGAATAGAAGTATACTTTATATCTGTATTTATTCATTTACAGTATATATATTTTTCTTTCCACCAACATGTATTTGTAAAGGACAGTTTTTCTTTTTCTTATTTGATTATGTAAAAAAAAAAAATATCCGAAATTATGTACCATCCGAACTACTATGACACCGCACTTTTACGGCCCGAACATTTCACAAACATTCAATCGAAATACCATCAATAACGATTTTTATTCATGCATTAGTGTGTTTTAATGACCAAAACAGTATTTCTTATCACAAAGGAAAGAAAACATAACCCTAATAGCAGAATAATGAGTTTTATGTCAACAATTGTCGACCTCAAAGTTGTGACAAACTGCCGACACGAAGCCAGGCAAAATATTCAAACTTCTTATTGTTTCAATGTGTGTATAACGCATTTTAATTACTTTATTGCAAGTGTTTTCACAGTTCACAATACACATGGGAGTATTTTGTCTTGAGGAACTTGAGCTTGAGATCCAGTAAAAGTAAAACTGATCTTTTTTGGGGATTTTTTTTTTTAGACAGGCCCGACGGGCTCCTCGTCTGCAAAATGAGACAGGCCCGGAATGGATTTCGAGGAGCCCCGGGCATCGGGCTATCCTATTTTTTGAGCACTGGATGCCTTCTGGTACATTTGCCCCATCAACCATTGATTAATAATTTGAGAAATCAGTTTTTCCACAGACCTATAAATAACAAACAGATTGGACACTGTGAATTTACCTGAATTTCATGTGGGACAGTGCGAAAATTTCACAAAATGTTGGCCAACTTTAAATACTTGTATCTTGAAAAGTTACAAGTTTCATGTATCAGTCAAACACCATCAGCAATTAAATTCTCCTTCGATGATAGCACTTCCTTTACTCCATTTTAAACAAAAAAGGAGTTCAACGGAAACTTTTTGCATTTTAACTTCCTGCCTGTTGTCTGGAAAGTTAGAAACCTAAAATGTCCTTTCACTTCCCGTTGCATAACATCATTCATGTGACGTATAGTTTGTACATCGAGGGTAAATAAACGCTTATGCAAAAAATGCATGTTTTGATAGGCTCATTCTGATTACGCCTCATTACCAATATCGTAATCAATATTAAAATAAAAGTGAAAATAGACATAAAATTGTGTTTGTTTACATATTTTGGTTGTCTGCCATTTTATGTTCATGTGACTCATGCACGTGACTTATTTTTTAACGTTTATACTGCGGGACCTTCGAATTACGGTTACGTCTTTATTCACTGTGCGGGACTTACTTACAGATACTTAATGATACTTATAGATCCTCTTCTGGTAGAAGGTTGGGTATCCCAGCCTATGGCACGAGCTCATCACTAAAACTTTCATCTACACTTCCGACGGTTAACACCTCTTGAAAGTTATACTGTATGGGTTGATCCTTAAGAAATTTATCTAATCTTCTCTCAAAGGAGTACACAGTTTTTACTTCCACTATTTCACTTGGTAATTTGTTCCACATGTCCACTACTCTATAGCAGAAGGAAAAATTACGTATATTTAAACGTGGTCTTCTTTTGAACACAGATCTAACAACAAATATTTCTGTGTTTTGAACAACTTTTTATTATGCCCTCTAGTTGACTGGTTATTATTAACTGTGAATAATGATTTAAATATCGGAGTCATATTTCCCAGACAATATTTTATACGTTTTAATGAGGTCCCCACGAATTCTTCTGAATGCTAAAGTTGGCAACTTTAATTTTTTCAAACGGTCCTCATACGATAACTCCTTTCATACCAGGGATTAACCTAGTAGCCCTTTTTGTACATTCTCCAGCATTACTATGTGTTTTACAAGATGTGGACTCCAGACTTGGTTTGCATATTCAATATGTCGCCTCACCAGTGAAGTTAATATTAATATTTTAAAAGTGGTTTCGTCCATGTATTCAAATGTTCTTCTTATTACTCCCATTATCGAACTGGCTTTACTTACTTTTTCTGTTATATGTTTCTCAAAGTAAAGTTTATTGTCTATGACAACACCTATATCTTTTTCTTCACTGCGTATATGCATTGGTTCAAGGTCGCTTTTAAGCCTATATTTATATTCATTGACTTTACTTTTTCCAATTCTCTTAGTTTTACATTTCTCTGGATGAAATATCAATAGCCATTTTTCAGACCATGAATTCATATTATATATATCCGATTGCAGCTTTTCACAATCTGTAGCGTCAAATATGCCCCTGTATATCTTCGTATCGTCAGCAAATAAAAACATTTCACTCTCTGACAATACGGCAGACGGTAGGTCGTTAATGTATAGTACAAAGAGTATAGGTCCTAGTACCAAACCCTACGTATTCCACTTGAGACATCCTTCCAATGAGAACTCTCACCGTTAACCAAACCCCTCTGTTTCCTGTCTTTGAGGAATGACTCTATCCAATTAATATACGTTTCACCCAAATTAAACATTTTCAATTTATGAATTAACTAACGATGGCTGACTTTGTCGAACGCCTTCATGCTACATCCACGGCACCACCGTTATCCAAAAGTTCAGTCCACCTGTCTATTACTGTCAATAATTGAAAAACTGTAGATCTACCCGATATAAAGCCATTTTGTTTATTACTAAAAAAGTTTATTAGTATGCATATGTTCTACTAAATTATCACGTACAATACTTTCCATTACTTTACATAGAATGCACGTTATCCATTTTTCTGGGATATTACCAGTCATGAATGATTTATTATAGATAATTGACAGTGGCAGTTCCTTTAATATACGGGGATGCAATTTGACAGGTCCTGGTGATTTTGTTATTTTTAATCTATCCAATTTCATTTTTACAATAAGTAATAGATAGAGTCTGGTCTCAGCGAGTTGGCTTATTTAAACACCGAGATGGGCGTAGCCCATCGAGGTGTTTAAATAACCAACGAGCTGAGACAGACTCTATCTTTTTTTGTAGCATGGTGTACTTAGTAACACTGTAACGTCATAGTGACCGTACTCTAAATTCCAATATCCGGTAGTTGTAGTACGGCATAGCCACGCCCATTTAGTTACCCTAAATTAAACGATTTAATGCTCTGCATTCATCAAAGGAAATGTCACCGACCATGCTACAACTTCATTAAACGATTTAATGCTCTGCATTCATCAAAGGAAATGTCACCGACCATGCTACAACTTACAACTTTCAGTTGTAGCATGGTCGGTGACATTTCCTTTGATGAATGCAGAGCATTAAATCGTGAAGTTGTAGCATGGTCGGTGACATTTCCTTTGATGAATGCAGAGCATTAAATCGTGAAGTTGTAGCATGGTCGGTGACATTTCCTTTGATGAATGCAGAGCATTAAATCGTTTAATTTAGGGTAACTAAATGGGCGTGGCTATGCCGTACTACAACTACCGGATATTGGAATTTAGAGTACGGTCACTATGACGTCACAGTGTTACTAAGTACACCATGCTACAAAAAAGATAGTCTGTCTCAGCTCGTTGGTTATTTAAACACCGAGATGGGCGTAGCCAACTCGCTGAGACCAGACTCTATCTATTACTTATTTTCATTTCATTCAGAAAAGCAACATCCGGCTGTGTCTTCACATCTGGTTGTACATTATCATTATCAGTTGTAAAAACTGAAGTAAAATAGTCTTCCAAAACATTTGCTTTTTCACTATGTGTTTTAGTTAAAACAGTATTACTACTGTCTTTATACAAGTCTGTTATAGTGGTTTTTGTCTTAGTTTTTTTCTTTACATAATTCCAAAAACTCTTTGGATTGTTTTAACTGAATCTGCTATATTTTTTTCATGCTTCTTAACCATTTTCCTTGTTAGAACTCTTACTTGATTTCTCACTCTATTGTACTCTAGCTTGGCCTCTTGGTCCCCATCCTTCATATACCGATTCCATAGTCTTTGTTTCTGTTTAATTTTTGTTCTTAAAGTTTTATTTTCTTGTTTTAATTTATTTCCACCATTCATTTTTATCCGTTTGGTTGGCACACATTCATCCACCGCTCTATGAATTTTCTCTCCAAATATTGTCAACTGGTCATCCACCGTTTCCTTATCTAGTAGCATATTCCAGTCTAATCTCAGTATAGTTTTCATTTTTTCATAATCTGCTTTGTTATACTGAAATACCAGTTTGACACATATTCCGCTTTTGGCAAATTTCCTTTAATTTCAGTTCAACCTTATTTGGTCAAAAAAACAACAAGAAATTAAGTAACAAAATCAAAACGAGTTACATAAATTATGAGCATAGATGTGAATATGTGATGCTTTGAACAGCGATGTATTTTTTGAGCAATTAAATAAACGGGTTCATGTGAATGGTATTGAACCTAGTTTACAGGAATTTTCCAATTTAATGAATAGTGTTACAAACCCTTTATTCAGAAAAACACTTAGTCACAGTAATGGTACAGATACAAGTAAGCGTAAACAAACTAATGTCTGGTTTAATGAAAGTTGTGAAGACCTGAGAACTATTTTTCATTTTCATTTAAATTGTTATAGACAATGTCAGTCAGACGAAAACAGAGTTTTACTTGTTAGATCACGCTCTGAATATAAATCTATGTTAAAAAGATGTAAAAGAGATTATAATAATGGAAAAAAAAAATGGAAACATACAGACATAAGAAACTATATTGGAAAATGTTAAGAGAGGCATCGCATGTAAAATGTCCAAATATATCATATTCTGCTTTTGAACAAAAAATTTAATCTGTCAATAATTCTGATGATCCTTTTTCCCAACCCGATGAAGGTTTTTTATTTTAATGAAAGTTTTTTAAATGGCGAGTTCCAAGTTATGTTCAGTGAACGAACCAGCAGTGTTATTTTTACTGGTCCTTTGGGACCAACGAGCCCAATATAGGTGGCTTTGAAGTAGAATACCGCTTAAGCCGGTGCTAGGGGGCGTGAAAGGTGTTGCTTCTTTCATTACTTCTCATGAACAGACTCAATAAAACCGAGTCTGCTGCTTTATTCTATTAATTGTGTCTGTTGCTCCCAATGGATCACCTTTATCAGTATTTATTAACATTCACACTAGCGTTCGTTTAGTGCAATGTGGCGGCTGTAAAAAGTCTCCCCATGCTACGAATCAGTAGTGTTATTTTTACTAGTCCTTGGAACCAACGAGCCCAATATAGGTGGCTTTGAAGTAGAATACCACTTAAGCCGGTGCTAGAGGGCGTGAGAGGTATTGCTTCTTTCATTACTTCTCATGAACTGACTCAATACAACCGAGTCTGCTGCTTTATTCTCTTAATTGTGTATGTTGCTCCCAAAGGATCACCTTTATCAGTATTTATTGATGTAGTTATAAGTAATGAGGAAATATTAAAAGCTATTAGATAGCTCAAAAATGGCAAAAGTGCTGGTCCAGTTTTTCTTTTAAATGAATACTTTGTACATGGTGCTCCCAATTATTACCGTATTTATACACATTATTTAACACTACATTGAACACAGGTATTTTTTCTGAGTCTTGGTCAGAAGGATATATCATCCTACTACATAAGAATAGTTCTATTAATGACACAGATAGTTATAGAGTAATATCATTATTAAGTACGTTGGGTAAACTATTTACGAGACTATTAAATACTCGTTTAAGCTATTGGGCTGAAAATTACAATGTATATATTGAAGCACAGGCAGGCTTTCGCAGTGATATGAGTACAACCAGGGCTTTAATTATCATCCCAGGTACAACTGACAACATATTTGTTCTTCACGGACTTACTACGCATAATATGATGCATAGTGGTAAGAAAATGTATTGTAGTTTTATTGATTTTAGCAAAGCTTTTGATTACACAGATAGAAACAGTATGTGGTATAAATTAATACAATTGGGTGTAAGAAGTAAAAATGTTCAATGTAGTTAAAAGTATGTACAATAGTATCAAGTCACCAGTCAAATACAATAATACGTTAAGCAACGAGTTTTCATGCATGCTCGGAGTGCGTCAAGTAGAATATTTCTCTCCTTTTCTTTTCTCTCCTTTTCTTTTCTCAATGAAACGCAATTAACGTTAGCGGGTAAAGCGCAAAAAGCAATATTCAAACTGAATAAGTATCTTCTAAACTTTACAGATATTTCTATATCTCATAGACTTGAACTATTTGATAAGCTAATATTGCCCATTTTACATTATTCTTGTGAAGTGTGGGGTTTCCACAGTGCAAACAATATTGAAAGAATACATACATTTTATTACAAACGTATGTTGAAAGTAAAACGTACAACGCAAAATGATTTTGTGTATAGTAATCTGGGCAGGTTTAGCTTTATCAATAATAGATTTTATAGAATTATTAAATATTGGTTAAATATTTTAAACAGCAGTGAAAACAAGTATTGGGAAGTTACTTATAATGTTCTAAAAACAGATGCTGATATTTACCCAAACACAGTATCATGGTGGTTGTCCCAGACGAGCCCCCAAATATATTTTGGTGAAAAAATCATATCAGTCATATCTTTTAATGGCGAAGAAGTCCGTATAGTGTTTCCTACATGGCATAATTTGGCATAATTTGGTGAAATCTGATGCATTTGGGGGAATAGTTTAGTCGTTAAATCCAATGACGAATAGCATAGAACTAGCGAAAAAAATAAAATAATGCTCACCAATAGTAGATTCAGCAGGGATTCGAACTTGGTGTCCCTCGAAATAAACTTGCTACCATGTCATCACTAAAGTTAGCTGGTTGGCTAATTATTGCACCTATAAACCTTTATATTTATTTACCTTGTGTAAATAAATATAAGTGCAATAATTAGCACACATTAAAGTGACACACTGCAATCTTGGTTTTTTAAAAAGTTAGTTTTTCACATAACTTGCATTCGTTCAATTATTAATATTAATTGTTAGAATAGTTCAAAGCAAATTGTGTTTACATATTATTGACTTTTGATAATATTGCACCAATAATATATTTAAAAAATGTGTAGACTAATGAAGGAAATTCCCATTTTTTTTTATTTAATTATATGCAAGCAGTTTTAACGTCAAAATGATACAGGAATAATAAATCGCTGTACTAATTGTAACGCCTGATATAAAACTCAAATTGACATGTGTCACTTTAAAAGGACACACGAAAGTCTTGAAATGTTTGTCAAGCACTGAAAATAGTGTCTCGATTTATTTATCCAATATCATTTTGTCTTTCATTTGTTTGTTTGTTTGTTTGTATGGTGTTTTACGTCGTTTTCAACACATGTAAGGTTATATATAACGGTCGATTTTTATGTGGTGAAGGCAGACCACCCACTTTTCCTGGGTAGAACCAGTACTGTACACCTCCCGCCACACTTAAGAATCGCTTTGACTTGAAACCTGCTTGCATATAATTACATTAAAGTTTGAGTTTACTTTTTTCGTCTTGTTCTACCATAGGTTTAAATATATTATTGATGCAATATTATCAACAGTTTATAATATGCAAAAGCACTTTGCTTTATCCTATTTTTATAATTAATATTAATGATTGAACAAATGTAAGTTATTTGAAAAACTAACGCGACGCCTCGAGTTTTTAAAATATAAAGCTTGCTGTGTGTCCCTTTAAGATGAAACCAAGACTGCAGTTCAACTTTTGCGTTCTCATTTTATTATTTAAATAAATCTATAAAGGAACTAACCCGCCAAATAACGGCAACATTACACAAGAATTTGTCCATATTTTATGGGCATTATTAATCCTTGAATTACACTACAACACAGTTTGTTCATTTATGTGCCGATTAAAATACGTTTTTTTCACGGGTTCTTAAAATACCCGTGAGTGAATATGCGTAAACTGGTTTTAAAATGAATTATGAGTTGGTAACTCTTTATTCGACGCCCCAGTTTTGGGGTTTGTTCTAGACTTGCTGGTTAAAGCCGTTTAGATCGCGGGTTTGGATTCTCAGCATATGTAAGTTATATATACATGTAACATGTAACCTGGACGTCTGTAGGTTTAGAAACAGTGCACAGTACATCTGTTGTAAAAGTTTCCTTTTGATGGAGGGCTAGCTATGCTTTAAGAGTATTCAAGTCAAGCTCACTGGTTAAGAAACGACGCCGTCTCAGGATTTTATGTTTGTAAAATACGGAATGCGGGTTGGGAGTGCCATTTTCTACTTACTAAGCATGTCCCAACCCGAATTTCGTAGTAAAAAGATGTAGCACAACATTTATTATTTACATTTATATACTCAGTTGCAAAAGAAAGTGTGCACTGCTCATTTGCAAAAGAAAATGTGCACATAATTATTTTAGAATTAATCGTATGAATTCCAAAAGGAATATGTCATGTTTGGTACCAAAATGTTTATTATTATATTGTCAATATGATGTTGTCATTTGTTTTTCAATAGGTTGAATCATTAAAGCATAATTCTCATTATCATAGCCCTCGACTGTATACATGTTCATGAGCTAGTGATCGAAATTGGTCGGGTACAGTAGGAAGAAGTATCGGAGTGTTTTGTTTTGTTTGTTTTTATAAAAAAAAAATACGCGGAAACAGAAACCGTCATCCTAATCCAGAACTCGGCAAAACTGCCGTAAAATAAACGTGTCCAAAGTGACATCCTTAGATCAAAACAAGTCGCCATTTTTGTAAAAAACAACAATTAAAAAGGTATTTAAAATAGTAAGCCCTTCTGTATTTGTATTTCGTGTAAATGTTGTTATCTATCGCAACGAAATATTAAGGGTGAAATGTGGAATCAACATCTCTGCAATGAAAAATTATGAATAGGGCCACTGCAGATCCCTTTGGAGGGGTAGGCAGAGGGGTAGAATCCACCCAAAAATCATGTTCATTTTATCATTTTTATGCCCCCGAACGGTGGCATATAGTAGTCGCACTGTCTGTCCGTTCGTGATTGTTTATCCCCGTTCACTCGTTTCCGCTTCATAACAGGGTTCGACACTAACTTTTTTAAACGGGTAGTCCGCAGGACTAGTGACTTTAAAAATCTAGTAGTCCTCCTGAGAACTAGATGGTCCTTCCAAAAAACGGTGTATTTAGCAACAAAAAAAACAGGTGTATAACAGGAGACAAACTTCAAAGTGAACAGTGCCCTTTTCGTCTTGAAGATACCAACTGAAATCGTAAAACTTATTAATTCTTTTTCGGTTTCTCCCCAGGTAGACTTTCATCAGATTTAGATGCATTTTCAACCCTAACCCTAACCAACTTAACAATATTATTCTGGTCTTCGTTTCATTTTTATTGAAAAACACTAATTATTCGACAATTACCCCAAACTTATTTTTCAGTCATACCCGCATTGAGTAACAAAACACAAAATCATTACCTTATCCCAGGGAGTAAGTATACAGGGAGGAGAAACGGGTTCATAAACGCTCTAGTTTATCGATTTATGCTGTCGCGCTTGAACGCCGCCATTTACTATTTTATCGATACAGGTAAATCGATCATAAGCGCGTTAAATTTGAAAAGTTAAAATTTCAACCAACCTCGCAAATTAGGCAGTTTTAACAGCCTCTTTTTTACGGCTTTCTGTTATAATCAATATCACGAAATTACCTTCTTGACAAAGATAAATATGTCTACTATTCACTTTTTGTTATTATTAATGCCTAATATAACCCATACTTTGTATCTCGTTTGCAATAGCTCCATACCATTTTTGATTTTAACGGAACCGTCTGGTAATGTGCTTTTATACATGCAAACAAATACACGCTCTGTATCAGAGGACACAATGTGATTAAATAATACTTATGTTTACATTTTGCACCTTTATTGAGTTTGTAAGTTTAATAATTTATAAGAATTTGCTGTTTTTCACACACGCGCGAAACAACCGGAAGTAGTCATTTTCACGCAGTAGTGAAACACGCGCGACAACATAAAACGGCAAACGATCCGTTTCTCCTCCCTATATACTTACTCCCTGCTAATCCATAGACATAGATAAGTTATTGATGGCTATGACTAATCGTAGGATTCAATACATTTCCGTTGATTTCTCTCGTCTATAGAGCAATCACAAACAAACTCGCTTTATACCAAACACATTTCTTTATTTCCTAATTAGCCATCGATAACACATAATAGAAGTTATTGCTTATTGACGACCGCCGCAAAGATTCTTTACAACTCACTGTGCCGATGTCAATCATACAATAATAACCGCCTTTTAAATTTATTTATCGCTGGAGAAATCATTTTCAAAGTATCTCGTCTAATCATAACCCCGCCCTTGCGTAGTAGTTTGTAGTACGATTTTTAATTATTCACCAAACGGAAAAATACGACGGCTTTGATTGGTTTACTTAAATAGAATGCGCACATGATCCCTACATGATCTAATCACGTGATCGTCTAACGAGCAAACATGTCGGTTATATTCACATCTCGCCTCAGGCACACCGATAATGATCGATAACTAGGCTATTGCCCTGATTAGATAAGAGTCGGGTTGTTATTTAATGGTAATGGGGTTAAATAAGGTACTTGTGAAACACGAGCTGATCCTGTAATTTAGAGGGTTTTGTTAATTATGAGGTTAATCACATTTGAAATTGCCGAAAATCACCCGAAAATGACGGCGACTCAAATTTCGCCCCAAATGGTCAGAAAAGCGAAGTCAGCCAAATCATAGCGACGTTTTAAGCGACTTCGTCTAATCAAGTGACCCCGGCCCTATATTAGGAATGTGTATTTTACGGCAGTAATATCTATAATGGGGCTCGAAAAATTACTAGTCCAACGGACTAGCCAACTTTCACTTTAGGTAGTCCTCCTGAAAAACAGGTGGGCACAGGACTAGCGGACTAGCGTTAGTGTCGAACCCTGCATAACTCTGATAATATTGGACGGATTTTCAAATAACTTCGCACAATTGCTCACCACAACAAGACGACATGTCGCGCACAAAATCCAGGTCCGTGGCTCCAAGTTCAAGTCAAGGTCACACTTAGAGGTCAAAGGTTGTTCGTTTGTCTATACAATCGTGTCTGCTTCATAACTCTGACAATAATGGATGGATTTTCAAATAACTTCGCACAATTGCTCACCACAACAAGACGACGTGTCGTGCACAAAATTCAGGTCTGTGGCTCCAAGTTCAAGGTCACACTTAGCGGTCAAAGGTAAAAAAAAAGTGCTTTCGTGTCCGGTTAATAACTGACATTCATGGACAGATTTTCAAATAACTTGGCACAATTGCTCACCACAACTAGACGACGTGTCGTGCACAAATCTCAGGTCCCTGGCTCCAAGGTCAAGGTCACACTTAGAGGTCAAAGGCCAAAACAAAGTGCTTTCGTGTCCGGTTAATAACTCTGAAATTCATGGGCAGATTTTCAAATAACTTGGCACAGTTGTTCACCACACCTAGACGACGTGTCGCACACAAAACTCAGGTCCGTGGCTCCAAGGTCAAGGTCACACTTAGAGATCAAAGGTCAAAACAAAGTGCTTTCGTGTCCGGTTAATAACTCTGACATTCATGGGCAGATTTTCAAATAACTTGGCACAATTGCTCAACACAACTAGACGACGTGTCATGGACAAAACCCAGGTCCGTGGCTCCTAGGTCAAGGTCACATTTAGAGGTCAAAGGTCAAATTGTGTCCAGTTAGTAACTCTGGCATTCCTGGACGGATATTCAAATAACTTGGCATAAGTGCTCAGCACAACCAGACGACATGTCATGCACAAAATCCAGGTCCGTCGCTCTAAGGTCAAGGTCACACTTATAGGTCAAAGGTCAAATCATGTCCGGTCAATAACTGGCATTTCTTGACGGATTTTGAATTAACTTGGCACAAGTGCTCACCACAACAACATGATGTATCGCGCACAAAATCCAGGTCCATGGCTTCAAGGTCAAAGTCACACATAGGTCAAAGGTCAAATCGTGTCCGGTCAATAACTCTGGCATTCCTGTACGGATTTTCAAATTACTTGGCACAAGTGCTCACCATATTAAGACGATGTGTCGAGCACAAACCCAGGTCTGTGGCCCCAAGGTCAAGGTCACACTTAGAGGTCAAAGGTCAAATTGTGTGAAACAATAACTGTGGTATTCCTGGATGGATTTTCAAATAACTTATTTTAATTTATTAGCTCTACTGATCAGAGATCAGCAGAGCTTATGCCGTGGTGCGGTGTCCGTCGTCCGTCTGTCCGTCCGTCTGTCCGTCCGTCCGTCCGTTAACTTTTTTTTGTAGCGACTACTCCTCTGAAACTACTAAATGGATTTTCATGAAACTTTACAGAAATGTTGCCCATGAAGTCTAGTTGATCCTAGCAAAAATTCATATAGATGTGAAATCCAAGATGGCCGCCAAACCTAAAAATAGGTTTTTAAAAAACAAATTTGTAGCGACTACTTCTTGAAAACTCTAAGGGATATTGCTATGGGACTTGTTCTAAAATGATCAGCATGACATGATGTTGGTCCTTGTCGAAAATCGTTTTGATTCGACGTTAAACATGGCTGCCAGCGGCCATCTTTGTTTACATAGAGTTATATAATGAAAACTTGTAGCGACTACTCCTCTGAAACTACTTGACGGATTTTCATGAAACTTCACAGGAATGTTGCTCTTGATGTCTAATTGATCCTAGCAAAATTTCAGGTCGGCCGGAAATTCAAGATGGCCACCACGGCTAAAAATAGATTTTTAAAAAATAAGTTTGTAGCGACTACTTCTTGAAAACTATAAGAGATATTGATATGGGGCTTTTTCTAAAATGATCAGCATGACATGATGTTGGTCCTTGTCGAAAATCGTTTTGATTCGACGTTAAACATGGCTGCCAGCGGCCATCTTTGTTTACATAGAGTTATATAATGAAAACTTGTAGCGACTACTCCTCTGAAACTACTTGACGGATTTTCATGAAACTTCACAGGAATGTTGCTCTTGATGTCTAATTGATCCTAGCAAAATTTCAGGTCTGCCGGAAATTCAAGATGGCCGCCACGGCTAAAAATAGATTTTTAAAAAATAAGTTTGTAGCGACTACTTCTTGAAAACTATAAGAGATATTGATATGGGACTTTTTCTAAATTTATCAGCATGACATGATGGTTATCCGAGTCGAACATTATTTTTATTCGACGTTAAACACGGCTGCCAGTGGCCATCTTTGTTTACATAGAGTTATATAATGAAAACTTGTAGCGACTACTCCTCTGAAAATACTTGACGGATTTTCATGAAACTTCACACGAATGTTGCTCTTGATGTCTAATTGATCCTTGCAAAATTTCAGGTCGGCCGGAAATTCAAGATGGCCGCCATGGCTAAAAATAGATTTTCAAAAGACAAGTTTGTAGCGACTACTTCTTGAAAACTATAAGTGATATTGATATGGGACTTTTTCTAAAATGATCAGCATGACATGATGGTTATTCAAGTCGAACATTATTTTGATTCGACGTTAAACATGGCTGCCAGTGGCCATGTTTGTTTACATAGAGTTATATAATGAAAACTTGTAGCGACTACTTTTTGAAACTACTTGACGGATTTTCATGAAACTTCACACGAATGTTGCTCTTGATGTCTAATTGATCTTAGCAAAATTTCAGGTCGGCCGGAAATTCAAGATGGCCACCATGGCTAAAAATAGATTTTTAAAAAATAAGTTTGTAGCGACTACTTCTTGAAAACTATAAGAGATATTGATATGGGACTTTTTCTAATGTTGCTCTTGATGTCTAATTGATCCTGGCAAAATTTCAGGTCGGCCGGAAATTCAAGATGGCCACCAAAGCTAAAAATAGATTTTCAAAAAAAACCAGTTTGTAGCGACTACTTCCTGAAATCAAATCAATCAGTAGAGCTTCAAAGTCATTGACCTCTTGTTTTTTAATTGTTTTGTTATTATTTTTTTTTATGTTTTAAATTTTTTGATTTATTTTTTTTACAATTTTTTTTAATTTTTTTTTTTTTTTTTTTTAATTATTATTATTTTTATTTTTTTTAAAGGACAAGATATGATAAGGGGGTATTTTGGCCCCCAATATATTCAAAATGTAACAAATAATATTTACGTATAATCTGTTGTGCATATTGAAGTAAATTGATCATATTCTATCTTCAAAATATATTTTTATTTATTTTATTTATCTAGAAGATTTAATAGGGTCTCAAAAAACGGTATTTTTGATAATGTTGATATATTTTGTAGATTTTGGACCTTTCTGGGCAAGATTTTAATCCTAAAAATATAGAGCGCACCTCCGAGCACACACAGTTTTTTGGCTGATGATGCATCTCTATCAAGTACCTGTTTCAACTAAAAATCAGCTGTGCTCGAGGGTGCCCTCTGTATTTCCAAGACGAAAAACTGATCGAAAACTGCTGAAAATGAACAAAAATGTCATTTTTTGAAAGAAAATGCCTTTTTGTGAGGCTCTTAAACTCATTTAGAGCCTTCAAACGTACTTGTAATGAGTTTTAATATTGATTCAGTTCATTTGTAACTAAATTAGGTATTCAAAACTTGTGCATTAAAACTTTCGATATTGGGGGCCAATTTTGTCCCTTATCATACCTAGTCCTTTGATTGATTGATTTATTTTTTAAATTTTACTGATTTTTGATTTTTTTTTAAAAAAAGTTAAGTATATATATTTTGTTCGATTTTTTTTAATTTTTTTTTTGTTTTTTTGTTTTTGTTTTGTTTTTCAAGTGTATATATATATTTTATTTTATTTTTTGAATATTTTTTTTTTTTAATATTTTTTTTAAATATTTTATTTTTTTGAATAATTTTTAAATATATCTGTTGGTTTCATATTGCTCCAAGGTCAAGGTCACACTTACAGGTCACTTTGGGGGCATTTGTCACTTCTTGTTTGTTCATGTTCATTAAAGGTCTTCATCATGATCCCTGCATGTTTCAGGTGCCATCTCGTTCACATCAAAAGAGCAGTGGCAGAAAAACGATAAACTTGGCTCCAGCGTAAATGGAGTTTCTACGATAGAATTTGCAGCAACTCTGCAGTTCAGGGTGAGAAGGTTCTAGGCCCATTTTCCATATTTTATCTCGATGTACATGGAGTATGAGCCTGGCATGTTCATGCCTGTTAGGCGCCATATAACCTTTCATTTGGTGCGCCTTAAAACCCAATTCATTTCAATACAATCTTGTGGTTGGATACACCCAAGTGAGTACAGGCATGGTGTACCCTTGAATAATGAAAGTTTGTGAAACACTAACGTAGCTCTGCTGGCGACCACCTGATTTTCGGAAGAACCACCTCTTTCCAAAATATTGGTGGCCTGTCGGGCCTGCTATTTAAAAGTATATACATGTTGTACATTATAAGAGCATCTAGCGTTCGCATGATTGACTTTGTGCAATGGGTTTTTGAGTTATTTAAAAATGTGGAAAATTCTGAAAAACGTTCCACTGCCACCTAAATATCAAATGCCAAAGCTAAACAATAATGTAAACTTAGTCCCCCACCGGTCCCGGGGGGTGGGGGACTATAGGCTTGCACCCTGTCCGTCTGTCCGTCCGTCCTTCCGAAATGCTTGTCCGGGCCATATTTTCAATACTATAAGACTTCAAGATAACCAAACTTGGTATGTGGATACATCTTTGGATAGCGGTGTGTTGCATACCAAAAAAGGTCACTGTGACCTTGACCTTTACCTGTGACCTCTGTCATAGAAAATGCTTGTCCAGACCGTATTTTCAATACTATAACACTTAGAGATACCAAACTTGATATTTGAATACATCTTGGGATAGCGGTGTGTCGCATACCAAAATAAGGTCACCGTGACCTTGACCTGTGACCTCTGTCATAGGAAACGTTTCGAAAATGGTTGTCCGGGCCATATTTTCAATACTATAAATAAGACTTTGAGATACCAAACTTGGTATTTGGATACAGCTTGGGATAGCGATGTGTCGCGTTCCAGAATAAGGTCATTGTGACCATGACCTGTGACCTCTGTCGTAGAAAATGCTTGTCCGGACCGTATTTTCAATACTACAAGGCCAAAAATAAAATTATGTTTGTTTCCCCTTCCCGACCCATGCAAAAAAGGGTTGGGTAGGTAGGTAGGTTAAATATTTTTTTTATTTCATTTCTTTTATTTGAGATTAAAACTGGAATACATGCTACCTATAAGACACATTTAAGACAAAAAAAAAAAAAAAAAAAAAATCGCCAGTGTCGAAAAAAAAATTCGGGTCGCGGCAATTTCGGTGGGTCGGTCGGGAAGGGGAAACAAACATAATTTTATTTTTGGCCCAACACTTAGAGATACCAAACTTGGTATGTGAATACATCTTGGGATAGCGGTGTGTTGCGTACAAAAATAAGGTCATTGTGACCTTGACCTGTGACCTCTTTCAATACTATAACACTTAGAGATACCAAACTTGGTATGTGAATACATCTTGGAAAAGCGGTGTGTCGTGTACCAAATTAAGGTCATTGTGACCTTGACCTGTGACCTCTGTCATAGAAAATGCGTGTCCGGACCGTATTTTCAATACTATAACACTTAGAGATACCAAACTTGGTATGTGGATACATCTTGGGATAGCGGTGTGTCGCGTACCAAAATAAGGTCACTAAGACCTTGACCTCTGTCATAAAAAATGCTTGACTGGACCGTATTTTCAATACTATAATACTTAGAGATACCAAACTTTGGACGTGGATACATCTTGGGATAGCGGTGTCGCGTACCAAAATAAGATCAGAGTGACCTCTGTCATAGAAAATGCTTGTCCGGACCGTATTTTCAATACTATAACACTAAAGATACCAAACTTGGTATGTGAATACATCTTGGGATAGCGATGTGTCGTGTACCAAAATAAGGACATTGTGACCTTGACCTGTGACCTCTGTCATAGAAAATGCATATCCGGACCGTATTTTCAATACTATAACACTTAGAGATACAAACATGGTATGTGAATACGTCTTCAGATAGCGGTGTGTCGCATACCAAAATAAGGTCATTGTGACCTTGACCTGTGACCTCTGTCATAGAAAATGCTTGTCCGGACCGTATTTTCAATACTATAATACTTAGAGATACCAAACTTGGGATGTGGATACATCTTGGGATAGCGATGTGTCGCGTACCAAAATAAGGTCACTGTGACCTTGACCTGTGACCTCTGTCATAAAATGCTTTTCAGGACCGTATTTTCAATACTATAACACTTAAGATACAATTTGACCTCCATCATAGAAAATGACTGGAAAATGTTTGTCTGGGCCGGTGGGGGACTGTGGATTGCCCTGCAGTTCTTAATGCTCTTGTTTTTACTGTAATGTTTCAGTAAGTATAGCCGTACATGAGAAGGATATCAATTGGAAAGACCACCAGTTTTCAATGGCAGAGAGTACTGCAGGCTTCCTACTTATAACTGTTAGTGTCAAACTTTGCTAAGCGGTGACTGCTGCTTATCAACATATCGGATAATAAAAATAAAATATTTAAAAATGTATGCGTTTAATGATACATATTGTACATCTGTATTTGCAGGTCAGACACTTGTACAAAAGTTGCATCAGGTGTAGGAAGTACAATGGATGGATCCAAGAATACTGTTTTGAATGCAAGTAGTGAACCTGCGATTGTTCATCATGATACACCATCTCCAGAGACTGAATCTGAGCAGACTGCTACTCCAGGCAAAACAAATGCATCTGAGCAGACAGCTACTCCAGGCAAAACAAATGCATCTGAGCAGACTGCTACTCCAGGCAAAACAAATGCATCTGAGCAGACTGCTACTCCAGGCAAAACAAATGAATCAGAACAGACTGCTACTCCAGGCAAAACAAATGAATCAGAGCAGACTGCTACTCCAGGCAAAACAAATGAATCTGAGCAGTCGGACAAAAAACATGATATCCAGACAGGGTCATCATCCCTGACATTTAAAACGCCAAGCTTTGTTATCCCCATTAAAAAGAAAGTGCAGAGCAGTAACGAGGCTTTAAAAATGTTTAAACAACCTGTCAAACTTTCAGTAAGTGGTGGCCATAATCATGATAATGAAAAAATTAAAACAGTAACTGGAGAAAGAACTGAAAAAGATTTTAAAAATGAAGCTGAAAAAACGGAAATTCAGTCAAAGGCTCTGTCACCAGCGGAACATTTAAAGCTCGCCAAGTCTGCAATTCCTTACAAGGAACCACCCTGGAGCACTCTTTGTGAAAATAAATATTCTTTTGAGGTGATAAAAAATGGTGCTGTTATAGAAAATGTTGATCTGACTTCCAAAACTTTTTACGTGGTAGGACGCCTCCCTAGTTGTGACGTTACCATGGAACACCCATCGTTGTCGCGACACCATGCCATTATTCAGTACTCCAGCGGGTCATTGGAAACATATCCAAAAGGCTGGTATCTGTATGACCTAGACAGCACTCATGGGACTTGGATCAACAAGAACAGAGTGCCACCAGAGAAATATCATCGATTACATGTCGACTTTGTCCTCAAGTTTGGTGGAAGTACTAGGTAAGTTTTTCAGGATCTTTTTTTAAAATACTTCGATATCATTTGTTTGTTACTTGTAGGTATTAAATTTTGTGGTGTTTTTTTAGCTGTCCACTTTCAGAGTTAAAGACAAAGTCATTCTACTATCTCTCGTGTCGTTTTTTAGAAACCGCTTAAATGAATTCATGCGTGGACTAGTGGTAGAGCGCCAAACTCCAGATTGAGAGGTCGTGGGTTCGATCCTTGCCGCGGCCACGTTATTTATCCTAGAGCAAAATAATTAATCTACATTGCTTAGTACTGGTCCTACCAAGGAAGCCATCGAGAGTGATTAACTAAAAACTTCTTTTGCGATGTAAAACAAATATGTTTAAACTTGAAATGAATTCAAATTGTACACATGTATTCATTTTCATTACAGATAAGTGCCCTAACTCTGATTTGAACCAACAGAATTATGCCCCTTTTTCAACTTAGATTTTTTTGAATTTTCTAGTTTTCATATCTCCAAATCTCCTTAAACAAATTCAGTGAAACTTGACATTTAAGCAGAATTATGCCCCTGATTTACTTAGACTTTTATTCAACTGATGTTTTTCAATGAATAACCGAGGCCTCGAAATTTGAGCATGCTGTTGTCCGACAGTTCATGTTTTATCAGAGGAAATTTTGTTAAGAAATGGATTATGGAATAATCAGGAATTTACAACTTAAATGCAACATACAGTCACCTGAACGAAACCGGAATAAATGTTAACCATTTATAATCAGGATGTGATGCATAATCACTTCTGTCAGGAACTAAACTGGAACGATAATATGGTGCCCATAGACATTAAAGATTTGAGACATGTTAAACTTTCAATATTTGTTAAATTATAATTAATAAAGAAACAAATCACCGACCCCAAATCACCGACCCCAAATCACCATCTCAAATAAATTGAATAAAATGCCATCCAATAAAGAGGTGTAAAGGTCCATGCATTAAAACTGATTTGCAGTGTTTCATATGATATGGATGTCAGAAATTTATGAATTTTATTGACAAACTGGTATTTCTTGTTGCAGATTATTCATCCTACAAGGCCCAAGTGATGACCGGTTAGATGAGTCAGAGCTGTCAGTGAAAGAAATGCAGGAACAAAGAGAAAAACAGAAGAAAGAAACCGATCTTCTCAGACAAGCTGAGCTTGACGAGGCAGATAGGAAAGCTGAACTACTGAAGAAACAAGAGGAAGATAAAGGTTGTGCGTGGGGAATGGAGGATGATGCTTTGGAAGAGGGAGAGGAAAATCAAGAAAACCCCTTTGCAAATATTGCTACAAACAACGAGGATTTGTATATTGATGACCCAAAGAAATCGCTGAATGGTTATTTTGAGAGGGAAGGGTTCGACCCTCCGGAGTATGATTTCGGAGAAGCAGGTCTTGGAAAATGGAAATGTTCCGTAGAGTTGCCGATAGATGGACCTAATGGGGAACCAATCATGGCAGAGGTTTTAGTTTCTGGGAAGAAGAGAGAGGCCGTGGTTGCGTGTGCACTAGAAGCATGTCGGATACTGGATAGTCATGGAGAACTGAGAAAGTCCAATCACGAAAGTCGAAAAAAGAAACGAAGAAATTGGGAAGAAGATGACTTTTACGATAGCGATGAAGATGTGTATCTGGACAGAACTGGAACAATTGAAAAGAAAAGGGAATTCAGGAAGATGAAGGTCGGTAAGACTGATAAAGCAGCAGATACGTATGACAGTTTGCTGGAGAAACATAAGAATATTGTTGCGGAAATAGAAGAAACTGAAGCAAAGATAGAACATGCTAAGGCTCAGGCGGCAGCTTTAGAGAGGGATGATGTAGATGCCCTGGACGCTTACATGACTGCAATCAAATCTGGAATGATGGACACAACAAGCAAAATGAAACTGAAAAGACAGCTTTTAGAGCTTAAACAGGAAGAGCAAAAAGTTAGAAGGTTAGTGAACATTGCAAAGCCGGCTACACTGCCAGAACTAGCAAACACAAGTGGGAAACAGGGACCTGTGAAGCCAAGCTTAATAGCAGCTGTTGGTAAAATGAAAGGACCGTCTACCCAGACTAAAGTAAATAATAAACCTGCGCCAGTAAAAAAGAGAAAGACGATTGCAGAACATCAGTTTGAAGTTGAGGAAGATGATGACGAAGAGAGGGTAGATCGTAAAACCGATGTAACTGACATCGAAAAGCAAAGTGCTGTTGAAAATACTAGCAACATTAAAGGTATTGAAGTGAAGCAACATGAAGGATCACAAAAACATGTTTATTCAGTAACAGGGAAACCAACTGATTTCACTTCTGAATCTAAAGCAACCAGTAACAAAACAAATGGTCAAGCTCAGGAAACAAAACCAGCAAAAGATTCCACAAGTAGATTTAAGGGGCCATCAATGCCTCTAGCTGCTGTACTGGAAAAGCTCCAGAATGAGGCAGATGCAATGGAAGATGAAGGGACAGAAAATGTAGGTGGTGAGCAAAGTAATAAACCAAAAGACTCTCTTAAGAGGAAATCGAAAGGTGCAGGAGAAAGAAGTAAAAAGCTGAAAACTGCCGATGGGGATTACAACACAAGTGACCCTGATTATGCGACTTGGTTACCGCCACAAAACCAGGCAGGGGATGGGAAAACTTCTCTAAATGAAAGATATGGCTATTAACAGTAATTGTACATGTATGTTAAAAGGGATCTCTTTCATCTGGTCATTGTGTTGAATTTTGGGAAAAATCAATACAAAACGAGCTTCATTAAATATATAAAGAGAATGGCTATGTCTAAAATAGAAACTTGTTGCTTTTTTATTTACTACTTGGTCAGCATAATTTTGGTCATAGAAAATAAATAATTTATAGAAAACATGTACATGTGATGGCAAATAATGAATGTTAAGTGAGAAATATTACATTTTTAAAACATGTCCACTAGTCGAGGCCAATGTGAGCCATTACACTAAAAAGTATCTGCACTAAGTTCTATACAGCATGCGTACAAATTAAACTTCGAACAGTGGATGTCTGCAGGGCCAGGAAGATCTCGACGATCCACAACTCAAGGTCTTACTTTGTATCTTCATCAAACTCCAGAATGCGGGTACTATGGAAACTAAAATCGGATGATAAACAAAGAAGATAATTTTTTGATCATTTAATGTTCTGTTGAAATGGATATGAAAGCCGCCATTTTGAGAGCTATGACATCACAGTTCTAAACAACCATAATTATATGGAATATAAATATGAAAATGTACTGACTTATAGGAAAAAAATTACAGTAACTATCAAAAAATATGTATACTTAATGGCAATAATGCTTTATATGACCAGTAAAGGATTTTGCATTCATTTGCAGTGATTTTCTTTGCTTTAAATAATATTTATCGATATTGAATATGGGGAACTATGACGTCATAGTTCTCAAAACGGCAACTCTCATATCTGTTTTAAAACAACCTTCAAATGGTCATGTTTTTTTTTGTTAGCTTGGCTATTCAAACAAGAGGTCAATGACCTTGAAGCTCTACTGATAGGTTTTTGATAGCTAGATCAGCATTCCTGTGAAGTTTCATGAAAATCCGTCCAGTAGTTTCAGAGGAGTAGTCGCTACACGTTTTCATTATATAGCTATGTAAACAAAGATGTTTAATGTCAAATCAAAATAATTTTTGACAAGGATCAACATCATGTCATACTGATCATTTTTGAAAAAGTCTCATATCAATATCTCATAGTTTTCAAGAAGTAGTCGCTACAAACTTGTATTTTGAAAATCTATTTTTAGCCATGGTGGCCATCTTGAATTTCAGGCCGACCTGAAATTTTGCTAAGATCAATTAGACATCAAGAGCAACATTCCTGTGAACTTTCATGAAAATCTGTTGAGTAGTTACAGAGGAGTAGTCGCTACAAGTTTTTACTAGATAACTCTATGTAAACAAAGATGGCCGCTGATAGCCATGTTTAACATCGAATCAAAATGATTTTCGACAAGGACCAACATCATGTCATGCTGATCATTTTAGAATAAGTCCCATATCAATGTCACTTATAGTTTTCAAGAAGTAGTCGCTACAAACTTGTTTTTTGAAAATCTATTTTTAGCCGTGGTGGCCATCTTCAATTTCTGGCTGACCTGAAGTTTTGCTAGGATCAATAAGACGTCGAGAGCAACATTCGTGTGAAGTTTCTTGAAAATCCATCAAGTAGTTTCAAAGGAGTAGTCGCTACAAGTTTTCATTATATAACTCTTATGTAAACAAAGATGGCTGCTGGTAGCCATGTTTAACATCGAATCAAAATAATTTTCAACAAGGATCAACATCATGTCATACTGATCATTTTAGGAAAAGACGCATATCATTATCACTTACAGTTTTCAAGAAGTAGTTGCTACAAACTTGTTTTTTGAAAATTTATTTTTAACCCATGGCGGCCATCTTGAATTTTCGGCGGACCTGAAATTTTGCTAGGATCAGTTAGACATCAAGAGCAACATTCCTGTGAAGTTTCATAAAATCCGTCTAGTAGTTTCAGAGGAGTAGTCGCTACAAGTTTTCATTATATAACTCTTATGTAAACAAAGATGGCTGCTGGCGGCAATGTTTAACGTCGCATCAAAATAATTTTCGACAAGGATCAACATCATTCCATACTGATCATTTTATAAAGTCTCATATCAAAATCACTTATAGTTTTCAAGAAGTACTCGCTACAAACTATTTTTAGCTGTGGCGGCCATCTTGAATTTCCGACCTACCTGAAATGTTGCTAGGATCATTTAGACATCAAGAGCAACATTCCTGTGAAGTTTCATGGAAATCCGTCAAGTAGTTACCGAGGAGTAGTCTCTACAAGTTTTTTGGAAATTCAAGATGGCCGCCACAGCTAAAAATAGATTTTCAAAAAACAAGTTTGTAGTGAGTAGCTGTGGCGGCCATCTTGAATTTCCAAAAAACTTGTAGCGACTACTCCTCAGAAACTACTTGACGGATTTCCATGAAACTATGGAATGATGTTGATCGTTGTCGAAAATTATTTTAATGCATCTTTTGTTTACATAAGAGTAATATAACGAAAACTTATAGCGAACTACTCCTCTGAAACTACTTAACAGATTTTTTATGAAACTTCACAGGAATGTTGCTCTTGATGTCTAATTGATCCTAGCAAAATTTCAGGTCGGCCGGAAATTCAAGATGGCCGCCACGGCTAAAAATATTTTTTTCAAAAAACAAATTTGTAGCGACTACTTCTTGAAAACTATAAGTGATATTGATATGCGTCTTTTCCTAAAATGATCAGTATGACATGTTATTGATCCTTGTCGAAAATTATTTTGATTCGATGTTAAACATGGCTGTCAGCTGCTATCTTTGTTTACATAGAGTATCTAGTAAAAACTTGTACCGACTACTCCTCTGTAACTACTCAACAGATTTTCATGAAACTTCACAGGAATGTTGCTCTTGATGTCTAATTGATCCTAGCAGAATTTCAGGTCTGCCAGAAATTCAAGATGGCCGCCATGGGTTAAAAATAAATTTTCAAAAAACAAGTTTGTAGCAACTACTTCTTGAAAACTGTAAGTGATATTGATATGCGTCTTTTCCTAAAATGATCAGTATGACATGATGTTGATCCTTGTCAAAAATTATTTTAATTTGAAGTTAAACATGGCCGCCAGCGGCCATCTTTGTTTACATAGAGTTATATAATGAAAACTTGTAGCGACTACTCCTCTGAAACTACTGGACGGATTTTCATGAAACTTCACAGGAATGCTGAACTAGCTATCAAAAACCTATCAGTAGAGCTTCAAGGTCATTGACCTCTTGTAAGATTTGGCGGCCATCTTGGATGTCACATCAACATGAATTTTTGCTAGGATCAACTAGACTTCATGGGCAACATTTCTGTAAAGTTTCATGAAAATCCATTCAGTAGTTTCAGAGGAGTAGTCGCTACAAAAAAAGTTTTCGGACGGACAGACAGACGGACGGACACCGCACCACGGCATAAGCTCTGCTGATCTCTGATCAGTAGAGCTAAAAATAAGAGAGCTTATGTACTCGCCCCGGCGTCGATGTCGGCGTCCCACATCAAGGTTTGCGTGTAAGCTGTGTTTTACAAGTCTTAGTCTATGTCTCTTACATTTCTTATCCTGTCACCGCTGCGGGTTTGAATCCCGCTGGGACCTCGACTTGTAAGTGAGGAAGTGTCGATTCTTATGGATGGCGGGAGGTGTACAGTACTGGTACTACCCAGGAAAAGTGGGTGGTCTGCCTCCACCACAAAAAAAATCGACCGTCATATATAACCTTATATGTGTTGAAAATGACGTAAAACACCATACAAACAAACAAACAAAACAAAACATTTCTTATCCCAGCACAACCAAATTTGGCCATGGGCTTCCTTATAGCCTTATCTTCAGGGCTGCATAAGTAATTTTGGTTCATGTAACCCATGGAACCCAAATTATGATAACCCTTAAACACATTAAATTGTGTGTGTAAGCTGTGTTTACAAGTCTATATCTCTTGCATTTCTTATCCTAGCACAACCAGATTTGGCCAAGAGCTTCCTTATAGCATTATCTTCAGGGCTGCATAAGTAAGTTTGGTCCCTATAACCCCTGGAACCCAAATTCTGATGGCCCTTAAAATGTGTCTCATTTCACATCAAATTTTGCATGTAAGCTATGTTTACAGGTATATATCTCGACATTTCTTGTCCTAGCTCAACTAAATTTGGGAATTGGTTTACTTATAGTATGTTTTAAAGGGTTGTTTAAGGGTAATCCGAGCCTTCTCTGACCCAAAAAGCCCTTTTTCTTTTTTTACTTTTTTTTTTACGGCTTTATAGGTGTTGGAAGTAATTTTGTCTTGTACATATTCTGGGCTCCCATGGAACGCAAATTGTGATGGCCCATAAAATGTGCAATAAAGGCAGATCAAGGTTTGCGTATCATCTATTGTACATGTATATATCCATAATTATACTCCCACAAACGAAGTTTAGGGGGGATATATAGGAGTGAGCTTGTCCGTCCGTCCGTCCGTCTGTTGGTTTCCGGATGATAACTCATGAACGGTTTGATGGATTTAAATAATATTTGGTACATGGGTATAACACCATAAAATACAAGTCAAGTTCGACTTTGGTTACAAACCACCAATTTTTGACGGAGTTATGGGCCCTTTTCAACTTAGAATTTGCCCAAAAAAAGGTGTCCGGACGATAACTCATGAAAGGGTCGACGGATTTAAATATTTTTTGGTACACGGGTTTAAGACCATAAAATACAGGTCAAGTTCGACTTTGGTTACAAACCACCAATTTTTGAACTTAGAATTTGCCCAAAAAACGGTGTCCGGACGATAACTCATGTAAGGGTCGACGGATTTAAATAATTTTTGGTACACGGGTTTAAGACCATAAAATACAAGTCAAGTTCGACTTTGGTTACAAACCACCAATTTTTGACGAAGTTATGGCCCCTTTTCAACTTAGAAATGCCAAAAAAATGCTACAGTCAACTCTGAGGAACCTGCTAATTTGGGTTTGTATCAAATTTAAACAATTTCATGACCATGCCTCTTTTTATTACACATACATCTTTGACTGGCTAATTATATTTAGCGGAATGGAACGAAACGGAACGGAACAGGTTCTGGGGTACCAAATGGGGAAATCCACATTTTTGTATGAATGTCTCAAAATTGTGTTTTTCTCTCTCTTTTAATACAACTTTAATAAATATATGATCTATATTATTAAACACTAAACTAAATATATTCTAGTTTGTGTTGTTAGTTTAAATGTTCTTGTTCCGTTCCATTTCGCTAAATATAACTATCATATTTGGCGGAACGGAACAAGACATTTTCATTCCGAGGCATAAAGCTGTAGGTAAGATATAAAGTGATGTTGATGTATGGTTTAAAACTGTTCTCATCATGTCTATTGTTATATTCTGTTTGTTTGTGTTCCAGAGCTTCCCAAAAATACCATTTATAAAGCGCTTCATACGTGTATATTTGTGTATCAGGTCAGGTTATGCCCTGATACAGTCAAAGTATTAGAACATTGAGCGTCAGAATACGAAACAATTATATATATGTATAAAGGTATAAATACAAATTGGGGAAAACAACTTTATTGAATGAATGTCTCCAAATTTGTGTTTTTTTCCATCTTATAATCTGACTTTATATAATCTATATAATCAAACAAAACATATTAAAATTAAACAAGAGGTCAATGACCTTGAAGCTCTACTGATTGATTTTGATTTCAGGAAGTAGTCGCTACAAACTGGTTTTTTGAAAATCTATTTTTAGCTGTGGTGGCCATTTTGAATTTCCGGCCGACCTGAAATTTTGCTAGGATCAATTAGACATCAAGAGCAACATTCCTGTGAAGTTTCATAAAAATCCGTCAAGTAGTTTCAGAGGAGTAGTCTCTACAAGTTTTCATTATATAACTATGTAAACAAAGATGGCCACTGACAGCCATGTTTAACATTGAATCAAAATAATGTTCGACTCAGATAACCATCATGTCATGCTGATTATTTTAGAAAAAGTCCCATATCAATATCTCTTATAGTTTTCAAGAAGTAGTCGCTACAAACTTATTTTTTAAAAATCTATTTTTAGCCATGGCGGCCATCTTGAATTTCCGGCCGACCTGAAATTTTGCTAAGATCAATTAGACATAAAGAGCAACATTCGTGTGAAGTTTCATGAAAATCCGTCAAGTAGTTTCAGAGGAGTAGTCGCTACAAGTTATCATTATATAACTCTTATGTAAACATACATGGCCACTGGCAGCCATGTTTAACGTCGAATCAAAATAATGTTCGACTTGAAAAAACATCATGTCATGCTGATCATTTTAGAAAAAGTCCCATATCAATATCACTTATAGTTTTCAAGAAGTAGTCGCTACAAACTTGTATTTTGAAAATCTATTTTTAGCCATGGCGGCCATCTTGAATTTTCGGCCGACCTGAAATTTTGCAAGGATCAATTAGACATCAAGAGCAACATTCGTGTGAAGTTTCATGAAAATCCGTCTAGCATTTTCAGAGGAGTAGTCGCTACAAGTTATCATTATATAACTCTAGGGGGCACTCCACAGTTTAATGTACATTTCTCAATCATCAAACCCATGACAACCTCTTAGCCTGAATCCTTGAGCAAAAATAAATCACATCATCATTGTGTCATACATTTCTGAGAAGACAATAAAATTACCCATGTTTCCATACCAAATAAAAGTATCAAAAAGCATTTTCTGTACAACTTTAGTCCCATTTCTTAAAGATTACCCCACCCCTTAAAACATGCTAAAAATGCAATTTTAGCAATATTTCAAATGTCAATAAATAAAAATAAAAAAATTTCCCACACATATCAGGGTCATGTCATCACTCATAATGCTCTTGCATATCAGGAAATGCTAAATTTTACATACCTAGTCCGGCATTTTAAAAAGTTATTCCACGCTGATCTCTTCGTCAGTGAAAATCAACCATTTTAACTACTTTTAGGAAGTTTTTGATTGGTTCACATTTTTCTATTTATAGCCTCCGAAAAACCCAAAGAATGCATATTCCAATACACCAAAATAAACTTAGAAGTAATCAAAACTGAAAAAAACTTCAAACATGTGCTTCATAATTATTATAAAGACCATCCATGGACCTAAAAGATGCTTAGTTGATTTCTTTCTGATTTACACCATGGACATTCATGCGAAACTGAGGACTGCCCCCCTATGTAAACAAAGATGGCCACTGGCAGCCATGTTTAACGTCGAATCAAAATAATGTTCGACTCGGATAACCATCATGTCATGCTGATAATTTTAGAAAAAGTCCCATATCAATATCTCTTATAGTTTTCAAGAAGTAGTCGCTACAAACTTATTTTTTAAAAATCTATTTTTAGCCGTGGTGGCCATCTTGAATTTCCGGCCAACCTGAAATTTTGCTAAGATCAATTAGACATCAAGAGCAACATTCCTGTGAAGTTTCATGAAAATCCGTCAAGTAGTTTCAGAGGAGTAGTCGCTACAAGTTTTCATTATATAACTCTATGTAAACAAAGATGGCCGCTGGCAGCCATGTTTAACGTCGAATCAAAACGATTTTCGACAAGGACCAACATCATGTCATGCTGATCATTTTAGAAAAAGTCCCATATCAATATCTCTTATAGTTTTCAAGAAGTAGTCGCTACAAACTTATTTTTTAAAAATCTATTTTTAGCCGTGGCGGCCATCTTGAATTTCCGGCCGACCTGAAATTTTGCTAGGATTAATTAGACATCAAGAGCAACATTCCTGTGAAGTTTCATGAAAATCCGTCAAGTAGTTTCAGAGGAGTAGTCGCTACAAATTTTCATTATATAACTCTATGTAAACAAAGATGGCCGCTGGCAGCCATGTTTAACGTCGAATGAAAACGATTTTCGACAAGGACCAACATCATGTCATGCTGATCATTTTAGAAAAAGTCCCATAGCAATATCCCTTAGAAGTAGTCGCTACAAACTTGTTTTTTAAAAACCTATTTTTAGATTTGGCGGCTATCTTGGATTTCACATCTACATGAATTTTTGCTAGGATCAACTAGACTTCATGGGCAACATTTCTGTAAAGTTTCATGAAAATCTATTCAGTAGTTTCAGAGGAGTAGTCGCTACAAAAAAAAAGTTGACAGACGGACGGACGGACGCCGCACCACGGCATAAGCTCTGCTCATGTTCGTTTTGTGTTGTGTGTTTATCTTGTTCCGTTCCGTTCCTCCAAATATAATTATCCGGGGGGATATTTATATTTAGCGGAACGGAACGAAACAAAACATTGTAATCAAATTTGCCGTGGCCGGTCAGTGGCCAGACAGGTCCCCATGGGAGTGTTAACGGCTCTCGAAGTTTGAACACAGGGTGCGACTACTGACTACTGATTGTTATAGGGGTCAAGCTAGGACATGCTGAAATTATGTTTAACTATATTTTATCAATATCAAAATGCAATACTGTTAGTCTAATGTGATGTATTTGAACAGCCAATGGTCGCGGTAAATGAACGTGGCAGCAGTCCAGCCAACGGCAGAAGTTATAAGTGTAGTTTATGTGTCAGATAGTGTCCTGGTACAGCCGAGTTTTACATCAGTGAGCAGAAAAAAGACAAAAGCAATTATATGATTATATAAAGGTATAAATATATTAAAAAGAATGACAATAGTGAAAATTATTATCGTAATCATAATTATATATTATCACTATTTTGTTTGTGTTCTGTGCTGAAATTATCTTGTTTCGTTCTGTTCCGCTAAATATAACTAACCCCCTGGATAATTATATTTAGCGGAACGGAACGAAACAAGTCAATTGTATTCCACAGTATAAAGCTATGTTTACGATATGAAATTATGTTGATTTGTGCATTAAAGGTTTAGCCGTCATGCATTTCTTACTATTATTCTAATCTGTTGTTTTTTCATGTTCTAAGGGCTTTCCAAATATAAGCATTTATATTTAGGACTTCATATTTAGGAAGTTATCGTCCAGAATGCGTTTTTCTATATACGGTCATGATGACATTGACCTTTGACCTGCTGACCCCATAAACAATAGAGATCCACCTCTTACTTTGGGCAATGTGCCTATGAAGTTTCATGAGTGTAGGAGATTTAATTTCAGAGTTATCGTCCGAAATATGCAATTGTTTACGGACAGACACGGACGACCTCATACCATAATACACCTTGACATGGCTGTGTTTCAAATTGCAAGTCTCTATCTGTAAAGATGATCATGTTATGCACAAATCCGTGTCGGCATTCAAAAGAGACTAATCTAGACAAAGTTTTTTGTATTAAAACCTTTAAAGGGCCATAACTCTGCCAAAAATCAACCGGAATACGGCTATAATATGCACAACTAGGCTTGATAGTGATCATCCTTGTCAAGTTTGGTTGTAATTCAGCCAGGGATTCAGAAGAACTAGTCCGGAAAAAGTTTGTGTGTATCAAAAATCTTGAAAGGGCCATTACTCCGCCAAAAATCTGTAAACTGTATCGCGATGATGATATCACAACTAGGCTGATACTGATCATGCCTGCAAAGTTCCCTTGAAATCCGGCCAGGGGTTCAGGAGAACTAGTCCAGACAAAGTTTGTGTATTAACACTTTTAAAGGGCCATTACTCTGCCAAAACTCATTCAACTGGAACACGGCAATGATATGCACAACTAGACCTTGAACTGACCATCCCTAAAAAGTTTTGTTTAAATCCGGCCAGGAGAGCTAGTCAGAATAAACTTTGTATTAAAACCTTTAAAGGGCCATAACTGCCAAAATATTCAACCGGATCAGTGATGATAGTTGCAACTAGGCTTGGTACTGATCAAGTTTAGAGTCGATTTGGCACTTTTCGGGATTTTATTTCATTAGATGCGCAACTCACTGTCTGCAGTCATGAAAAAGTTCAATGCAACAACTCAATAAGTGCACTTATGGAGTTGTTGCATTCAAGTTTCAATGAGAAAACTCTGTAAGTGCACTGGCAACAATAACTCTGTAAGTGCACTTCAATTAATCTGAGTGTCATCACTTATGACAGGACAATGATGTCACTAAATTAATATGATGTCATAGTTTTTTTAATTTATTATTTAGCTTATAAAATATATATTATTCATACAAAAAAGGAAACATTTTACAGTTTTCCCCCCAAAATAAAATTTAAATCACTGATCAACACAATTTGATATTGAACTCTAAAACCATAGATTAAGAAGAAAAAGTACTAAATTGTATTGTGATTATTAATATTAAGTTATATTTGAGCAATTTACATCTTTACAATGGAACTGTTAAAATTAGAAATTGACAAAAATAGTCATTTATTTGTATCAATATAAATATGATTGCCCGTGTTTTATCTTTCCTAATAGAATACTTGTTAGATATTAGTTTTATCCTTATTGATCCCCGTGTGGTTGCCGGGGTTGAATACAACCACTGCAAATCCCGCTAGAGGCAGAGGGGTAGGACCCCAACTTCATGTTCATTTTATAATTTTTTATCATGCTCATTTAAGGTCTTCATCATGACACCGCATATGCAAATGTAGAAACGTGGCTCCATCGTAAATGGAGTGTCTACTATAGAATTTGCAGTAATTCTGCAGTTCTGCAGGTTAGAAGGTTCTATGCCCATTCTCCATTTTTTATCTAGATGTAAATGGAGGATGAGCGTGGCATGTTCATCCCTGTTAGGCGCAATATAACCTTTTCATGTGTTGGTGCCTCGTAAAACCCAATTCAATTATCCTTATTGAATAATAGAATATAATTCCCTATGTGATGTAATTCTATCCTAATATAAATAATGACCTGTTTTATTATGTCAATGCTATCCAGAATATTACATTCCTGTGAGGGTGAATATTACCTGAGAAAAATAATTTCAACCAAGGTGGAGCCGAGGTAGACAATTTCTTCCGAAGGCTGAAAATGTTCACTCGCCCTCACAGAAATGTAATATTTATTTTATTATACTAAATGAATTTTTTTTCTGGTTCTGCTGAATATTCTTTTAAAAGTAAACATTCTTTTGAAAATAAAACATTCTTTTGGAAATAAAACAATCTTTTGGAAATAAAACATTCCAAAAATTGTTTGTACACTTTAACTAATCAACAGTAAAAGTAAAGATGTATAAGTTTATATGTATACATTGATTTTTTTTTAAATGAGGGCTCATCATTTGTGTGCATGTAACAGTGTATTTAGCGGGCAATAGTGAAAGTGTTTCATGGTCCGTCGATGGAAATTCAGCACGCTCAACATTTTTGATTCATTTATGTGTATGTAATGGTGTAGCGGGTAATAGGGGGAAATATTTCAGAGTCCATTTATGGGAATTTAACAATTTTACTTCAGGTAGGTAGGACAACAGAAAACAATTACCAGTATGTTTTAATATCTACTTCATAGAAAAGACTCGTAGAAAAGAAATTTGAATGTGTTTGTGTCTGTGTAATTTAATTAATCCTGTTACAAATTGTAATTTAAATTGGTTTAGTGGCATCAAACTTTGTACAGGTGATTGTGAGGACTATGCTTGATTGCGAAAAGCTAATTAAGAACTGAGGTCAAATTATTTTTTATTAATAAACCAATTACTCAGACATTAAGACAAGTCTTGTAGCATGGTCGGTGACATTTCCTTTGATGAATGCAGAGCATTAAATCGTTTAATTTAGGGTAACTAAAGGGGCGTGGCTATATCGTGCTACAACTACCAGATATTGGAATTTATACGGTCACTATGACGTCACAGTGTTTCTAAGTACACCATGCTACAAAAAAGATAGAGTCTGTCTCAGCTCGTTGGTTATTTAAACACCTCGATACGCCCATCTCGGTGTTTAAATAAGCCTGAATAAGATTTTTCTTTTATTTAGCCATTCCGAAAATGCAGTTATGAAATAAAGAGGTCACATTTGGACTGCTCCGTAGATGGGTTGGTGACCCTATTATATAATTCATTGCAACGTAACTAGACTTGGTATCAATTTGATTTCTTATTAGTTTGGTTACAACATGTATACATTTTAAAAGTTTACATCAATAAATGAGTGCAATATCGAAAAAGTCCAGGTTTTATTTGAACAGCCCTTGTAGATACAAGCTTACATACAACACATTAACCAGGGTATACAGACAACTAGCAATTTATGGTGAAAATAATTTGTCAAAAACAGACGAGCTAAACAAGCTACATTAACATCACCAGCACAATGACTGCTGTTTTATCTGGTTTTATTGGGTTCAACAATGTCCATCCACCCTCTTTCATAATTTTGTTCATGTACCTTGCTACGTGGGGAGAGTAATAAAGGCATGACAAAAATATCACAACACACTAGTGTAATAACAAGAGCTGTCGGAGAACAGCGCAGCTCGACTATTCGATTTTTCGGAGAATAATAAATTTATAGCTAGTATATACCATCAGAAAACAAGGCTACAACAATGTGGGGTGGGGTTGGGAGCACAACATAACTATGTGTAAGAATTGACCAAAACTACAGAGAAATATGAAAAAAAAAAATAAAAAAAAAATCGAGTTTTGAGTGGGGTGTGGGATGGGGGTGGGAGAGAGGTGGGGGTGGATGGTGGGGGAGTGGGGGGTGGTGAGGGCAACCATATATGTGTAAGAAGCTATGTAATAATTCACCAAAACACAAAAATTTAAGAAAAAAAAAATAATTAAAAAATCGAAGGTGGGGGGGGGGGGGGTTGATGGGGTGAGAGGAGGGAGGGGTGGGGGGAGGGTTTGCAACATATGTTTGTAAGAATTGACTAAAACAACACAGAAATATTTTTAAACAAAAAAAAAAATCAAGTGTGGGGCGTGGTGGGTGGGGTGATGGGATGAGAGGCGGGCGGGGGGTGGAGGGGGGCGGGGAGGGTTGTAACATATATGTGTAAGAATTGACAAAAGCTCACAGAAATATGTAAAAAAAAAAATAATCAAGTCTTTGGGGCTGGGGCGGGTTGAGGTGGGGTGGGGGTGAGAGGAGGGGGGATGGGGTGGTGGGGGCAGGGAGGGTTGCAACATATATGTGTAAGAACTGACTAAAACAACACAGAAATATGTAAATAAAAAAAGTTATGGAGGGGAGTGGGGAAAGGGTAGGGGGGGGGGAGGAGGGAGCCCATGACCCAACATGGGTGAAGTAATAAGATGCATAATGCTATAACAAATCCCAAACCAAAATTATAGATATATACATGCTTACATGCAAACCTAGATCTGCATTTATTGCACATTTTATGGGCCATTACAATTTGGGTTCCATGGGAGCCCAGAATTTGCAGAAGACAACATACTATAAGGAAACCAATTCCAAAATTTAGTTCAGCTAGGACAAAAAATGTAAGAGATATAGACCTGTAAACACAGCTTACACGCAAAATTTGATGTGAAACAGACATATTTTAAGGGCTATCAGAATTTGGGTTCCATGGGAGCCCAGGGGTTACAGGAACCAAAATTACTTAAGCAGCCCTTACGATAATGCTATAAGGAAGCTAATGGCCAAATTTGGTTGTGCTAGGGTAAGAATTGTAAGAGATATAGACTTGTAAACACAGCATACACGCAAAATTTGATGTGAAATGGGGCACATTTTATGGGCTATAATAATTTGGGTTCCATGGGAGCCCATGGGTTACAGGAACCAAAATTGCTTATGCAGCCCTTAAGATAATGCTACAAGGAAGCCCATGAACAAATTTGTTTGTGGTAGGATAAGAAATGTAAGAGATATAGACTTGTAAACACAGCTTAAACGCAAACCTTGATGTGGGACGCCGACGCCGACCCCGGGGTGATTACATAAGCTCTCTTATTCTTCGAATAGTCGAGCTAAAAATGCAAATGAAGAGAATCTTTGCTTTCTTTTTCATCCAGCTACCCAAGTTTAATATATTAAATATAAACAGACACTCATAATATATATTTCCACAGTGTAAAACGGAGAAAATGTCACGCCTCCATTATCAATTCTCATTGGAGTAACAACTACTAAAGCACAATCAGACAATTTATATATTTATTACATCTATACAGTGAAACATTTATGTATTTATTTCAACAACACAATGAAACATTTATATATTTTGTATTTATCAGAACACAGTGAAACATTTATATATTTATCACAACAACACAGTGAAACATTTATATATTCATCACAACAACAGAGTGAAACATGTATATATCTATTACAATTACACAGTGAAACGCTTATATATTCATCACAACAACAGAGTGAAACGTGTATATATCTATTACAATTACACAGTGGTACGCTTATATATTTATCAGAACACAGTGAAACATTTATATATTCATTACAACACAGTGAAACAGTTATGGTAACTATATATTTACAACAACCGAATTTCAATTGCCAGTAGCGTGTTGATCATGGAAAAACTCATATAAACCCATATAAACCCATAATAGCTAATACCGGTTTACAAAAAAACATGCACGATTTATGCACTACTGATTAATCAAGGGAGATATTATTTATACAATACAACCAATTCAGTATTCTCTCTGGAATAACGCAACCACCAATGCTAATAATTTAATCATACACTGCATTATATACCTTATTTCAAAACCATAACATGTTATCCTTATTGCACCAGATCCATCAATCACATTGTTCTTTAAACAGAGCACCATCACTGAGATACCAAGCCGTACGCAAAAAACCCATCTATTGTCAGGTATGGGAAACATGTATCTGAAAACCATGCAAAGTATCTCTCAGGATAAGACCTCAGACTACACCTTTAACTATTAAAAGTACAATGTTTCAATTATGAATGAAACCAATAAAACCGGACAATATCAATATCCTCAAATGTCTTCAAATTCACAATGTAAGTTACTGTACTATGTTATATTTCAATTTTTAAAAAATATAACCGTGTGGGTTATATATACGACCGTCAGTCTTCCAACGCTGAATGACAAACTATTTAATGCTAATCGTGCACTCTACTGAGTGCGCCCCGCCCCAATCAGAATTTCTGAAATCAAGGGAAAGTATTTATCGTCTAATTTGTTTCACTCAACCGCCGATAAATATGTTCATCTCCTGATAGAGTCAAGATGTGCCAAGAAAATAGGCTGGGCATCTACTTTCAGATAAAAATCTAGTGAACATGAATGTGGAAACAAAATATGTAATTAAATTATGCCTATTAAAGAAAAAATGTGTAGAATAAATTTCAGGGTCCAAATAAAATTCCGTCTTTTCCCTGACCAAATGTCATTTTTCACCCGAACACAATTTGATGCAATTTAATCGGCCTCCACCTCCCCTACAGCCGTCCATTCCACCCATATTGCTAGTTTTAAATTAAAACATTTTACATCTGTAAATTATTTTTAAAATGTGAAAAAAAATTACAAAACTATTGTTGTACAGTCACAAAACTTTTATCATACATAAACAAGTTTCTAAAAAAAAAAAGGACTGATAAATCCTGCATAAATTTGGATGAAATTGCATCAAACCTTAATTCAGACTCCCCCTACCCCCACGACTATTTTTGAATTTAAAATTTCTGATTTTCTAAATTCCCTGACCTTGGGGGAAAAAATCCCAGGCTTTTCAAGATTGCACAGGTAAACCTGAATTGATTTAACTGAATTGGGGTTTTATTGTGCACCAACACAAGAAAGGTTATATGGTGTCAAACAGGAATGAAAATGCCTCCATTTACATCTAGATAAAAATATGGAGAATGGGCCTAGAACCTTCTAAACTGCAGAACTGATTTAAAGAAGGCATATATTAACCGAGCAATAATAATAAAGTATCCCTTATTTGTTCTGTTCTTATATAGAATTCAAAACAGGAAATAAACAATGGTGTACATAGAATTATTAGATAGACTTGTTTGTGAAAAGTTTAGTACACATAATGCCCTTTATTCTTAAACCATGCATTTTTGGTAAATCTACATAAATTACCGAAAATTTTCGAAGACTATAATAATGGGGATGAGGTCGAAATTCGTCCCAAAATTGGTCAAAGACAGCTGTACGGTCTCATCCACACAGACAAGGTCTACATTTAATTTAAGGAAAACATAGGATATTTTGGATTGGGATGGGGTCGAAATTCGGCCCCAAATTGGGCCTAGACAGCTGTACGGTCTCATCCAGACAGACATCGGTGGTGGTCTCATCTAGACAAGGACCTCTGTATGCAGCTGTACAGATTTAAGGAAAACATAGGATATTTTGGATTGGGATGGGGTCGAAATTCGACCCCAAATTGGGCCTAGACAGCTGTACGGTCTCATCCAGACAGACATCGGTGGTGGTCTCATCTAGACAAGGACCTCGGTATACAGCTGTACGGTTTACATTTAATTTAAGGAAAACGTAGGATATTTTGGATTGGGATGGGGTCAAAATTCGGCCCCAAATTGGGCCTAGACAGCTGTACGGTCTCATCCAGACAGACATCGGTGGTGGTCTCATCTAGACAAGGACCTCGGTATACAGCTGTACAGTCTACATTTAATTTAAGGAAAACATAGGATATTTTGGATTGGGATGGGGTCGAAATTTGGCCCCAAATTGGGCCTAGACAGCTGTACGGTCTCATCCAGACAGACATCGGTGGTGGTCTCATCTAGACAAGGACCTCGGTATACAGCTGTACGGTCTACATTTAATTTAAGGAAAACATAGGATATTTTGGATTGGGATGGGGTCGAAATTCGGCCCCAAATTGGGCCTAGACAGTTGTACGGTCTCATCCAGACAGACGTCGGTGGTGGTCTCATCTAGACAAGGACCTCGGTATACAGCTGTACGGTCTACATTTAATTTAAGGAAAACTTAGGATATTTTGGATTGGGATGGGGTCAAATTCGACCCCAAATTGGGCCTAGAAAGCTGTACGGTCTCATCCAGACAGACATCGGTGGTGGTCTCATCTAGACAAGGACCTCTGTATACAACTGTACAGTCTACATTTAATTTAAGGAAAACATAGGATATTTTGGATTGGGATGGGGTCGAAATTTGGCCCCAAATTGGGCCTAGACAGCTGTACGGTCTCATCCAGACAGACATCGGTGGTGGTCTCATCTAGACAAGGACCTCGGTATACAGCTGTACGGTCTACATTTAATTTAAGGAAAACATAGGATATTTTGGATTGGGATGGGGTCGAAATTCGGCCCCAAATTGAATTCGGCCCCAAATTGGGCCTAGACAGTTGTACGGTCTCATCCAGACAGACATCGGTGGTGGTCTCATCTAGACAAGGACCTCGGTATACAGCTGTACGGTCTACATTTAATTTAAGGAAAACTTTGGATATTTTGGATTGGGATGGGGTCGAAATTCGACCCCAAATTGGGCCTAGAAAGCTGTACGGTCTCATCCAGACAGACATCGGTGGTGGTCTCATCTAGACAAGGACCTCGGTATACTGCTGTACAGTCTACTTTTAATTTAAGGAAAACATAGGATATTTTGGATTGGGATGGGGTCAAAATTTGGCCCCAAATTGGGCCTAGACAGCTGTACGGTCTCATCCAGACAGACATCGGTGGTGGTCTCATCTAGACAAGGACCTCGGTATACAGCTGTACTGTCTACATTTAATTTAAGGAAAACATAGGATATTTTGGATTGGGATGGGGTCGAAATTCGGCCCCAAATTGGGCCTAGACAGCTGTACGGTCTCAGTCAGACAGACATCGGTGGTGGTCTCATCTAGACAAGGACCTCGGTATACAGCTGTACGGTCTACATTTAATTTAAGGAAAACATAGGATATTTTGGATTGGGATGGGGTCGAAATTTGGCCCCAAATTGGGCCTAGACAGTTGTACGGTCTCATCCAGACAGACATCGGTGGTGGTCTCATCTAGACAAGGACCTCGGTATACAGCTGTACAGTCTACATTTAATTTGAGGAAAACATAGGATATTTTGGATTGGGATGGGGTCGAAATTTGGCCCCAAATTGGGCCTAGACAGCTGTACGGTCTCATCCAGACAGACATCGGTGGTTGTCTCATCTAGACAAGGACCTCGGTATACAGCTGTACGGTCTACATTTAATTTAAGGAAAACATAGGATATTTTGGATTGGGATGGGGTCGAAATTTGGCCCCAAATTGGGCCTAGACAGTTGTACGGTCTCATCCAGACAGACATCGGTGGTGGTCTCATCTAGACAAGGACCTCGGTATACAGCTGTACGGTCTACATTTAATTTAAGGAAAACGTAGGATATTTTGGATTGGGATGGGGTCGAAATTCGACCCCAAATTGGGCCTAGAAAGCTGTACGGACTCATCCAGACAGACATCGGTGGTGGTCTCATCTAGACAAGGACCTCGGTATACAGCTGTACAGTCTACATTTAATTTAAGGAAAACATAGGATATTTTGGATTGGGATGGGGTCGAAATTTGGCCCCAAATTGGGCCTAGACAGATGTACGGTCTCAGACAGACAGACATCGGTGGTGGTCTCATCTAGACAAGGACCTCGGTATACAGCTGTACAGTCTACATTTAATTTAAGGAAAACATAGGATATTTTGGATTGGGATGGGGTCGAAATTTGGCCCCAAATTGGGCCTAGACAGCTGTACGGTCTCATCCAGACAGACATCGGTGGTGGTCTCATCTAGACAAGGACCTCGGTATACAGCTGTACGGTCTTCATTTAATTTAAGGAAAACATAGGATATTTTGGATTGGGAGGGGGTCGAAATTCGACCCCAAATTGGGCCTAGACAGTTGTACGGTCTCATCCAGACAGACATCGGTGGTGGTCTCATCTAGACAAGGACCTCGGTATACAGCTGTACAGTCTACATTTACATTTAATTTAAGGAAAACATATATACATAATTAATATGGCAATACCAGCAAAAAGGGTGTTCTATATATTTTTGCTCAGTGTATAAAATGGATGTGAGGTAACATTTCTTGGAAATTGAAGGGACAAACGGCAATCTTGGAAGTTTTAACAAGCATTTAAAATTACCTCCTAAATTATTAATATAGTATCATTTTGACTTTAAACCTGCTTGAATATAATTGAATTAAGTTTTGAATATATAACCGGTGCAATATAATACCAGTGAGTAATATCCTCAAACAGCTTTATACTCTTAAAATAAAAAAATGAATATTGCCTTGTGTCCCTTTAAGATAGCAGTAATATTTGAAATAGGAATATTTTGAAGAAAAAAAATAAAACCACAATCATCTGAATGGATCTGTAATATGTAACACTTTGTAAATTAATGTTACGATGGACTGGTTCACTCCATAAAGGGCTATTCCATTTTTGATATTGAACACCCACCAACCTATAGATGCAAAATTGAGTTTAAAGAACCAAATTTCGGAAAATAGGGTTCACCCATAGATGTTTAATAAACTGCCCTCCTATCTTAATGGAATAGACCCAAGTGCCATATCACATTTTGATACATTTTTCATTAATAATAATATGAATCTGGAAATGTTTAGGTAAGATTAAAGTCTCTATCCCGCCATCAACAGAAAAAGTTTACAACAGAAGTATACCGTTACTAAATCTACTGAGGAAGAGTTATATAAAGTCAAACTTGCTCATGTGATCATGTGCATTCAGCAACCATTTGTCTTAAGCGACATTTCCTAACGCGACCAACTCTTAATTCATTTTACACATATTCTATCTCGCGTATTTTAAGTATCCTATACTTTTAATTGGCACATATACATTATGTTATGACTGAACACCTGGATAGGGTTTGGATAAACAATTTTGTAGGGTAATTTTGCCATTATTTGGCAGATTAGTGCCTTTAAAATATTACTAAAATATAGTTCATTTTTTATACACTTTTCCTCAAATGTTGTGAACACCAGTCATAATTCTAGTTTTTCTTAACTTTAAAAGTAACAAATTGTTCAGTTGAAAATTTGACAAATCCAGAATGCCATCGCTGTTCATAGAAGGCGGATGAAGATACTGATGTCCATGTCTACATATATCTGCCCGGTGATACACTGCAGGAACAAGCTGCTCGCAGCTGTGACTGAAATAATCACAACAAAATATAAGAAAACATTTGATTAATGGTTCATCAAATTATCTTCTTTTTTTTCAGTCATCCCCAAAAGACGGGAAGGAATTCATATGCTTCCTTTAAATCGTGTCAAAATGATCTCTAATATTTAATTACATTAGTGTAAAACACACATACATGCTTAGGTTAAAATGAACAAGTAGGTCAAGATTATTCATATTAATCTACTACTAGTAGGAACTAGTTGCTGTTATGCAGTAATTTTAGAAACTGAGCTACATGCAAATGTTGCCGTTTTTCAATTTTAAAAAAATAATAATGAACAAGAGGTCAATGACCTTGAAGCTCTACTGATTGATTTTGATTTCAGGAAGTAGTCGCTACAGACTTGTATTTTGAAAATCTGTTTTTAACCGTGGCGGCCATCTTGAATTTTCGGCCGACCTGAAATTTTGCTAAGATCAATAAGACATTAAGAGCAACATTCCTGTGAAGTTTCATGAAAATCCGTCAAGTAGTTTCAGAGAAGTAGTCGCTACAAGTTTTCATTATATAACTATGTAAACAAAAATAGCCATGTTTAACGTCAAATCAAAACGATTTTCGACAAGGACCAACATCATGTCATACTGATCATTTTAGAAAAAGTCCCATATCAATATCTCTTATTGTTTTGAAGAAGTAGTCGCTACAAACTTATTTATTTTAAATCTATTTTTAGCTGTGGCGGCCATCTTGAATTTCCGGCCGACCTGAAATTTTTCTAGGATCAACTAGACATCAAGAGCAACATTCCTGTGAAGTTTCATGAACATCCGTCAAGTAGTTTCAGAGGAGTAGTCGCTACAAGTTTTTACTATATAACTCTATGTAACCAAAGATGGCCACTGGCAGCCATGTTTAACGTCGAATCAAAATAATTTTCCACAAGGATCTACATCATGTCATGCTGATCATTTTAGAAAAAGTCCCATATCAACATCACTTATAGTTTTCAAGAAGTAGTCTCTACAAACTTATTTTTTAAAAATCTATTTTTAGCTGTGACGGCCATCTTGAATTTCCGGCCGACCTGAAATTTTTCTAGGATCAATAAGACATCAAGAGCAACATTCCTGTGAAGTTTCATGACAATCCGCCAAGTAGTTTCAGAGGAGTAGTCGCTACAAGTTTTTACTATATAACTCTATGTAACCAAAGATGGCCACTGGCAGCCATGTTTAACGTCAAATCAAAATAATTTTCCACAAGGATCTACATCATGTCATGCTGATCATTTTAGAAAAAGTCCCATATCAATATCACTTATAGTTTTCAAGAAGTAGTCGCTACAAACTTATTTTTTAAAAATCTATTTTTAGCTGTGACGGCCATCTTGAATTTCCGTCCGACCTGAATTTTTTTTAGGATCAATTAGACATCAAGAGCAACATTCCTGTACAGTTTCATGACAATCCGCCAAGTAGTTTCAGAGGAGTAGTCGCTACAAGTTTTTACTATATAACTCTATGTATAATGTAAACAAAGATGGCCGCTGGCAGCCATGTTTAATTTTGAATCAAAACGATTTTTGACTAGGATCAACATCATGTAATGCTGATCATTTTAGAAAAAGTCCCATATCAATATCACTTATAGTTTTCAAGAAGTAGTTGCTACAAACTTATTTTTTAAAAATCTATTTTTAGCTGCGACGGCCATCTTGAATTTCCGGCCGACCTAAAAAAATTCTAGGATCAATAAGACATCAAGAGCAACATTCCTGTAAAGTTTCATGACAATCCGCCAAGTAGTTTCAGAGAAGTAGTCGCTACAAGTTATTACTATATAACTCTATGTAAACAAAGATGGCCGCTGGCAGCCATGTTTAACGTTGAATCAAAACGATTTTTGACAAGGATCAACATCATGTCATGCTGATCATTTTAGAAAAAGTCCCATATCAATATCACTTATAGTTTTCAAGAAGAAGTCGCTACAAACTTGTATTTTAAAACACTATTTTTAGCTTTGGCAGCCATCTTGGATTTCACATCAACATGAATTTTTGCTAGGATCAACTAGACTTTATGGGCAACATTTCTGTAAAGTTTCATGAATATCCATCTAGAAGTTTCAGAGGAGAGGTCGCTACAAATAAAAGTTTACGGACAGACGGACGACGGACGCCGCACCACGGCATAAGCTCTGCTGATCAGTAGAGCTAAAAATAGAACAAGAGGTCAATGACCTTGAAGCTCTACTGATTGATTTTGATTTCAGGAAGTAGTCCCTACAGACTTGTTTTTTGAAAATCTATTTTTAACCGTGGCGGCCATCTTGAATTTCCGGCCGACCTGAAATTTTGCTAAGATCAATAAGACATTAAGAGCAACATTCCTGTGAAGTTTCATGAAAATCCGTCAGGTAGTTTCAAAGAAGTAGTCGCTACAAGTTTTCATTGTATAACTCTATGTAAACAAAGCAGCCATGTTTAAGGTCAAATCAAAACGATTTTCGACAAGGACCAACATCATGTCATACTGATCATTTTAGAAAAAGTCCCATATCAATATCTCTTATTGTTTTGAAGAAGTAGTCGCTACAAACTTATTAATTTTAAATCTATTTTTAGCTGTGGCGGCCATCTTGAATTTCCGGCCGACCTGAATTTTTTTTAGGATCAACTAGACATCAAGAGCAACATTCCTTTGAAGTTTCATGAACATCCGTCAAGTAGTTTCAGAGGAGTAGTCGCTACAAGTTTTTACTATATAACTCTATGTAACCAAAGATGGCCACTGGCAGCCATGTTTAACGTCGAATCAAAATAATTTTCCACAAGGATCTACATCATGTCATGCTGATCATTTTAGAAAAAGTCCCATATCAATATCACTTATAGTTTTCAAGAAGTAGTCGCTACAAACTTATTTTTTAACAAGAGGCCCAAGAGGGCCTGTGGACGCTCTACTGGCTAATATGGCTCTTATGACATCAATGAAGCGAGTGACTATCGTCTTAAAGAGGCAAAATATAGCATTTTTAACTATATCAAGAGCAATAACTCCGTCATTACTGGTCCGATCTGGCTGTTTTTCCAAGTTGACCAGTAGAGATAATAAAAAATTCAAAAAAAAAATTCAAAAAATTTCAAAAAAAAAAAAAAATCAAAAAAAATTCAAAAAAAATAAATATATAAAAAAAAAAAAAAATCAAAAAAAAAAAAAAAAAATCCAAAAAATTTCAATTTTTTTTTTTAACAAAAATATATGAAAAAAAAAAAATAAAAAAATAAAAAAAAATAAAAAAATAAAGAAATTAAAAATTTAAAACAAGCATTGATGTAAAACTGTGACCCCCGGGGCGGGGCCAGATGTGACCCCAGGGTCAGCATTTGAACAAAATTGGTAAAGGACCATAAGCTTATAGCAACAGCAAAATATTAAACCTCTGGCTCTTGCAGTTTCAGAGAAGAAGATTTTTTAAGTTTTTCCCTATACATGTCTATGTAAAACATGTGACCCTTGGGGCGGGACCAAATGTGACCCCAGGGTCACCATTTGAACAAACTTGGTAAAGGACCATAAGCTTATAATAATTGTAAAATATCAAACCTCTGGCTCTTGTAGTTTCCGAGAAGAAGATTTTTAAAAAAAAAATCCTATATAAGTCTATGTAAAACTGTGACCCTCGGGGCGGGGACAAATTTGACCCCAGGGTCACCATTTGAACAAACTTAGTAGAGGACCATAAGCTGATGCTACATGTAATACATGAGAGCTCTGTGCCTTGTGGTTTCAGAGAAGATTTTTTAAACTTTTTTCCTATATGTCTATATGAAAAATATGCAAAACCTCAATATACAAACTTTGGACCCCCGAGGCACGGCCATTTTTGACCCCGGGGACTTTATTTGAACAAACTTGATAGTCTAGGCGTTGGCGATCATTTTAAAAGAAAAACTGTTGAAATCTGTCCAGCGGTTTTGGAGAAGAAGATTTTTTAAGGTTTCGACTATATATGGTAATGGCAGCCATCTTGGAATTAGTGCTGACCTAATTTTAACAAATCTAAAAAGCATTCATCTAAGGATCATCCATGTGAAGTTTGGTCAAAATTAGCCAAGCGGTTTCTGACGAGAAGTCGTTTGAAGAATTCCCTATACATGTCTATGTAAAACATGTGACCCTTGGGGCGGGGCCAAATGTGACCCTAAGGTCACCATTTGAACAAACTTGGTAAAGGACCATAAGCTTATAGTAAATGCAAAATATCAAACCTCTGGCTGTTGTAGTTTCCGAGAAGAAGATTTTTAAAAAAAAAATCCTATATAAGTCTATGTAAAACTGTGACCCCCGGGCGGGGACAAATTTGACCCCAGGGTCACCATTTGAATAAACTTAGTAGAGGACCATAAGCTGATGCTACATGTAATACATGAGAGCTCTGTGCCTTGTGGTTTCAGAGAAGAAGATTTTTTAAAGTTGTTTCCTACATGTCTATATGAAAAACATGCAAAACCTCAATATACAAATTTTGGACCCCCGGGACACAGCCATTTTTGATCCCGGGGACTTTATTTGAACAATCTTGATAGTCTAGGCGTTGGCGATCATTTTAAAAGAAAAACTGTTGAAATCTGTCCAGCGGTTCTGGAGAAGAAGATTTTTTAAGGTTTCAACTATATATGGTAATGGCAGCCATCTTGGATGTAGTGCTGACCTAATTTTAACAAATCTAAAAAGCATTCATCTAAGGATCATCCATGTGAAGTTTGGTCAAAATTAGCCAAGCGGTTTCTGACGAGAAGCCGTTTGAAGAAAAGTTAACGGACGACGGACGACGGACGCCGGACGACGGACGACGGAAGACGGACAACACACCATCCCATAAGCTCTGCTGGCCCTTGGCCAGTAGAGCTAAAAATCTATTTTTAGCTGTGACGGCCATCTTGAATTTCTGGCCGACCTGAAATTTTTCTAGGATCAATAAGACATCAAGAGCAACATTCCTGTGAAGTTTCATGATCTCTGATCTCTGATCAGTAGAGCTAAAAACCTGCAGGATGTTCATTTATAGAATATTTTTTTATTAAATTGTTGGAAGGAATGTGTGATAGTTGTCAATGTATGAATAAAGTTGGAAAACCATAGAACCAAAAGTGTTATACAAAATGCTATCTTTACTTTAAAGCATTAAAGGACAAATATGTCGCCCTTATTGTGTTTACTATGTCCAGCTTTTTGATAAAGCATCTCAACAAAAACAGGTTTATTATTAGTAAAATCAAATAATACATTTATATTTTTGTATGGATCATCAAGACAAATGTAACGCCTGTTATTACTTACTGCATATCATACGGTGAAACCTATAACAAAAATATTGCATCAGAGCCATACTCCAAATTCAAGAAATGAGCCCAATTTTGAGGACAGTATTATTCCCATGTTTCCAGTTATCTGATAGATACAAAATAATTTGTATAATATCATTTACTGTCAAAAACAAGAAAACACATTTATACACAAACAAAACAGTCTGCACAAGCACAAGCTATGCTTGAATGGACTGAATGTTTAAAGTTTGCTGCATGGTTTTAGAAACCGTGTTTATTGTTGTTTTTCGACACACTATTAAACAATATTCTTACAATTATTGAAGAAAATCCGAAAAAGAAGTCTGGCATGGTTACTTTTTGTTAAAATGTGTTGTGATTCTCAATATGTATGTATGAATACAGTTAAGATTTTAGAGCAGCAAGTATCTAAAGAAACTGAGCTTAAAACACTATTGGACATATGAATTGAATTGGATTTGATTTTATAGTCGCACCAACAGCTAAGGTCATATAGCAACTTTCCAGCTTCCACTGGTGGAGAAAGACCCCAGGTGCTCCTCCGGGCAATTTTCGTGCACGGTCGGGCACCTGGGTAGAACCACCGGCGTTCCGCAAGCCAGCTGGATGGACATATGAACAATCACTCATCATTGTGCTGAGTATGTCAAGCACATCGCTCAAGCAGCTCAATAATTTGATTTTATTAATAATGAATATATGGTCACATCCTCATCCACATAAATGGAAGGGCTGTTGAATGACAACTACCATAACAGTTGTGACTTCACACACAACAAAGAACAAGACATCTAAATATATTACCTACTGATGAAACCAAGATCCAAAATTCCTATTAGAGCCTTTCGAGAGGCATCAAACATGGGTGTTGAATTCTGAAAAAGATAAACAAAAACTTTTAAGAGATGTCATATAACTTCAATTTCTTTTTAAATAACAATAACTAAAACTGTTAAAATGTTCAATATCTTTCACTTTTATGAAAACACTATTTTAGGAATATTCTGTTAAGAAACTTGTCCATATAAAAAAATGAACCTTTTACTAATTTTTGCACTGATTTTAGATCAAGCACATAATTGGAAAATGGTTTCTAGAAATTTACAAATTTTCAATACATTTGCGCCCCGTTTTAGGATTGGTTACGGCAATAAGTTATTAACTAAATATCACCTTTAGGAAAATGTCAATTTAAAGCATGCATTCTGTGTTACCTTCTGTCTCATTTTCCTAAAGGTGATATTTAGTTAATAACATATTGCCATAACTAATCCTAAAACTGGGCGCAAATGTATTAAAAACCATTTTCCAATTATGTGCTTGATCTAAAATCAGTGCAAAAATTAGTAAAAGGTTCATTCAACAGCCCTTCACAACATGAAAAAAAGTCAAACTTCCACTGAAAAAAAACACATTTTCTTTTTATTTTATGCTTTGCTTTTATCAGTGTTTTTGAGTCTCACATATATATTCCCCACTGGTACCCCAATTTATAACTGCTTCACTACAGATCACTTGTTAATCCATGACAAAATATAGTTCTGAAACTATTTAATTCAGTAAAAAATATTTCACTTGAAAGAATAAAATAACACCTACTTAAGTTTTCATTTTTCATTTCCATGATGCAGCCAAGATCTTATTTGCAGAATGTAAGTGCTGCATTTCTGACTATGGTGGTGTAGAGTGGAACTGGCTTTCAAGGATGGGTCAATGATTTATTCACTGCCAGGCATAGACAACAGTTCAGCTTTGATGGGTAATCCTCATCAGGTAAATGGTTTGTATATAAAAGGAATGAAAATGTAAACTTAATCTTGTTAAAATATATATCAGAAGAAGGAAATAATACACAAAACAGTACTCGTGCTCGTGGCTACACCACTTGTAGAATACCATTTTGGGAGCTCACTTGATGAAATAAAGTTGCACCTTCCACTGAAAAAAACAAATACCATCTATTTAATCCATTATATATTTGCCTCTGGTTGGTAAAAGCTGTGTACTTGCATAACAAATACTGCAAAGAACATTCAATACATTCGCAAACTGCCAAGTACATTTGCATTGGTACACTATATATAATCTTATGGTACAAATTTCTTATCTGAAATCTATAACTAGTTAAGAAAAAAAGAAGTGTTAATACATGTATATAGAAGCTAGCAGCGTGCCTGATGACTACATACCATAACCACCATCAGCACCATCAGCAACATCATCATCAGATCCACCACCATCGCCATCAGCACCATTTCTACAATCCACCATTTACACCAGCAGCAACAGTAACATCAATTCCATTTTGATCACCATCATCATCGGCGCCATTACTATCATCCATGGTACCATTATCCCCAGCAGCAGCATTAACCATTATATAAAAGCAAATAACAAGAAAATGCATATCAATAACATTAGCAACCAGAATAAAAGTTTCCAGCGTAAGTGTAACATAAGTGTAGCATCAGTTCAACCGGTATAAAGGTCACAGCATCAGTTTAGTTAAATAATTAATTATGGAAGATATGGACAAGACAAAAATGATGGATGACCTTGACCCCTAACATTCACCTTTTATTACTGATAAATGAACAAGTAACATTTCATCCTGAAACGATTAAGGAGTAAATTGGAATTTGCAACAACATTCCATGATATTGTCCGGAGACCTTACACATCAGACTATGTATTCAGTATGAAGCACACTCATGGATGCACATGACTAAGAAAATCGAATGACGAACCTTTATTATTTGTACATCTCCCCTTCATTATCTGAAGTGGTTTAATGGGACACAAACAGTTAACTGAATCAAGGGCAATATGCTAACACAAGCTATGACTATTTTTCATTTTCAAACTTTGCTAAGATCCAATTGAAACAAACCTTCAAATTAACCTGTGGCAATCGGTGCAGGACACACTGCCTATTGCCAATAATCTCTACTGATTATTAGAAACAGTTAAAGATACACGAATTAAAAGACAGACACATGACCTAGAACATAGTGACTCTGAATTGATTATGACCAAAATGTTGCTTCATGACAGACAGTCTAGCAATGACACGTACACACAGTAAGTTTAGAAGTTAAGAACAGCTAGGACACAAAATAAATGCATACCCTAGACCAGTACCCTTGATCTTGAAATTGAACACCGAAATATGGTACAAGTCACAATCTTATTCAAACAAATTTTCATATCAAGTTTGATGAAAGTTTGAAACAGCTAGTTCACATTCTGAAAGCTAAAACTAGTTTTAACATCATCAAGGGCAGTAACTCTAAATGTAATGCAGTGTTTATTTCCGCACTGCTGAAGATGTTATTGTAACAAACTTTCAAGTAAAACATTGAAAGGTCTGATCCGATTCATAGATCCCTAAATATAGATATTTATTTGATTAACTATCTCTGAATTAAGTTATTGCATCAACAAGCAGAAAATCTCTTATTTTGCCATAAACAAGGATAATAACACCATATAACGTGCACATCAATTTTTCTTAAGTGTCAAACTTGTTCCAGCCATCTTGCTGAAGCAAATCTTCCTATATCAAATTTGGTGACATTTGGGGAAATCCGAAACCAATTACTCAATGTCATTGTGTACACGAGCCATCTAAAGGATAGTAATATCAGGGTGATCCTGGGTTCCTCTTTACCCTCTCCCTATCTCTCGGAGGCGACCTATATATATAACCTAAATAAAGTTTTCAGAGCTGTTAAACAACAATTTAGCTATATGAATCACATATTTCATTTTTATTCTTATTTTATTAATTAGTAATTAGATCAAAGGATTTCATTCATGTCTTTACCACCCGTTCTGTTTTTTTTTTGTCTCTTTCATTGTATTATCAAGTCCTTGTTTGCAGTACAGTGTGGACCTACGATGCCATTGCGTTCGGACGCTGTGGTTTCTATAGGACCCTATATCTCTTTTTTTTTTATTAATTTTATTTATTTTAAATCAATATTATATATTTTAAATCATTATTTATTAATCTGCTCTTTTCAAATGAAAATTTGAAAAGATCAAATTATATGTTTAAGTATATAGAATAATCTGAAATACAACTCTTTTTTTTTTACCTATACTAGTACAATATTATTTATTATATATGTTTAAATATTATTAATAAATTATTATAATTAAATTATTTTTTTTGTCTTTATTTTGTATTTATTTTGCTTTTTTTTTTTTTTTTTAAAGTATTTTTATTTTTTGATACGATTATGAATTGAATTATTGCTTAACAGCTCAACACAGTATATAGGTTATTTTAGGTATCTTCCAACGTTGAGAGAGCAGAAGTGGTATTAAGGTGATTTTGGTGGGAAAGAAGGTTCTCCCTGTCCACCCCAGAACCATCCAACCATAGTCTCATTTTGTACCTAAGTTCTGATGAAGACATCCTCTTTGGGATTACATACATTTCAGATTGTTGGCTTATCCAACTAGTGTTTCATGACAACAGATAGTAAATATATATGCATATTACATTGTCACAAACTGTATAATATTAGCGTCTACCATGGCCAAGTGATTCTTCCTAGAAAAACACAAAGCAAGCTCCGGTTTTAAAATTCCTATAAAAACCTCAGGAGATTATTATGCATCATGCATCCTTTTCTTTGAACAGATCAGATGTGACTTAAATGACGATTAATGAACAAAATCATTAACATAATTATGTCAACAATTGCCAAACAAGAAACCTGCGGATACATACAGCTTGCCTTGCAGGGATTGGACTATTATTATGCAAAAAAAAATGGATAAACAAGAAATCTGCAGATACATACATCTCGCCTAGGGACTGGACTATTATTCTATTATTATGTAAAGCATTGGTGAACCAGAAATCTGCAGATTCATACATCTCGTCAAACAGTGATTGGAGCTCAACACAACAGCATAACATTAACAGAATTATCTGCCAATAAAACGAGTCAGTCATAGGTGGAATGACATCCAAGTTTGGATGCTTTACTGCATTTAGTTCCTGATCAGTAACAAACTTAAATGGCAAAAAGATGACAGTAAACTGAAAAGTCAAGGAATTATAAAAGTCAAGGTCATCCAGGTTAAGGTGATATGTAGAACCCTTATACCTGATAGAGCTTAATTACAAACCCTAACCCATACAAGAATGATTCTCGTATATAGTACGATCTTGCATAAATACCCACAACGATACCGTGATGTCCCAACAGCTGCTGCCAGACCATCTACCAACAATGGCACAGAGCAACCAACAACAACAACTGACCTGACTGAACGACGCAACAGATTCAGACTGGGCTCCTTCCGATTCCGCACCTGAAAACACAAAAAATATATTTTAAAATATACACTTAAACTACGATATCAAATAAACTTCTATAATATGATTTCAAAGTATTTAGCCATGAAGTTTGGATGCTTTCATTGAAATGCAAAGAATAGGTGAATCAGGTTAAACTGCACACGACTGAATGTTTGCCTTCTTTGAGAAGATTAAATCTGTACAATATTTCCTCACTCTTCATATGACGGGCTGTTACATTTTTAGAACGATTAAGATGGTGGTAATTGTTTTTCTTCTATATTTTTGTGTTAACTCAATTACAGAGCTATTACTACTTCAATTTGTTTAAGTGATTGTCCTCTCTTCTGTTGTTTTTTCTTTATAATTTTAGTTCTTCAATAGTTTTATTTCACGTTTTGTACGTGACGTACATTTTGGACTATAGTACTAGCATCATCTTAGCTTTTAGCGCGGACATTGCTATAAATGAATGTCGATGATATAACAAAGGTGCTTGAATATACCTGTCGAAAACCGCATGAAATTTTAGGGACTTACTGCACATTTTGTTTTCATTTTTCTAAACAAGGGGCCTCTGGACGCTCTACTTGCTAAATATAAAATGTATGTATAAGGGGCCATAACTATTTCAACAAGAGGGCCTGTATCACTACTCATTATATGGTGTCCATGGTGGGGTGAGTTGGGATGGGATGGGATGGGGTGAGTAGGAGGAGCGAGTGTCAGACAGGGCTAGGGCTGTTGATCGTCGGTAAGTGGCGATCCGATCCGATCCACGAGTCATTGCTTACGATTCATAGATCGAACCACGAATCAGCTTTTACAATTTTAAAGAAAGAACAAGAGGTCAATGACCTTGAAGCTCTACTGATTGATTTTGATTTCAGGAAGTAGTCGCTACAGACTTTTTTTTTGAAAAATTATTTTTAGCCGTGGCGGCCATCTTGAATTTCCGGTCGACCTGAAATTTTGCTAGGATCAATTAGACATCAAGAGCAACATTCCTGTGAAGTTTCATGAAAATCCGTCAAGTAGTTTCACAGGAATAGTCACTACAAGTTTTCATCATATAACTCTATGTAAACAAAGATGGCCGCTGACAGCCATGTTTAACGTCGAATCAAAATAATGTTTGACTCTGATAACCATCATGTCATGCTGATCATTTTACAAAAAGTCCCATATCAATATCACTTATAGTTTTCAAGACGTAGACGCTACAAACTTCTTTTTTAAGAATCTATTTTTAGCTGTGGCGGCCATCTTGAATTTCTGGCCGATCTGAAATTTTGCTAGGATCAATTAGACATTAAGAGCAATATTCCTGTAAAGTTTCATGAAAATCTGTCAAGTAGTTTCAAAGGAGTAGTCGCTACAAGTTTTTACTATATAACTGTATGTAAATAAAGATGGCCTCTGGCAGCCATGTTTAATGCTGAATCAAAACGATTTTTGACAAGGACCAACATCATGTCATGCTGATCATTTTAGAAAAAGTCCCATATCAATATCACTTATAGTTTTCAAGAAGTAGTCGCTACAAACTTGTATTTTGAAAATCTATTTTTAGCCATGGTGGCCATCTTCAATTTCTGGCAGATCTGAAATTTTGCTAGGATCAATTAGCCATCAAGAGCAACATTCCTGTGAAGTTTCATGAAAATCTGTTGAGTAGTTACAGAGTAGTAGTCGGTACAAGTTTTTACTAGATACTCTATGTAAACAAAGATGGCCGCTGACAGCCATGTTTAACATCGAATCAAAATAATTTTCGACAAGGATCAATATCATGTCATACTGATCATTTTAGGAAAAGACGCATATCAATATCACTTATAGTATTCAAGAAGTAGTCGCTACAAACTTGTTTTTTGAAAAAAATATTTTTAGCCGTGGCGGCCATCTTGAATTTCCGGCTAACCTGAAATTTTGCTAGGATCAATTAGACATCAAAAGCAACATTCCTGTGAAGTTTCATGAAAATCCGTCAAGTAGTTTCAGAGGAGTAGTTGCTACAAGTTTTCATTATATAACTCTATGTAAACAAAGATGGCCGCTGGCAGCCATGTTTAACGTCGAATCAAAACGATTTTCGACAAGGACCAACATCATGTCATGCTGATCATTTTAGAAAAAGTCCCATATCAATATCACTTATAGTTTTCATGAAGAAGTCGCTACAAACTTGTTTTTAAAAACCTATTTTTAGATCTGGCGGCCATCTTGGATTTCACATCAACATGAATTTTTGCTAGGATCAACTAGACTTCATGGGCAACATTTCTGTAAAGTTTCATGAAAATCCATTCAGTAGTTTCAGAGGAGAAGTCGCTACAAAAAAAAGTTTACAGACAGACGGACGACGGACGCCGCACCACGGCATAAGCTCTGCTGATCTCTGATCAGTAGAGCTAAAAATTGCTGCCATGAAGACAATTTACTATCATAAGTAAATATTAGCATCACATACTTTGTGAAACACTAATAAATATTTGCAGCACCCCAGGTAAACAGCATAAACATGATATATATCATTTTTTCAAAATGTTTATGCTGTTTACCAGGGGTGCTGCAAACATAACTTATATAATTTACAAATTTTCATAATGTCAATACATCCAGCTTGATTCTGCTTCTTGCTGCAACTTGCATGTTGTTTTCTTTTCTGATTGTAATAATGGAAAAGAGTGTACATACATAATCAGTGATTTAAAATAGCAACAGACAAAAAGATCGCTTTCACTTTGATACGACGCTGCAAAAACATGATCACGTTGGCTACTGATGCATTGTTTCAATGGGATTATGCATGCTCCATTGCGCATCTGAGCAGGGGGGAAATGCAACATTTCATCATTAAATAAAGAAAACATCAATCATAAGGGGAATATATTTAATTCTATAATTATGAATTCGTTTTTAGTGACTTTAAACAAAGTGTACTTCGACAATTTTTGTTTTAGATTTTATTCAAATGTAAACATGTTGCTAGCTCTACTTATTGTAATGTTTACTTCCGGTTAGCAAATATGGCGCGTATAACCTCTACTAACCAGCATTATAATGGACCAAAGGAATCTAGTTGGCGCTCTAATCAACTTGTTTTATGGAATTCTCATAAGGTAAATATAAATAAAAAATATCGCGATCCAGCGATCTCGGAAGTGACGAATATTCGTATCCGAATTTCTGGCTGAACTCGTGGATATTCGAGTACTGGGTTATTCGCAGCAGCCCTAGACAGGGCAGTATCAAACTAGTTTTTTTATAAAGTGTCTTTAATTACCAAGATATAGCGGGAGAGATGTATTTGACTCAAGTTTGGGTAGCTTTTAAACAAATCAAACTTTCGTTAATATAAACACTCAAACCAAGTTTGACATGTGACTGGGGCGGGGCCAAATTTGATCCCAGGGTCACCACTTGAACAGATTTAGTAGAGGACCATAAGCCGAGTGTAAATACAAAATATTAAACCGTTGGCTCTTGTAATATCAGATTTTTTAAGTTTGTCCCTAAATAACTATGCAAAACATGTGACCCCCGGGGTGGGGCCAGATTTTATCCCAGGTTCACTATTCAAACAAACTTGGTAAAGGACCATAAGCTGGGTGTAAATACAAAATATTAAACCTTTGACTCTTGTAGTTTCAGAGAAGAAGACTTTTAAAGTTTTTCAATATATACAAGTCTATATAAAACTGTGACCCCTGGGGCGGGGCAAAATTAGACCCCATGGTCACCATTTGAACAGAGTATTTTTGAAGTTCTTCCCTATAACTCTATGTAAAACTGATCCAACAAGGGCCCTAAACTCCCAATCAAAGTAAAATTGAAGCCATGGACCAAGGATTCTTATAAGAAAAAAATATATATTTATGCCTCCAGTGAGATTTGAATCCATGACCTTTGGGGATTCCAATGTACATTAACAAATATTGAAAAAGGGCCATAAATCCAGTGTTACTGGTTAAACACTGATCTAGCTGGTTTTCAAACTCATCGGAACTCATTTTTACCAACAATCTGTCCAAGTTTTGAAAGATCAAATCTAAAATGAAGGCGCTAGAGTGTTCACAAGGCTGAAAAGGGGGACATAACTCTGTAGTTCCTGGTCCAATATATCTGGTGTTCTAACTTGCTCATGCTTCTATTAATATCAACAATCTGTTAAAAGTTTGGTAAAGATCAATGTAAAGATTAATTCACCTGTATTAAGGGATCACCTGTAAAGAGACACATTTTGATCTTCTCTTCAGTGGTCTCTGAATACAGGTTTACTGTAATGTGAATATTATTCAAATATTTATATAAATAACTGGATAACTTACAAATCAGCACTTCTAAGTATATCCATTCACCAGCAGCAGCAGCAGCAGCACCAATACCATTTACCAGCAGCAGCAGCAGCAGCACCAATACCATTTACCAGCGATCATTACATGAAAACAAATATAAATCAAACACATTATTAAAACCACCATAACCATTTATTTATTTTTAATTTTTTTTTTCTTCTAAAAATCTAAGAAGAAATCATTCAGTTTGTAAATGCCATATTGTAATTGGATAATATGACACTGGCAATAAGTGTTGACAAGAAAGCGAACCTCATTATCGACAGGTGTGAGAACTTTCCCTCATTACCGACAGGTGTCAGAACTGTCATCGGAGTGCCATTGACAGGCAGTAAGTGTTGACAAGAAGCAAACATCATTATTGACAGGTGTGAGAACTGTCACTATTGTTTTGCACATTCTTGTTACTACCAATTAAATCCATATTCATGATAAATCAACTCAAATTTTATGAAATTACAGATGATAGCAAAAATATATGTAATGTAGTATGTAGTACTTACAGACAAGTGTAACACTATTCCCACTCCCACAATTGTGGCAGCGGGCGTATCAAGTATTGCTCTACGGGCTATATGAGGAAGGATGAAGTTAACATTTATTTATTAAGAGTGAAAAAAAATTACAAAAAGTAGTACATGTACAAAACCATTAATCACTGCTTATGTTACAAATAAGTTTACCCAGTCTACCGAATGGAAAACTTCATCCTTTATCTAATAAATTGCAAAAGGCGTAATTAATTTAAATATGAAACGAGCAGTCAAAAAGTTAAGAAAAAGACAAAAACAATGAATGACCTCGACTCCTAAGTAATATTTTATCCCATTTTCTGAAATGATTGAGTAAATTGGAATAGGTAACAATATTCCATGATATATTGTCCGAACATAGCGACACTGAACCGATTATGACACCAATGTTGCTACATGACAGCTAGTCTAACAATGACACGTACACAGAAGTTATCAACAGCTACGACACAAAAAATGCATTCCCTAGACCAGTACCCTTGATCTTGTAAACAAATATGGTACATGACACCCTCTTATTCAACAAATTGTCGTATCTAGTTTGGGGAAAATTTGAAACATCTAGTACAAATTGTGAAGCTAAACCTTGTTTTGACATCATCAAGGGCAGTAACTCTCAATGTTATGCAGTGATGATTTCACTCATTGTTGAAGATGTTATTGTAATAAATTTTAACCGGTTAAATTCACAGATCCCTAAATATACAGATATTTATCGGACTAAAAGAACAGATCTATGAATTAAGTTAATCCATGAACAAGCAGTAAATCTTATTTTTCCATAAAAAGGGCAATTAAAAACACCATTTAACGTGCACATCAATTTTCCTTAGTATCAAACTTGTTCCAGCCATCCTGCTGAAACAAATCTGCCTTATGCCATTGCATTTGGATGCTGCGGTTTCTATAGGACCCTTAGTAATATCAGATTTTTTGACATTTGGGGAAATCTGTTTTTCTTTTATTCAAAGTCATTATGTAAATCAATCATCAAATGGATAGTAAAATTAGCGTGATCCTGGGTTCCTCTTTACACTCTCCGTCTCTCTCTTGGCGGTGACCTATATATATAGCCTACATAGAGTGTTCAGAACTGTTAAACAACAATTTAACTATATGAATAACATATTTAATTTTTATCCTTTGATCTTATCATTAATTAATTATAAGACCAAACTAATTTTATTCATGTTTTTATTAATTTTATATATTTTAAATTATTATTTATTTTAAATTAATATTGTATATTTTAAATTATTTATTTTGCTCTTATCAAATGAAAATTTGAAAAGATCAAATTATATTTTTAAGTATATAGAATACTACAATATTTTTTTTGGAATATACTAGTACAATATTATGTATTATATATTAAATTATTATTATTAATTAATAGATAAATTATTACATTATTATTAATAAATTAATTCTTTTGTATTTTTGATAAGATTATAAACTGAATTGTTGCCTAACAGCTCAACACAGTATATAGGTTATTTTTGGTCACTTCAAAGTTGAGAGAACAGAAGTGGCATTAAGGTTGATTTGGTGGGAAAGAAAGAGTCTCCCTGTCCACCCCAGAACCATCCGACTGTAGTCTCATTTAGTACCAAAGTTCATATGAAGACAGGTCCTCTTCAGGGTTACATATATTTCAGGTTGTTGGCTTATTCAACAAGCATTCCATGACAACAGATAGTAAATCATATGCATATTTTATTTGCTGGGTTGCAACAGCAAACTTTATAATATAAGTGACTACCTACCATAGCTTAGGGATTCTTCCTAGAAAAACACAAAGCAAGCTCCGGTTTTAAATTCCTATAAAAACCTCAAGAGACTATTATGCATCATGCATCATTTTCTTTGAACAGATCAGACGGGATGTAAATGACAATTAACGAACAAAATCATTAACACAATAATGTCAACAGTTAGTAAACAAGAAATCCACAGATTTAAACAGCTTGCCTAATTGGACTGTTATTATGTAAAGAATTATTAACAAGAAATCTGCAGATAAATACATCTCACCTAGAAGGGATTGGACTATTTTTATGTAAAAAATGGGTAAACATCTTGCCTAGAAGGGACTGGACTATTATTATGTAAAGCATTGGTAAACAAGAAATCTGCGGATTCATACGTCTTGTTTAACAGGGATTGGAGCTCAACACAAAAGCTTAACATTAACCGAGTTATCTGCCCATAAAATGAGTCGAGTTCATAGGTGGAACCACCAACAGGAATTGGACTATATTATGTAAGAATAAACAAGATATCCGCAGATACGTACATCGACTAAGAGGGATTGGACTATTTATTATTGCATAAATAATAAGTAAATAAGAAATCCGCAGATACATACGTCTCATCTAAGAGAAATTGGAGCTCAACACAACAGCATAACATGAACTGAGTTATCTGCCATAAAAATGAGAGTCAAGGTGGAACCACCATGTCGGAATGAGATGTACTTCGTAACATACAACTTCCATCCAAGTTTGGATGTTTATTGCATTTAGGTTTTGATCAGATACAAACTTAAATAGCAAAAAAATGACAGTAAACTGAAAAGTCAATGAACTATAAAAGTCAAGGTCATCAAGGTTAAGGTCATATGTAAAACCCTTATTCCTAATAGAGCTTAATTACTCAATAAACAAACAAGTATGATTCATGTTCAATATGATCTTGCATATTAGATACTGAATAACAGATTTATTAAAACACAAAAAACTTTAAATTGTTGGAGTTAAGACGAGACATCATGCCATCACACAAGCTCAGCTGGCCTCTGGACAGCAAAGCTACATATTACTAAGTACCTCGGGTATAGGGCCCAATTACATTTCCCATTATAAAACTAAACCCCAGTAAAAGAGCAATATTGATCCCAGTTTTGGTGACGAGACCATAAACAATCACTAAATTATGTTTGAATTGATGTAAAAGGATCATGGATAATTCACACAATATTGCTATTTCAAGAGTGGGGCTGAGTGGGGCACATGTGGGAGGGGCGTGGTCAGGTCACCATTTCGCTATTTCAGGGCATGCCACCGACTTTGAAATCCACTATTAGAATAATATATTTAAAATGCATATCAAACACTAGCTGGCCTAACTATTGATTATAATCTTACGAGTTAAAGCTGCTCTGAGCAACCATCTAGATGGGATAGATATGTCCTAAAAACACAAATGTTTCCACAGGATTCCATTTATTTGTTACCCAGATACTGGGTACAAGCTATGTTTTAAAGGCATCAGTTAAATAATTGGATCTGAGGCAGAGTTGGTTTGGATACATGGTTACATGGGACTATACCAGGTAACAACTGGGTACATGTGGGTACAACTAACAATATTAATAGATTTGGGGCACATCAGTTTGGATACATAGTCACAATAGGGCTACACCAGGTAACACTTGGGTACAAGTGGGTAAAACTAACAATAGTAATAGATTTAAGGCACAAGAGTTTTGGATACATGGTTACAAAGGGCTACACCAGGGAATGACTGGGTACAACTAACAATATTAATAGATTTATGGCACATTCGGATTCATGGTTACACAGGGCTACACCTAGTAACAACTGGTTACAAGTGGGTACAATAGATTTAAGGCACATTAGTTTTGGATACATGGTTACATAGGGCTACACTAGGTAACACCTGGGTACAAGTGGGTGCAACAAACAATATTAATAGATTTAAGGCACATTAATTTGGGATACATGGTTACACAGGGCTACACTAGGTAACACCTGGGTACAAGTGGGTGCAACAAACAATATTAATAGATTTAAGGCACATTAGTTTGGGATACATGTTGACACAGGGCTACACTAGGTAACACCTGGGTATATTATTATACTTGAGGCAGATTAGTTTTGGATACATGGTTACACAAGGCTACACCAGGTAACAACTGGGTACAAGTGGATACAACTAACAATATTAATAGATTTAAGGCACATTGGTTTTGGATACATGGTTACACAAGGTAACAACTGGGTACAAGTGGGTACAACAAACAATATTAATAAATTTAAGGCACATTAGTTCGGGACACATGGCGACAAATGGGTACAACAATCAATATTAATAGATTTAAGGGACATTAGTTTGGGATACATGGTTACACAAGGCTACACTAGGTAACACCTGGGTACAATTGGGTACAACAAACAATATTAATAGATATAAGGCACATTAGTTTGGGATACATGGTGTCACAGGGCTACACTAGGTAACACCTGGATACAATTGGGTACAACTGAATATATTATTAGACTTGAGGCAGATTAGTTTGGGATACATGGTTGCACAAGGCTACACCAGGTAACAACTTGGTACAACAAACTATATTAATAGATTTAAGTCACACTGGTTTTGGATACATGGTTACACAAGGTAACAACTGGGTACAACAAACAATATTAATAGATTTAAGGCACATTGGTTTTGGATTCATGGTTACACAAGGTTACACCAGGTAACAACTGGGTACAAGTGGGTACAACGGAATATATTATTAGACTTGAGGCAGATTAGTTTTGGATACATGGTTACACCAGATAACACCTGGGTAAAAGTGGGTACATCTAACAATATTTATATATTCAAGGCACACTGGTTTTGGATACATGGTTACACAGGGCTACACTAAGTAACACCTGGGTACAACAAACAATATTAATAGATTTAAGGCACATTGGTTTTAAATTCATGGTAACACAGGGCTACACCAGGTAACAACTGGGTACCAGTGGGTACAACAAACAATGTTAATAGATTTAAGGCATATCTGGTTTTGGATACAAGGTTATACAGGGCTACACTAGGTAACAACTGGGTACAAGTGGGTACAACGGAATATATTATTAGACTTGGGGCACATTAGTTTTGGATACATGGTTACACAGGGCTACACCAAGTAACACCTGGGTACACGTGGGTAAAACTAACAATATCAATAGATTAAGGCACATTAGTTTTGGATACATGGTTACACAGGGCTACACCAGGTAATAACTGGGTACAACTGAATATATTATTAGACTTGAGGCAGATTAGATTTGGATACATGGTTACACAGTGCTACACCAAGTAACACCTGGGTACAAGTGGGTACAACTAACAATATTAACAGATTTAAGGCACATTAGTTTTGGATACATGGTTACACAGGGCTACACCAGGTAACACCTGCGTACAGCTAACAATATTAATAGATTTAAGGCAGATTAATTTTGGATACATGGTTACACAGGGCTACACCAGGTAATAACTGGGTACAAGTGGGTACAACTGAATATATTATTAGACTTGAGGCAGATTAGTTTTGGATACATGGTTACATAGGGCTACACTAGGTAACACCCGGGTAAAACTTACAATATTAATAGATTTAAGGCACATTAGTTTTGGATACATGGTTACACAGGGCTACACGAGGTAACAACTGGGTACAAGTGGGTACAACAAACAATATTAATAGATTCAATGCACATTAGTTTGGATACATGGTTACACAGGGCTACACCAGGTAACAACTGGGTACAAGTGGGTACAACTGAATATATTATTAGACTTGAGGCACTGCCTCAAATCCAATTATTAAACTGATGTCTTTAAAATATAGCTTGTACCCAGTATCCGGATAACAAATAAGTGTTGACAAGAAAGCAAACATCATTGTTGGCAGTTGTGAGAACTGTCCCTCATTACTGACAGGTGTGAGAACTGTCACTATTGTTTTGCACATTCTTGTTAGTACCAATTAAATCCATATTCACGATAAATCAACTCGCAATTTTACAAAATTACAGATGACAGCAAAAATATATGTAATGTAGTTTGTAGTACTTACACTATATGCCCAATCCAACAATCATGGTGGCGGGAACAACTACCATGACTACATACCATTACCAGTCATTGTCGTCACCACCATCCACCATTTTCAGCAGGATCAACAGCAGGAGCACCAATACTATTTTCACCATTCACCAGCAGCAACAGCAGCAGCACCAATACCATTTACCAGCGATCATTACATGAAAACAAATATCAATCAAACACATTATTAAAAACACCATAACCATTTTTTTTTTATTTTTTTTTTATTATTATTTTTTTTTTTTTTTTTTAATTTTTTTTTTTTTTTTTTTTTTTTTATTTTTTTTTTTTATTTTTTTTTTTTTGTTAAAGGGACACATTGCAATCTTGATTTGCTTAAAACACGCGGTGTCTTCCCCTTACATTAAAATTAATTATTAGAATATTTTAATGCAAATTGTAATGTAACTATTGTTTATATATTAAAATATTTGATAGAATAAGGAAAAAAACTGAAATCGCTTTTTTTATTTAATTATATGCATGCAATTGTAAAGCCAAAAGATACATGATTAATAAATCGAGGTGCTAATTTTAATTCTTGATATAAAACTTAAGATTGTCGTGTGTCCCTTTAATTTTTTTTAATTTTTTTTGTCCGTTTATCTGTCTGTCTGTGTCTGTCGGTCTGTGTCTGGTGTTTTCTGTCTGTTTGGTGTATGTGACTGTCTGGTGTCCGTCTGTCTGTGTCTGATGTCTGTGTCTGGTGTCTGTCTGCTGTATCTGGTGTCTGTCTGTGGGCCTGCATCTGGGGTTTTTTCTGTCTGGTTTCTGTCTGTTTGGTGTATGTGACTGTCTGGTGTCTGTCTGTCTGTCTATGTCTGTGTCTGGTGTCTGTCAGTCTGCCTCTGGTGTTTGTCTGTCTGGTGTCCATCAGTTTGGTGGATGTGACTGTCTGGTGTCTGTCTGTGTCAGTATGCATCTGGTGTCTGTCTGTTTCTGTTGTCTGTCCGTTTTTTCGTGAAAAGATAAAACAATAATTTGACCAAAGGAAACGGATGCCAGCGATGCATTTCAGAGAAATTTGTAATAGCCATAATGTAATTGGATAATATGACACGGGCAATAAGTGTTGTAAGAGTCAATGTGACACAGATGACGGTCCCATCATCGGTACGCCATGAAAAAACCAGCACCGTTGCACCATGGAAATTGTGCCATGGGCTATGGATGATGATCTCAGCACCAGAGCGCTATAAATGAAGGAGCAGCATCTGTGGACAGTGTTTTCATAATTAAAGGTCCGAGCAACAATGTGAATAAAGGCTTCAGCATCTAAGAAAAAAGCATTCAGTTTGTAAATGCCATATTGTAATTTGATAATATGACACAGGCAATAAGTGTTGACAAGAAAGCGAACCTCATTATCGACAGGTGTGAGAACTGTCCCTCATTACTGACAGGTGTGAGAACTGTCATCGGAGTGCCATTGACAGGCAGTAAGTGTTGACAAGAAGCAAACATCATTATTGACAGGTGTGAGAACTGTCCCTCATTACTGACAGGTGTGAGAACTGTCACAATTGTTTTGCACATTCTTGTTACTACCAATTAAATCCATATTCATGATAAATCAACTCAAATTTTATGAAATTACAGATGATAGTAAAAATATATGTAATGTAGTATGTAGTACTTACAGACAAGTGTAACACTATTCCCACTCCCACAATTGTGGCAGCGGGCGTATCAAGTATTGCTCTACGGGCTATATGAGGAAGGATGAAGTTAATATTTATTTATTAAGAGTGAAAAAAAATTACAAAAAGTAGTACATGTACAAAACCATTAATCACTGCTTATGTTACAAATAAGTTAACCCAGTCTACCGAATGGAAAACTTCATCCTTTATCTAATGAATTGCAAAAGGCGTAATTAATTTAAATATGAAACGAGCAGTCAAAAAGTTAAGAAAAAGACAAAAACAATGAATGACCTCGACTCCTAAGTAATATTTTATCCCATTTTCTGAAATGATTGAGTAAATTGGAATAGGTAACAATATTCCATGATATATTGTCCGAACATAGCGACACTGAACCGATTATGACACCAATGTTGCTACATGACAGCTAGTCTAACAATGACATGTACACAGAAGTTATCAACAGCTACGACACAAAAAATGCATTCCCTAGACCAGTACCCTTGATCTTGTAAACAAATATGGTACATGACACCCTCTTATTCAACAAATTGTCGTATCTAGTTTGGGGAAAATTTGAAACATCTAGTACAAATTGTGAAGCTAAACCTTGTTTTGACATCATCAAGGGCAGTAACTCTCAATGTTATGCAGTGATGATTTCACTCATTGTTGAAGATGTTATTGTAATAAATTTTAACCGGTTAAATTCACAGATCCCTAAATATACAGATATTTATCGGACTAAAAGAACAGATCTATGAATTAAGTTAATCCATGAACAAGCAGTAAATCTTATTTTTCCATAAAAAGGGCAATTAAAAACACCATTTAACGTGCACATCAATTTTCCTTAGTATCAAACTTGTTCCAGCCATCCTGCTGAAACAAATCTGCCTTATGCCATTGCATTTGGATGCTGCGGTTTCTATAGGACCCTTAGTAATATCAGATTTTTTGACATTTGGGGAAATCTGTTTTTCTTTTATTCAAAGTCATTATGTAAATCAATCATCAAATGGATAGTAAAATTAGCGTGATCCTGGGTTCCTCTTTACACTCTCCGTCTCTCTCTTGGCGGTGACCTATATATATAGCCTACATAGAGTGTTCAGAACTGTTAAACAACAATTTAACTATATGAATAACATATTTAATTTTTATCCTTTGATCTTATCATTAATTAATTATAAGACCAAACTAATTTTATTCATGTTTTTATTAATTTTATATATTTTAAATTATTATTTATTTTAAATTAATATTGTATATTTTAAATTATTTATTTTGCTCTTATCAAATGAAAATTTGAAAAGATCAAATTATATTTTTAAGTATATAGAATACTACAATATTTTTTTTGGAATATACTAGTACAATATTATGTATTATATATTAAATTATTATTGTTAATAGATAAATTATTACATTATTATTAATAAATTAATTCTTTTGTATTTTTGATAAGATTATAAACTGAATTGTTGCCTAACAGCTCAACACAGTATATAGGTTATTTTTGGTCACTTCAAAGTTGAGAGAACAGAAGTGGCATTAAGGTTGATTTGGTGGGAAAGAAAGAGTCTCCCTGTCCACCCCAGAACCATCCGACTGTAGTCTCATTTAGTACCAAAGTTCATATGAAGACAGGTCCTCTTCAGGGTTACATATATTTCAGGTTGTTGGCTTATTCAACAAGCATTCCATAACAAAAGATAGTAAATCATATGCATATTTTATTTGCTGGGTTGCAACAGCAAACTTTATAATATTAGTGACTACCTACCATAGCTTAGGGATTCTTCCTAGAAAAACACAAAGCAAGCTCCGGTTTTAAATTCCTATAAAAACCTCAAGAGACTATTATGCATCATGCATCCTTTTCTTTGAACAGATCAGACGGGATGTAAATGACAATTAACGAACAAAATCATTAACACAATAATGTCAACAGTTAGTAAACAAGAAATCCACAGATTTAAACAGCTTGCCTAATTGGACTGTTATTATGTAAAGAATTATTAACAAGAAATCTGCAGATAAATACATCTCACCTAGAAGGGATTGGACTATTTTTATGTAAAAAATGGGTAAACATCTTGCCTAGAAGGGACTGGGCTATTATTATGAAAAGCATTGGTAAACAAGAAATCTGCGGATTCATACGTCTTGTTTAACAGGGATTGGAGCTCAACACAAAAGCTTAACATTAACCGAGTTATCTGCCCATAAAATGAGTCGAGTTCATAGGTGGAACCACCAACAGGAATTGGACTATATTATGTAAGAATAAACAAGATATCCGCAGATACGTACATCGACTAAGAGGGATTGGACTATTTATTATTGCATAAATAATAAGTAAATAAGAAATCCGCAGATACATACGTCTCATCTAAGAGAAATTGGAGCTCAACACAACAGCATAACATGAACTGAGTTATCTGCCATAAAAATGAGAGTCAAGGTGGAACCACCATGTCGGAATGAGATGTACTTCGTAACATACAACTTCCATCCAAGTTTGGATGTTTATTGCATTTAGGTTTTGATCAGATACAAACTTAAATAGCAAAAAAATGACAGTAAACTGAAAAGTCAATGAACTATAAAAGTCAAGGTCATCAAGGTTAAGGTCATATGTAAAACCCTTATTCCTAATAGAGCTTAATTACTCAATAAACAAACAAGTATGATTCATGTTCAATATGATCTTGCATATTAGATACTGAATAACAGATTTATTAAAACACAAAAAACTTTAAATTGTTGGAGTTAAGACGAGACATCATGCCATCACACAAGCTCAGCTGGTCTCTGGACAGCAAAGCTACATATTACTAAGTACCTCGGGTATAGGGCCCAATTACATTTCCCATTATAAAACTAAACCCCAGTAAAAGAGCAATATTGATCCCAGTTTTGGTGACGAGACCATAAACAATCACTAAATTATGTTTGAATTGATGTAAAAGGATCATGGATAATTCACACAATATTGCTATTTCAAGAGTGGGGCTGAGTGGGGCACATGTGGGAGGGGCGTGGTCAGGTCACCATTTCGCTATTTCAGGGCATGCCACCGACTTTGAAATCCACTATTAGAACAATATATTTAAAATGCATATCAAACACTAGCTGGCCTAACTATTGATTATAATCTTACGAGTTAAAGCTGCTCTGAGCAACCATCTAGATGGGATAGATATGTCCTAAAAACACAAATGTTTCCACAGGATTCCATGTTATTTGTTACCCAGATACTGGGTACAAGCTATGTTTTAAAGACATCAGTTAAATAATTGGATCTGAGGCAGAGTTGGTTTGGATACATGGTTGCATGGGACTATACCAGGTAACAACTGGGTACATGTGGGTACAACTAACAATATTAATAGATTTGGGGCACATCAGTTTGGATACATAGTCACAATAGGGCTACACCAGGTAACACTTGGGTACAAGTGGGTAAAACTAACAATAGTAATAGATTTAAGGCACAAGAGTTTTGGATACATGGTTACAAAGGGCTACACCAGGGAATGACTGGGTACAACTAACAATATTAATAGATTGAAGGCACATTCGGATTCATGGTTACACAGAGCTACACCTAGTAACAACTGGGTACAAGTGGGTACAATAGATTTAAGGCACATTAGTTTTGGATACATGGTTACATAGGGCTACACTAGGTAACACCTGGGTACAAGTGGGTGCAACAAACAATATTAATAGATTTAAGGCACATTAATTTGGGATACATGGTTACACAGGGCTACACTAGGTAACACCTGGGTACAAGTGGGTGCAACAAACAATATTAATAGATTTAAGGCACATTAGTTTGGGATACATGTTGACACAGGGCTACACTAGGTAACACCTGGGTATATTATTATACTTGAGGCAGATTAGTTTTGGATACATGGTTACACAAGGCTACACCAGGTAACAACTGGGTACAAGTGGATACAACTAACAATATTAATAGATTTAAGGCACATTGGTTTTGGATACATGGTTACACAAGGTAACAACTGGGTACAAGTGGGTACAACAAACAATATTAATAAATTTAAGGCACATTAGTTCGGGACACATGGCGACAAATGGGTACAAGTGGGTACAACAATCAATATTAATAGATTTAAGGGACATTAGTTTGGGATACATGGTTACACAAGGCTACACTAGGTAACACCTGGGTACAATTGGGTGCAACAAACAATATTAATAGATATAAGGCACATTAGTTTGGGATACATGGTCTCACAGGGCTACACTAGGTAACACCTGGATACAAGTGGGTACAACTGAATATATTATTAGACTTGAGGCAGATTAGTTTGGGATACATGGTTGCACAAGGCTACACCAGGTAACAACTTGGTACAACAAACTATATTAATAGATTTAAGTCACACTGGTTTTGGATACATGGTTACACAAGGTAACAACTGGGTACAACAAACAATATTAATAGATTTAAGGCACATTGGTTTTGGATTCATGGTTACACAAGGTTACACCAGGTAACAACTGGGTACAAGTGGGTACAACGGAATATATTATTAGACTTGAGGCAGATTAGTTTTGGATACATGGTTACACCAGATAACACCTGGGTAAAAGTGGGTACATCTAACAATATTTATATATTCAAGGCACACTGGTTTTGGATACATGGTTACACAGGGCTAAACTACGTAACACCTGGGTACAACAAACAATATTAATAGATTTAATGCACATTGGTTTTGGATTCATGGTAACACAGGGCTACACCAGGTAACAACTGGGTACCAGTGGGTACAACAAACAATATTAATAGATTTAAGGCATATCTGCTTTTGGATACAAGGTTATACAGGGCTACACTAGGTAACAACTGGGTACAAGTGGGTACAACGGAATATATTATTAGACTTGGGGCACATTAGTTTTGGATACATGGTTACACAGGGCTACACCAAGTAACACCTGGGTACACGTGGGTAAAACTAACAATATCAATAGATTAAGGCACATTAGTTTTGGATACATGGTTACACAGGGCTACACCAGGTAATAACTGGGTACAACTGAATATATTATTAGACTTGAGGCAGATTAGATTTGGATACATGGTTACACAGTGCTACACCAAGTAACACCTGGGTACAAGTGGGTACAACTAACAATATTAACAGATTTAAGGCACATTGGTTTTGGATACATGGTTACACATGGCTACACCAGGTAACACCTGCGTACAGCTAACAATATTAATAGATTTAAGGCAGATTAATTTTGGATACATGGTTACACAGGGCTACACCAGGTAATAACTGGGTACAAGTGGGTACAACTGAATATATTATTAGACTTGAGGCAGATTAGTTTTGGATACATGGTTACATAGGGCTACACTAGGTAACACCCGGGTAAAACTTACAATATTAATAGATTTAAGGCACATTAGTTTTGGATACATGGTTACACAGGGCTACACGAGGTAACAACTGGGTACAAGTGGGTACAACAAACAATATTAATAGATTCAAGGCACATTAGTTTGGATACATGGTTACACAGGGCTACACCAGGTTACAACTGGGTACAAGTGGGTACAACTGAATATATTATTAGACTTGAGGCACTGCCTCAAATCCAATTATTAAACTGATGTCTTTAAAATATAGCTTGTACCCAGTATCCGGATAACAAATAAGTGTTGACAAGAAAGCAAACATCATTATTGGCAGGTGTGAGAACTGTCCCTCATTACTGACAGGTGTGAGAACTGTCACTATTGTTTTGCACATTCTTGTTAGTACCAATTAAATCCATATTCACGATAAATCAACTCGCAATTTTACAAAATTACAGATGACAGCAAAAATATATGTAATGTAGTTTGTAGTACTTACACTATATGCCCAATCCAACAATCATGGTGGCAGGAACAACTACCATGACTACATACTATTACCAGTCATTGTCGTCACCACCATCCACCATTTTCAGCAGGATCAACAGCAGGAGCACCAATACTATTTTCACCATTCACCAGCAGCAACAGCAGCAGCACCAATACCATTTACCAGCGATCATTACATGAAAACAAATATCAATCAAACACATTATTAAAAACACCATAACCATTTTTTTTTTTTTTTTTTTTTTATTAATTTTTATTTTTATTTTTTTTAATTTTTTTTTTTTTTTTTTTATATTTTTTTTTTATTTATTTATTTTTTTTTTTTTTTAAAGGGACACATTGCAATCTTGATTTGCTTAAAACACGCGGTGTCTTCCCCTTACATTAAAATTAATTATTAGAATATTTTAATGCAAATTATAATGTAACTATTGTTTATATATTAAAATATTTGATAGAATAAGGAAAAAAACTGAAATCGCTTTTTTTATTTAATTATATGCATGCAATTGTAAAGCCAAAAGATACATGATTAATAAATCGAGGTGCTAATTTTAATTCTTGATATAAAACTTAAGATTGTCGTGTGTCCCTTTAATTTTTTTTAATTTTTTTTGTCCGTTTATCTGTCTGTCTGTGTCTGTGTCTGTCGGTCTGTGTCTGGTGTTTTCTGTCTGTTTGGTGTATGTGACTGTCTGGTGTCCGTTATCTGTGTCTGATGTCTGTGTCTGGTGTCTGTCTGCTGTATCTGGTGTCTGTCTGGTTTCTGTCTGTTTGGTGTATGTGACTGTCTGGTGTCTGTCTGTCTGTCTATGTCTGTGTCTGGTGTCTGTCGGTCTGCCTCTGGTGTTTGTCTGTCTGGTGTCCATCAGTTTGGTGGATGTGACTGTCTGGTGTCTGTCTGTGTCAGTATGCATCTGGTGTCTGTCTGTTTCTGTTGTCTGTCCGTTTTTTCGTGAAAAGATAAAACAATAATTTGACCAAAGGAAACGGATGCCAGCGATGCATTTCAGAGAAATTTGTAATAGCCATAATGTAATTGGATAATATGACACGGGCAATAAGTGTTGTAAGAGTCAATGTGACACAGATGACGGTCCCATCATCGGTACGCCATGAAAAAACCAGCACCGTTGCACCATGGAAATTGTGCCATGGGCTATGGATGATGATCTCAGCACCAGTGCGCTATAAATGAAGGAGCAGCATCTGTGGACAGTGTTTTCATAATTAAAGGTCCGAGCAACAATGTGAATAAAGGCTTCAGCATCTAAGAAAAAAGCATTCAGTTTGTAAATGCCATATTGTAATTTGATAATATGACACAGGCAATAAGTGTTGACAAGAAAGCGAACCTCATTATCGACAGGTGTGAGAACTGTCCCTCATTACTGACAGGTGTGAGAACTGTCATCGGAGTGCCATTGACAGGCAGTAAGTGTTGACAAGAAGCAAACATCATTATTGACAGGTGTGAGAACTGTCCCTCATTACTGACAGGTGTGAGAACTGTCACTATTATTTTGCACATTCTTGTTACTACCAATTAAATCCATATTCATGATAAATCAACTCAAATTTTATGAAATTACAGATGATAGTAAAAATATATGTAATGTAGTATGTAGTACTTACAGACAAGTGTAACACTATTCCCACTCCCACAATTGTGGCAGCGGGCGTATCAAGTATTGCTCTACTGGCTATATGAGGAAGGATGAAGTTAACATTTATTTATTAAGAGTGAGAAAAAATTACAAAAAGTAGTACATGTACAAAACCATTAATCACTGCTTATGTTACAAATAAGTTTACCCAGTCTACCGAATGGAAAACTTCATCCTTTATCTAATGAATTGCTAAAGGCGTAATTAATTTAAATATTAAATGAGCAGTCAAAAAGTTAAGTAAAGACAAAAACAATGAATGACCTTGACTCCTAACATGGCCCTTCTATTCATGATAAATGAATAAGTAATATTTTATCCCATTTTCTGAAATGATTGAGTAAATTGGAATGGGTAACAATATTCCATGATATATTGTCCGAACATAGCGACACTGAACCGATTATGACACCAATGTTGCTACATGACAGCTAGTCTAACAATGACACGTACACAGAAGTTATCAACAGCTACGACACAAAAAATGCATTCCCTAGACCAGTACCCTTGATCTTGTAAACAAAATATGGTACATGACACCCTCTTATTCAAACAAATTGTCGTATCTAGTTTGGGGAAAATTTGAAACAGCTAGTTCAAATTGTGAAGCTAAAACTTGTTTTGACATCATCAAGGGCAGTAACTCTCAATGTTATGCAGTGTTGATTTCACTCATTGTTGAAGATGTTATTGTAATAAATTTGAACCGGTTAAATTCACAGATCCCTAAATATACAGATACGTATCGGACTAACAGAACAGATCTATGAATTAAGTTAATCCATGAACAAGCAGTAAATCTTATTTTTCCATAAAAAGGGCAATTAAAAACACCATTTAACGTGCACATCAATTTTCCTTAGTATCAAACTTGTTCCAGCCATCCTGCTGAAACAAATCTGCCTTATGCCATTGCATTTGGATGCTGCGGTTTCTATAGGACCCTTAGTAATATCTCATATTTAATATCAGATTTGTTGACATTTTGGGAAATCTGATTTTCTTTTATTCAAAGTCATTATGTAAATCAATCATCAAATGGATAGTAAAATTAGCGTGATCCTGGGTTCCTCTTTACACTCTCCGTCTCTCTCTTGGCGGTGACCTATATATATAGCCTACATAGAGTGTTCAGAACTGTTAAACAACAATTTAACTATATGAATAACATATTTAATTTTTATCCTTTGATCTTATCATTAATTAATTATAAGACCAAACTAATTTTATTCATGTTTTTATTAATTTTATATATTTTAAATTATTATTTATTTTAAATTAATATTGTATATTTTAAATTATTTATTTTGCTCTTATCAAATGAAAATTTGAAAAGATCAAATTATATTTTTAAGTATATAGAATACTACAATATTTTTTTTGGAATATACTAGTACAATATTATGTATTATATATTAAATTATTATTATTAATTAATAGATAAATTATTACATTATTATTAATAAATTATTTCTTTTGTATTTTTGATAAGATTATAAACTGAATTGTTGCCTAACAGCTCAACACAGTATATAGGTTATTTTTGGTCACTTCAAAGTTGAGAGAACAGAAGTGGCATTAAGGTTGATTTGGTGGGAAAGAAAGTCTCACTGTCCACCCCAGAACCATCCGACCGTAGTCTCATTTAGTACCAAAGTTCATATGAAGATAGGTCCTCTTCAGGGTTACATATATTTCAGGTTGTTGGCTTATCCAACTAGCATTCCATGACAACAGATAATAGTAAATCATATGCATATTTTATTTGCTGGGTTGCAACAGCAAACTTTATAATATTAGTGACTACCATAGCTTAGGGATTCTTCCTAGAAAAACACAAAGCAAGCTCCGGTTTTAAATTCCTATAAAAACCTCAAGAGACTATTAAGCATCATGCATCCTTTTCTTTGAACAGATCAGACTGGATTTAAATGACAATTAACGAACAAAATCATTAACACAATTATATCAACAGTTAGTAAACAAGAAATCCACAGATTTAAACACTCGCCTAATTGGACTATTATTATGTAAAGAATTATTAACAAGAAATCTGCAGATAAATACATCTCACCTAGAAGGGATTGGACAATTTTTATGTAAACAAGAGGTCAATGACCTTGAAGCTCTACTGATTGATTTTGATTTCAGAAAGTAGTGACTACAAACTTGATTTTTGAAAATCTATTTTTAGCCGTGGCGGCCATCTTGATTTTCCGGCCGACCTGAAATTTTGCTAGGATCATTAAGACATCAAGAGCAACATTCCTGTGAAGTTTTATGAAAATCCGTAAAGTAGTTTCAGAGGAGTAGTCGCTACAAGTTTTCATTATATAACTCTATGTAAACAAAGATGGCCACTGGCAGCCATGTTTAACGTCGAATCAAAACGATTTTCGACAAGGACCAACATCATGTCATGCTGATCATTTTAGAAAATGTCCCATATCAATATCTCTTATAGTTTTCAAGAAGTAGTCGCTACAAACTTATTTTTTAAAAATCTATTTTTAGCCGTGGCGGCCATCTTGAATTTCAGGCCGACCTGAAATTTTGCTAGGATCAATTAGACATCAAGAGCAACATTCGTGTGAATTTCATGAAAATCCGTCAAGTAGTTTCAGAGGAGTAGTCGCTACAAGTTTTCATTATATAACTCTATGTAAACAAAGATGGCCGCTGGCAGCCATGTTTAACGTCGAATCAAAACGATTTTCGACAAGGACCAACATCATGTCTTTAGAAAAAGTCCCATATCAATATCACTTATAGTTTTCAAGAAGTAGTCGCTACAAACTTGTATTTTGAAAATTTATTTTTAGCCATGGCGGCCATCTTGAATTTTCGGCCGACCTGAAATTTTGCTAGGATCAATTAGACATCAAGGGCAACATTTCTGTGAAGTTTGATGAAAATCCGTCAAGTAGTTTCAGAGGAGTAGTCGCTACAAGTTTTCATTATATAACTCTATGTAAACAAAGATCGCCACTGGCAGCCATGTTTAATGTCGAATCAAAATAATGTTCGACTCGGATAACCATCATGTCATGCTGATCATTTTAGAAAAAGTCCCATATCAATATCACTTATAGTTTTCAAGAAGTAGTCGCTACAAACTTATTTTTTAAAAATCTATTTTTAACTGTGGCAGCCATCTTGAATTTCTGGCCGATCTGAAATTTTGCTAGGATCAATTAGACATTAAGAGCAACATTCCTGTAAAGTTTCATGAAAATCCGCCAAGAAGTTTCAGAGGAGTAGTCGCTACAAGTTTTTACTATATAAATCTATGTAAACAAAGATGGCCGCTGGCAGCCACGTTTAACGTCCAATCAAAACGATTTTTGATAAGGACCAACATCATGTCATGTTGATCATTTTAGAAAAAGTCACATATCAATATCACTTATAGTTTTCAAGAAGTAGTCGCTACAAACTTGTATTTAAAAAATCTATTTTTAGCTTTGGCGGCCATCTTGGATTTTATATCAACATGAATTTTTGCTACGATCAACTAGACTTCATGGGCAACATTTCTGTAAAGTTTTATGAATATCCATCCAGTAGTTTCAGAGTAGTAGTCGCTACAAATAAAAGTTAACGGACGGACAGACGGACGGACAGACAGACGGACGGACGACGGACGCCGCACCACGGCATAAGCTCTGCTGATCTCTGATCAGTAGAGCTAAAAATGGGTAAACATCTTGCCTAGAAGGGACTGGACTATTATTATGTAAAGCATTGGTAAACAAGAAATCTGCGGATTCATACGTCTTGTTTAACACGGATTGGAGCTCAACACAAAAGCTTAACATTAACAGAGTTATCTGCCCATAAAATGAGTCGAGGTCATAGGTGGAACCACTAACAGGAATTGGACTATATTATGTAAGAATAAACAAGATATTCGCAGATACGTACATCTCGCCTAAGAGGGATTGGACTATTTATTATTGCATAAATAATAAGTAAATAAGAAATCTGCAGATACATACGTCTCGTCTAAGAGAAATTGGAGCTCAACACAACAGCATAACATGAACTGAGTTATCTGCTCATAAAAATGAAAATCAAGGTGGAACCACCATGTCGGAATGAGATGTACTTCCCAATATACAACTTCCATCCAAGTTTGAATGTTTATTGCATTTAGTTTCTGATCAGATACAAACTTAAATAGCAAAAAAATGACAGTAAACTGAAAAGTCAATGAACTATAAAAGTCAAGGTCATCAAGGTTAAGGTCAGATGTAGAACCCTTATTTATCATAGAGCTTATTTACTCAATAAACAAACAAGTATGATTCATGTTCAATATGATCTTGCATATTAGATACTGAATAACAGATTTATTAAAACACAAAAAACTTTAAATTGTTGGAGTTAAGACGAGACATCATGCCATCACACAAGCTCAGCTGGCCTCTGGACAGCAAAGCTACATATTACTATGTACCCCGGGTATAGGGCCCAATTACATTTCCCATTATAAAACTAAATCCCAGTAAAAGAGCAATGTTGATCCCAGTTTTTGTGACGAGACCATAAACAATCACTAAATTATGTTTGAATTGATGTAAAAGGATCATGGATAATTCACACAATATTGCTATTACAAGAGAGGGACTGAGTGGGGCACATGTGGGAGGGGCGTGGTCAGGTCACCATTTCGCTATTTCAGGGCATGCCACCAACTTTGAAATCCACTACTAGAATAATATATTTAAAATGCATATCAAACACTAGCTGGCTTAACTATTGATTATAATCTTACGAGTTAAAGCTGCTCTGAGCAAACATCTAGATGGGATAGATATGTCCTAAAAAACACAAATGTTTCCACAGGATTCCATGTTATTTGTTACCCAGATACTGGGTACAAGCTATGTTTTAAAGACATCAGTTAAATAATTGGATCCGAGGCAGAGTTGGTTTGGATACATGGTTACATGGGACTATACCAGGTAACAACTGGGTACATGTGGGTACAACTAACAATATTAATAGATTTGGGGCACATCAGTTTGGATACATAGTCACAATAGGGCTACACCAGGTAACACTTGGGTACAAGTGGGTAAAACTAACAATATTAATAGATTTAAGGCACAAGAGTTTTGGATACATGGTTACAAAGGGCTACACCAGGGAATGACTGGGTACAACTAACAATATTATTAGATTGAAGGCACATTCGGATTCATGGTTACACAGGGCTACTACAACAGGTAACAACTGGGTACAAGTGGGTACAATAGATTTAAGGCACATTAGTTTTGGATACATGGTTACATAGGGCTACATTAGGTTACACCTGGGTACAAGTGGGTGCAACAAACAATATTAATAGATTTAAGGCACATTAGTTTGGGATACATGTTGACACAGGGCTACACTAGGTAACACCTTGGTACATTATTATACTTGAGGCAGATTAGTTTTGGATACATGGTTACACAAGGCTACACCAGGTAACAACTGGGTACAACTAACAATATTAATAGATTTAAGGCACATTGGTTTTGGATACATGGTTACACACGGTAACAACTGGGTACAAGTGGGTACAACAGACAATATTAATAAATTTAAGGCACATTAGTTTGGGACACATGGCGACAAATGGGTACAAGTGGGTACAACAAACAATATTAATAGATTTAAGGCACATTAGTTTGGGATACATGGTTACACAGGGGCTACACTAGGTAACACCTGGGTACAAGTGGGTGCTACAAACACTATTAATAGATTTAAGGCACATTAGTTTGGGATACATGTTGACACAGGGGCTACACTAGGTAACACCTTGGTACATTATTATACTTGAGGCAGATTAGTTTTGGATACATGGTTACACAAGGCTACACCAGGTAACAACTGGGTACAAGTGGGTACAACTAACAATATTAATAGATTTAAGGCCACATTGGTTTTGGATACATGGTTACACAAGGTAACAACTGGGTACAAGTGGGTACAACAGACAATATTAATAAATTTAAGGGCACATTAGTTTGGGCCACATGGCGACATATGGGTACAAGTGGGTACAACAAACAATATTTAATATATTTAAGGGACATTAGTTTGGGATACATGGTTACACAGGGCTACACTAGGTAACACCTGGGTACAAGTGGGTACAACAAACAATATTAAATAGATATAAGGCACATTAGTTCGGGATACATGGTGACACAGGGCTACACTAGGTAACACCTGGGGTACAACTGAATACATTATTATACTTGAGACAGATTAGTTTTTGGATACATGGTAACACAAGGCATAAGGAGGTAACAACTGGGTACAAGTGGGTACAACTAAAAAAATTAATAGATTTAAGTTTTCGATACATGGTTACACCGCGGTCCTACACTAGGTAACACCTGGATACAAGTGGGTACAACTGAATATATTATTAGACTTGAGGCAGATTAGTTTTGGAGATACATGGTTGCACAAGGCTACACCAGGTAACAACTAGGTACAACAAACAATATTAATAGATTTAAGTCACACTGGTTTATGGATACATGGTTACACAAGGTAACAACTGGGTACAACAAACAATATTAATAGATTTAAGGGCACATTGGTTTTGGATACATGGTTACACAAGGTTACACCAGGTAAAAACTGGGTACAAGTGGGTACAACGGAATAATATTATTAGAATTGAGGCAGATTAGTTTTGGATACATGGTTACACCCAGGTGGGTAAAAGTGGGTACATCCAACAATATTAATATATATTCAAGGCACACTGGTTTTGGATACATGGTTACACAGGGCTACACTAGGTAACACCTGGGTACAACAAACCAATATTAATAGATTTAAGGCACATTGTTTTGGATTCATGGTTACACAGGGCTAAACCAGGTACCAACTGGGTACAAAGTGGGTACAACAAACAATATTAATATATTTAAGGCATATCTGGTTTTGGATACAAAGGTTTATACAGGGGCTACACTAGTAACAACTGGGTACAAGTGGGTACAACGGATTATATTATTAAGACTTGAGGCATATTAGTTTTTGGATACATCGGTTACAGAGGGCTAACACCAAGTAACACCTGGGTACATGTGGGTACAAACTAACAGTATCAATAGATTAAGGCACATTAATTTTGGATACATGGTTACACAGGGCTAACACCAGGTAATAACTAGGGTACAACTGAATATATTATTAGACTTGAGGCAGATTAGATTTGGATACATGGTTACACAGGGCTACACCAAGTAACACCTGGGTACAAGTGGGTACAACTAACAATATTAATAGATTTTAAGGCACATTCGGATTCATGGTTACACAGGGCTACTACAACAGGTAACAACTGGGTACAAGTGGGTACAATAGATTTAATGCACATTGGTTTTGGATACATGGTTACATAGGGCTACACTAGGTAACACCTGGGTACAAGTGGGTGCAACAAACAATATTAATAGATTTAAGGCAGATTAGTTTGGGATAACATGGTTACACAGGGCTACACTAGGTAACACCTGGGTACAAGTGGGTGCAACAAACAATAATTAATAGATTTAAGGCACATTAGTTTGGGATACAATTGTTGACACAGGGCTACACTAGGTAACACCTTGGTACATTATTATACTTGAGGCAGATTAGTTTTGGATACATGGTTACACAAGGCTACACCAGGTAACAACTGGGTACAAGTGGGTACAACTAACAATATTAATAGATTTAAGGCACATTGGTTTTTGGATACATGGTTACACAAGGTAACAACTGGGTACAAAGTGGGTACAACAAGACAATAATTAATAAATTTAAAGGCACATTAGTTTGGGACACATGGCGACAAATGGGTACAAGTGGGGTACAACAAACAATATTAATAGATCTTAAGGGACATTTAGTTTGTGGATACATGGTTACACAGGGCTACACTAGGTAACACCTGGTATAAAGTGGGTACAACAAATCAATTTTAATAGATATAAGGCACATTAGTTGGGATACATGGTGACACAGGGCTACCACTAGGTAACACCTGGGTACAACTGAATACATTATTATACTTGAGACAGATTAGTTTTGGATACATGGTAACACAAGGCTACAGGAGGTAACAACTGGGTACAAGTGGGTACAAACTAACAAAATTAATAGGATTTAAGTTTTGGATACATGGGTTACACAGGGCTACACTAGGTAACACCTGGGATACAAGTGGTACAACTGAATATTTTATTAGACTTGAGGCAGATTAGTTTTAGATACATGGTTACATAGGGGCTACACTAGGTAACACCCGGTTAAAACTTACAATATTAATAGATTGTAAGGGCACATTAGTTTTGGATACATGGTTACACAGGGCTACACCAGATAACAACTGGGTACCAAGTGGGTACAACAAACAATATTAATAGATTTAAGGCACAGTAGTTTGGATATATGGATACACAGGACTACACCAGGTAACAACTGGGTACAAGTGGGTTATAACTGAATATATTATTAGGCTTGATTGTAAGATTAGTGGGTATAACTGAATATATTATTAGGCTTGAGGAAGATTAGTGTTGGATACACGGTTACACAGGGCTACACTAGGTAACACCCAGGTAAAACTTACAATATTAATAGATTTAAGGCACATTAGTTTTGGATACATGGTTACACAGGGCTACACCAGATAACAACTGGGTACAAGTGGGTACAACAAACAATATTAATAGATTTAAGGCACATTAGTTTGGATACATGGTTACACAGGGCTACACCAGGTAACAACTGGGTACAAGTGGGTACAACTGAATATATTATTAGACAAATCCAATTATTAAACTGATGTCTTTAAAATATAGCTTGTACCCATTATCCGGGTAACAAATAACGTGGAATCCTACGGAAACATTTGTGTTTTTAGGACATATCTATCCCTTCACCACCCCCTCGTCCACCCACCCACCCACACCACCCAACCCACACCTCTAGTAAGAGAACCTTACAGGAGGCTGGGAAACCCTACCAATCCTAGTGATAGTCCTCCTGGGGACTGGGGCAAGAACAGGAGGGCGATCCTGGGGAAGAATGGCCCTTCCACGACGGACAACTGGAGTTCCAGTGAATCCAAGGCGAACAGGAGGACGGGTAACCCTACCGGACCTTCTGACCCCTGCAGGAAGAGGGACATCATGGAGCTCCATGATACCCGGGGGTGCAGGGACAGCAGGAACGGCTGGGACAGCTGCTGCGTTGTCAGTGATACCCACAGGGATATCACGAGATGGAGAAGGTGGGGCCACAACAGCTGCAATCTCAACGGTATCCACAAGGATACCATGAGGCGGAAAACGCGGGACCACAACAGCTGCGTTCTCAGCGATACCGACAGACATATCGTGAGAGGGACAAGGCAGGACAACCACAGCTGCTGCCGGAACCTCTACCAAAGGCACAGAGCAACCAACAACAACAACTGGCCTGTCTAGACGACACAACGGATTCGGACTGGGCTCTTCCTGACCCCGCACCTTAAAAGACACAAAATATATATTTAAACTATGATAGCAAATAAACAAACTTCTATATATAATATGATTCAAAGTATTTAGCCGTGAAGTTTGGGCATTTTCATGTGAAATGCAAAGAATAGGTGGATCAGGTAAAACTGCACTAATGAATGAATGTTTGCCTTCTTTGAGAAGATTAAATCTGTACAATATTTCTTCACTCTTCATATGATGCCCTGGTGTATTAGCGGATGTCAGATTTTTAAAACAAGTAAGATTGGTGGTTTGAGACCCAGATGGGCTATTATTTTTTCCTTCTATATTTCTGTTAACTGAATTACAGAGTTATCATTACTTAAATTGTTTGTTTTAAGTGATTGTTTCTGTTCTGTTTATTTATCTTCATAATTTCAATTCTTTAATAAATAGTTCTGTTTCTTCTCGTTTTTACAAAACTCGACGATATAACAAAGGCACTTAAATATACTTGTCAAATACTATATGAAATTTTAGGACCTTACTGCACGTTTTTTTGCTGTTGTTTTTTAAAAGTGAAAAACAAACAACCAACATTTGGACTACCTAGAAACCACGACATTTCATGTAATATCCAAACAGTACTATTCCCAATAGCAAAACGTATGCTTTTTCCCAGTTTGAGTGAAAAAATTCCCAATCCAATTTTTTTACATCATGTACATATAAAACTATATACAGTTGGGGGGAAAATATATTATTTCAAGTGAGGGTTATAACATACTATAAATACTACAAATGTGACCCCAGGGTCACCATTAAAACAACTTGATAGAGGACCATAAGCGGATTGTAAATAAAAAATACTAAAACCTTTGACTCTTGTAGTTTCAGAGAAGTTTTTAAAGTTTTTCAATATATATATGTCTATATAAAACTGTGAACCCCTGGGGTGGGGCCAAATTAGATGCCATGGTCACCATTTGAACAATGTTTTAGAGAAACATAAGCTGAATAATAAATACAAAATATTAAACCTTTAGCCCCTGTAGTTTCAGAGAAGTTTTTTTGAAGTTTTCCCTGTATATGTCTACGTAAAACTGTGACCACTGAGGCCGGGCCAAATTTGAGCCATAAACTCATCCATAAGCTGATAATACATGAAAATCCGTCAAGTAGTTTCAGAGGAGTAGTCGCTACAAGTTTTCATTATATAACTCTATGTAAACAAAGACCATGTTTAACGTCGAATCAAAACGATTTTCGACAAGGACCAACATCATGTCATGCTGATCATTTTAGAAAAAGTCCCATATCAATATCACTTATAATTTTCAAGAAGTAGTCGCTACAAACTTGTTTTTGAAAAACTTATTTTTAGATCTGACGGCCATCTTGGATTTCACATCAACATGAATTTTTGCTAGGATCAACTAGACTTCATGGGCAACATTTCTGTAAAGTTTCATGAAAATCCATTCAGTAGTTTCAGAGGAGTAGTCGCTACAAAAAAAAGTTTACGGACAGACAGACAGACGGACGACGGACGCCGCACCACGGCATAAAAATTAAAAAAAAAAATAAAAAAAAAAAAAATTAAAACATTTTATTTTTTTTTCAAAAATTAAATAAAAAGTTGAACCCATGAACCAAGGTTTTTTGTGGAGAAAATAAATAAATAAAAAAATATGCCTCCAGTGAGATTTGAACCCACGACCCCTGGGGTTTCCAGTGTACATTACTAAATATTGAAAAAGGGCCATAACCATAACTCCGGTGTTACTAGTTCAATCGGGCTGGTTTGGCAAGATCAAATAATAAATGAAGGTGCTAGAGTGTTCACAAGGCTTAATATGACATTTTTCAGAAAATCAAGGGCCACAACTCTGGTGAAATTAATCCGATCTGGCTGGTTTTTGAACTTGTCCGAGCTTTCATTGATATAAAGACACTGGCAAAGATCCATAAAGATCTGATTAATAATGAAGGCCCTAGAGTGTTCAAAAGGCAAAAGTTAACGGGCGGACGACCCATCATCCCATATGCGGCCAGTTGAGCTAAATAATTAGTATTTATCTTAAAATATGAGTATTTAACTCATATAATGACCTTCAGTGTGACCTTGGCCTTTACATTTTAACATGGTCATGTCGATGTTGTCATGATGAGTAAATGTTGAAAACAAGAGGCCCAAGAGGGCCTGTGGACGCTCTACTGGCTAAAACAGCTCTTATATATTTAGATAGATATAGCTAGATATAGCTCTAGTCTCCTATATATAGCTCTAGTCTCCTATAGATTTAACAAAGAAAAAGACAATATAGCATTTTTCAACAAATCAAGGGGCATGGTCTTCTGGTGATATGGTCCCTATTTTTGGTGATAGGGTCCCTACCATTTTGGTGATCGGGTCCCTCATGGTGATGGAGTCCTTCAAACATGGTGATTGGGTCCTTTGTTATGGTGATATGGTCCCGGCATTGGTGATATGGTCCCGCCATAGACAAAGAAAACTAACTCTTTCCCCTTAGGACCTAGATACTGTTTAAAGAATTTTTTGGACTTAAATGATTATTTTAAGATGAGTACCGTTTGAAAAATTCCAAAAAACATTTCAATAAAAGTTTGCACATTAAGTTCATACGTTGACGTCCAAACACGTGTCATTTTTGTACTTAATAAACTACAGGTCCTAAAATAGGTCCAACCTGTAGATTCGTATGTTGCACATATTTTGGCTATTCGGACTTTCTGGAGATATGTTTGGTAAGACTTTTATAGAACATTGGTGATAAGGTCCTTCGTAGAACCGACCCTAGGGTTTTTTGATGGAAAATCGGTGTTTAAACCTTATTTTCAAGAGTTCCATTCATCCGATCCTAACGATTTTGGTGGCAATGAAAAGGCCTTAACATATTCATTATTAAGATGTACACATATTTGCATAGGGTTTTCCAATATGAGGAGAAAACTGACATCGAACCTTAGAATAGATCAAAACACAACCTAAACTCCGGTTATTAAGTATGGCCTAATTGGATAATTATAGAGCTCAACAATCTAAACACTTCATCAATGCACACTTTTGCTCTAGGACCTACAGATTTTGAAAAAAATAATATTTTCGATTTTATTTTTTTTCAATATTTTGGTAATGATTTACTAGCGCTCTCTCTATCGGGGATTACATAATCGTGTCCAAACTTTACATGCATGAAGATAGTTTAATTCTGATCATAAAATGTATTCATTTGTGTGCGTGGACCTACGGTGAGACCAGTTAAAAGGTCTTTCCGAATAAGCCTTTTTTTTATTTAATTCTATGAAAATGTGCCAAGTTCATACCTTAATTTCTGAAAAACCATTTAACCTAGGATAATTATTACTATACCATCGAATAGATCTATTCAATTTCTTTTTACAACCGTTGGTACCATTTGCCAGGTATACCAGTGACTAAGTAAAGCTATAATGAAAATGGTACCAAAAATCCCAGGGTTAAATGTGGTGACTGGGTCCCAAAATTTGCCATATTCGCTAAACAAATTCGATCGTGAATATTTTAGGAACCGGAAGTCCCAGCTTAGAATCGATTACATTTACAGGTAGTATTTAGAAAATTGAAACTTTAGCAAACAGTTCAATTGCGACAAATGCATGGTTCTACTTTTACATAAATATCATCAGTAGCACAGAAAACTCAACTGGGACCACAAGAACGCAATTGGATGTATAAATGCTGAAAAAATGATTAAGGTAGCTCAAAGAACAGCTGAGATATTGAAATTTAAATAATGCATATTTTCGTCCAATTCTCCCATTATTTGACTATTTCAAGTTTTTTACTTTTAAAGATGGTGATTGGGTCCCTATGTATATATTCCGTTTCAGGGTTAAGTTTTACATGGCGAAGAACTTATTTTCACGACATAAATCTGTTTAATAGCAGTTAGGAGTATATGTGTATACATGTATGCATGTTTGCATGTATGTGGGTATGCGTGTCTGAATATAGGTAGGTATGCATGTATCCGTGTATGCATGTATGCACGCCCGGGGTTAGGTGTAATGTTTAGGTTTTCTATTCAACTACAATTTATATTTGAATACTACAAGAAGTATTACCAGAACAATCATACGTATTATTCTCTTACATGTGTATACAACTTTGGAATGAACCTAAATACCCAGCACGCCAAGTTTGTACACAACTATATTGAATATTTGATTTATAAAGGGAGGTAATAATGTTTTAGTAACTCCAAACTCATATGTATTCTGGCATAGTGATATGTCTAAACGTTTTAATGCACGGACAAATGAGGTATTGATATTTAATATTGAATACAAGTTATTTACATCAACATATATTTACGTTTTTGGTCAGATACACCATTTTCCAAGAACTATTGTGGCTAAAGTTTAAAAGCTATCGTTAAAAGTACTGATGATCTTACCATTCCTATTTCAATCTACTAAACACAAGTTATTTCAGATGTTTATTCCCATAGGTTATGTCCAGGCAGCCATTTGAATTTAGGGAAAAGTCGGTCAGCACCTTCCGCCAGAGTGGAATTGCCTGTGATCAGATATACTATGTTCTAAGATGTAGCGTGGCTAAACTTGAAAAGCGGTGGATCAAGAGCTAATGATTCATACTACCATTCTTATGTCAGTCGACTAGACAAAAGTTATTCAGATGTTTAGTCCCATAGGTTATGTCAGGACAGCCATTTGAATTGAGGGAAAAGTCGGTCAGCGCCATCCGACATTGTGTCAAACAATTTATACTCATAGTAGATTGATATTATGTTTACTATAATCAGAGCATTTAATAAAGCTAATCTTCCCTGAGGTCCTCTTAATGATATAGTAAGATTCAACCCCATACAGTTTTACCACTCCCAATTCATAGGCCATTGTCTTTATCAAGTATGTGAACTACCCGACTATATTTTATCGTTGATACATAGCATATATAAGTTAGAGGTCTGGGATTTATTGATCGGACCCACTGACCGTGTGCCAAACTAGTCTATTGGTTCAAAACAGTAACTATGTATCCTCTGAACGACTCTATGTATTTGAATAATGTGAATAATTATTAACATATTAATCATATATATTATTCACATATCATAGCTAATCTTCCCTGAGGTCCTCTTAATGATATAGTAAGATTCAAACCCACCACTCCCAACTCATAGGTCATTGTGTTTATCAATTGCATGAACCAGCTGACTAGACATTATAGTTGATATATAGCATACATAATTTAGATGTAAGGCATATATTGACCGGACCCGTGGTCGTGTGCCACACTAGTCTATTGGTTCAAACCAGTATTTACATATCCACTCAACGACTATATATATTTGAATCACGAGAATAAATATATACATATTAATCATATATCTATTTATATACATATATAGATACAAAGAACTCATTGATATAAGTTGCTATACCAGATATAACATGTTGACACACGATTATATTGATAATGTGTTGCATAAAGGGAGGTAATAACCCATTAATAGAGCCCAAACACAAGTTTATAATGACATGTATGTTGGTTTTAAAGTGCTAGTGTTAGAACAATTTATACTCGAAATCACTAGATTTATATTATGTTTACCGTGATTAGACCATTTAGTTAACCTAATCTTCCCTGAGGTCCTCTTATTGCTATAGTAAGATTCAAACACCACTCCCAACTCATAGGTCATTGTGTTTATCAATTGCATGAACCAGCCGACTAGACATTATCTTGATATATAGCATACATAATTTAGATGTAAGGCATATATTGACCGGACCCGTGGTCGTGTGCCACACTAGTCTATTGGTTCAAATCAGTATTTACATATTCACTCGACGACTATATATATTTGAATGATGAGAATAAATATATACATATTAATCATATATATTTTTATATACATATATAGATGCAAATAACACATTGATATAAATTGTTATACCAGATATAACATGTTGACACACGATTATATTGAATATGTGTTGCATAAAGGGAGGTAATAACCCATTAATAGAAGCCCAATCATAAGTGTATAATGACATGTCTGTTGGTTTCAAAGTGCTTGTGTTAGAACAATTTATACTCGTAATCACTAGATTTATATTATGTTTACCGTGATTAGACCATTTAGTTAAGCTAATCTTCCCTGAGGTCCTCTTATTGATGAAGTAAGATTCTAACACAACTCCCAACTTATTGGGCATCGTCTTTATCAATTGCGTGAACCAGCCGACAAGACATTATCGTTGATATAAAGCTTATTTAATTTAGATGTATTGATATATTGACTGGAACCATGGTCGTGTGCCACACTAGTATAATGATTCAAAACAGAATTTACATAACCACTCAACGACTATATATATTTGAATAATGAGAATAAATGTTAACATATTAATCATATTTATTATCTTTATACATATATAGATGCAAACAACACATTGAAATTAATTGTTATACCAGATATAACAAGTTGAAATACGATTACATTGAATATTTGTTACAGAAAGGGAGGTAATTACCCATTAATAAAAGTCCAAACGAAATTGTATAATGACATTATTGTAGGTTTTAACGTACAAGTGTTAGAACAATTTATATTCGGAATCAATATAGAAAATATGACAGCTGCAATCTACCTTGTACAAAACATATAGACTATGTAGACGTAACCCTGGCTATATAAAGTACTTGGTACATGTCCAGGCGTATAACTTATCCATTCACCGATTATATGTATTTTAATAATAAGAACACAACTTAAAGTATTAATCATATATCTTATTCAATAACATGAATAAGCTTAAATAATCTATAGAAATAAGTTGTTATACGTGATAAATAATGTTCGCACACAATTATGTTGAAATTTTACCATAAAGGGAGGTAATTGGCTTTTACAAAAGTCCATTTTAAATGTTATGTTGGCATAACTGTAGGGTTTAAAGCAATAGTGTAAGAACAATTTATACTCGAAATCAATATATAGACATCATGTACATATTGGGCCGTTTAGGTAAACTAATCTTCCCTGAGGCCCTCTTAAGCATTGATCAATGTTCGAACTCATACCATAACACCACCCCAGTGCATAAGTCAATACCTTTATCAACTGATTTTATGATTGACATATACAATGTATGTGTAGCAGGATCTATTGACCGGACCCTTGGTCGTGTGACAAACTAGTCTATTGGTTCTAAAATGAGATAAATGGTCCTATCAAAACAGCATACTTATCCATAGCAGATAAACAGCTTCGTGGACACAACAAACTGCATTATGAGAAAATACGACAGCTGCAATCTACATTATACATAGCATATAGGCTCTGTAGACGTAACCCTGGCCATATAAAGTACCTGGTACATGTCCATGCGTATTACTTATCCATTGACCGATTATATATATTTTAATACTAAGAACACAACTTAAAATATTAAACATATATCTTATCCAAGAACATGAATAAGCTTAAATAATCTATTGAAATAAATTGTTATATGTGATAAATAATGTTCGCACACAATTATGTTGAAAATTTACCATAAAGGGAGGTAATTGGCTTTTTCAAAAGTCCGTTTTAAATGTTATGTTGGCATAACTGTAGGGTTTAAAGCAATAGTGTAAGAACAATTTATACTCGAAATCAATATATAGACATCATGTACATATTGGGCCGTTTAGGTAAACTAATCTTCCCTGAGGCCCTCTTAATCATTTAGCAATATGCAAACCCATACCATAACACCACCCCAGTGCATAAGTCAATACCTTTATCAACTGATTTTATGATTGACATATACAATGTATGTGTACCAGGATATATTGACCGGTCCCTTGGTCGTGTGCCAAACTAGTCTATTGGTTCAAAATGAGATATATGGTCCTATCAAAACAGCATACTTATCCATAGCAGATAAACAGCTTCGTGGACACGAAAAACTGTATTATGAGAAAATACGACAGCTGCAATCTACATTATACATAGCATATAGGCTCTGTAGACGTAACCCTGGCCATATAAAGTACCTGGTACATGTCCATGCGTATTACTTATCCATTGACCGATTATATATATTTTAATACTAAGAACACAACTTAAAATATTAATCATATATCTTACTCGAGAACATGAATAAGCTTAGATAATCTATTGAAATAAGTTGTTATACGTGATAAATGATGTTCGCACACAATTATGTTGAAATTTTACCATAAAGGGAGGTAATTGGCTTTTACAAATATCCCTTTTAAATGTTATATTGGCATAACTGTAGGGTTTAAAGTAATAGTGTAAGAACAAGTTGTGCTCTTATATACCCCATACACAATCTAGATTATTCCACTCAGTTACACTAATCTTCCCTGATGCCTTCTTAATCATTTAGCTATATTCGAACCCATACCATAACACCACCCCTATGCATAAGTCAGTACCTTTATCAACTGATTTTATAATTGACATATACATCGTATGTGTAAAGGATCTATTGACCGGACCCTTGGTCGTGTGCCAAGCTAGTCTATTGGTTCAAAAATGAGATATAGGGTTCTATCAAAACAGCATACTGATCCATAGCAGATAAACCGCTTCTTGGACACGAATAACTGTATTATGAGCAATTACGACAACTGCAATTAGCATATAGGCTCTGTAGACGTAACCCTGGCCATATGAAGTACTTGGTACATGTCCATGCGTATTACTGATCCATTCACCGAATATATATTTTTTAATACTAAGAACACAACTTAAAATATTAATCATATATCTTATTCAAGAACATGAATACGCTTAGATAATCTATTGAAATAAGTTGTTATACGTGATAAATAATGTTCGCACACAATTATGTTGAAAATTTACCATAAAGGGAGGTAATTGGCATTTACAAAAGTCCCTTTTAAATGTTATGTTGGCATAACTGTAGGGTTAAAAGTAATAGTGTAAGAACAATTTATACTCGAAATCAATATATAGACATCATGTACATATTTGGTCGTTTTAGTAAACTAAACTTCCCTGAGGTCCTCTTATTGATAAAGTAAGATTCAAACACCACTTCAAACTTATTGGGCATTGTCTTTATCAAGTACGTGAACCAGCCGACTAGACATTATCGCTGATATAAAGCATATTTAATTTAGATGTATGGATATATTGACCGGAACCATGATCGAGTGCCGCACTAGTCTAATGGTTCAAACCAGTATTTACATATCCACTCAACGACTATATATATTTGAATAATGAGAATAAATGTTAACACATTAATCATATATATTATCTTTATACATATATAGATGCAAATAACACATTGAAAGTAGTTGTTATATCAGTTATAACAAGTTCAAATACGATTACATTGAATATTTTTTACATAAAGGGAGGTAATTACCCATTAATAAAAGCTCAAACGAAATTGTATAATGGCATTATTGTAGGTTTTAACGTACAAGTGTTAGAACAATTTATACTCGAAATGAATATATAGACATCATGTACATTATGGGCCGTTTAGGTAAACTAATATTCCCTGAGGCCCTCTTAATCATTTAGCAATATTCGAACCCATACCAAAACACCAACCCAATGCATAAGTCAATACCTTTATCAACTGATTTTATGATTGACATATACAATGTATGTGTAGCAGGATCTATTGACCGGACCCTTGGTCGTGTGCTAGTCTATTGGTTCAAAAATGAGATATATGGTCCTGTCAAAACAGCATACTGATCCATAGCAGATAAACCGCTTTGTGGACACGAATAACTGTAATATGAGAATATAACAGCTGCAATCTACATTGTACATAGCATATAGGCTATGTAGAAGTAACCCTGACTATATAAAATACTTGGTACATGTCCATGCGTATTACTTATCCATTCACCGATTATATGTATTTTAATAATAAGAATACAACTTAAAATATTAATCATATATCTTATTCAAGAACATGAATAAGCTTAGATAATCTATTGAAATAAGTTGTTATACGTGATAAATAATGTTCGCACACAATTATGTTGAAAATTTACCATAAAGGGAGGTAATTGGCTTTAACAAAAGTCCATTTTAAATGTTATGTTGGCATAACTGTAGGGTTTAAAGCAATAGTGTAAGAACAATTTATACTCGAAATCAATATATAGACATCATGTACATATTGGGCCGTTTAGGTTAAACTAATCTTCCCTAAGGCCCTCTTAATCATTTAGCAATATTCAAACCCATACCATAACACCACCCCAGTGCATAAGTCAATACCTTTATCAGCTGATTTTATGATTGACATACACAATGTATGTGTAGCAGGATCTATTGACCGGACCCTTGGTCGTGTGCTAGTCTATTGGTTCAAAAATGAGATATATGGTCCTATCAAAACAGCATACTGATCCATAGCAGATAAACCGCTTTGTGGACACGAATAACTGTAATATAAGAAAATACGACAGTTGCAATCTACATTGTACATAGCATATAGGCTCTGTAGACGTAACCCTGGCTATATAAAGAACTTGGTACATGTCCATGCGTATTACTTATCCATTCACCGATTATATATATTTTAATAATAAGAATACAACTTAAAATATTAATCATATATCTTATTCAAGAACATGAATAAGCTTAGATAATCTATTGAAATAAGTGCTTATACGTGGTAAATAATGTTCGCACACAATTATGTTGAAAATTTCCCATAAAGGGAGGTAATTGGCTTTTACAAATATCCTTTTTAAATGTTATATTGGCATAACTGTAGGGTTTAAAGTAAAAGTGTAAGAACAAGTTTTGCTCTAATATACCCCATATACAATCTAGATTATTCCACTCAGTTACACTAATCTTCCCTGAGGCTCTCTTGATGAATTACCAACATTTCTTATTATTTTGAAATAAAATGGTGACTGGGTCCCTAACCCTGTCTATATAAATATATAACCATTTTTAAAATCCTTCAAATGCTTATATATCAGGAACCGGAAGTCGGAGCATAGAATCGATGGCATTGATAGGTTCGGGTCAAAAAACATAATCCATAGCAAACAAGATTTTTTAAAACAAATGTACAGTTTAAATGTTTGCCCTTAACCCATAAATAATATCAGTAACCCAATAAACGCGAATTTGTCCATACCAGCTCATTTAAATGGACACAAACAGAACAAAATGACTTAGATACATCAAAAGATCGAAGAGAAATTTAGTTTTAAATAAAAGCAATATTGGTGACTGGGTCCCTAGGGTTAGGTTTGTAAAATCCTAAAACTGTTTATATCTTAGGAACCGAAAGTCGGAGCCTAGAATCGATGGCATTTATAGGTTCGGTTCGAAACCAAGAATTCATAGCAAACAAGTTTTTTTAAAACATACGTATATTTCAATTTTTTTAACCTTGACATCTAAATATTATCGATGGCCCAGAAAACGCGAGTTTACCAGTAAGACCACAGTGAAATGTATACAACCAGAACAAAATGACTGAGATACATCAAAAGATCGAAGAGAAATTTAGTTTTAAATAAAAGCAATATTGGTGACTGGGTCCCCAGGGTTAGGTTTGAAAAATCCTAAAACTGTTTATATCTTAGGAACCGAAAGTCGGAGCCTAGAATCGATGGCATTTATAGGTTCGGGTCGAAACCAAGAATTCATAGCAAACAAGTTTTTTTAAAAGATACGTATATTTCAATTCATTTTAACCTTGACATCTAAATATTATCGATGGCCCAGAAAACGCGAGTTTACCAGTAAGACCACAGTTAAATGTATACATCCTGAAAAAAGTCTTTATATAGCTCAAAAGATCGATGAGAAATTCAATTTTTTAAAAAAATATTGGTGACTCGGTCCTTAAATTTGTTATGGGCCAGGGTTAGCACTAAAAGTTCAAACACTCATAACTTTGCCCATATAAGGAAATATTACAAAAAGAACACAAATAAATATTCAGCGTAACTAATTACCTACATTTCATGAGTTTGCCAAGGTCGCAATGTCGTTTTAACAGGTCATTTTTTACTTAGAACTACTTCAAATTTGGCACGTGCCTAGAGCACGGATATTCGTTTTTTTGTTGCGCTTTTTAGCAGCCTTTTAGAAGTTTTAATTCTGAACAAAATGTATTATACGATTCTTATGCCGAGACATCTCATTACTGAGATATTAAATAATTAAAAAGGTCATGTCTTTATCTTGATATTTTTTCATCTATAAATTGGTCTAAGGATAAAAGTAAACTAGTCATACTGTAGAATTTGCAATAATCTACAAATTGCTCATAGGGACTACCCAATTATATTTACAAATGGCTGAGATATGACTTCCGGAATGATTACTATGAAATATATATAGGGACGAAATCACCAAAAAAACTAACTTTAGGGACGCTATCACCGGTATTGTTAAATTAAGTATAACTAGGTCAAATATTAATACTAAGAAAAGATCCTATCATATGTTGTACGGATAACGAATACGCACATATTGATATATAAAACATTAAAATCAAACAAGGATAACAACTTCTAATATGCTAACCCTCGATTTTGAAGATAAATAAATTTTGTGAATGGTCAAGTTGAGAATATACCTAGTACCCATTATAAAGTCGAAAAAAATAACTTTTTTTTAAAACCCCGGGGTTGTGCAATCGGTTTCTAAGGGTAATAAAGACCCAAATATACTATAAATGGACGTCAAAATGGGCTTCAACCCTGGGTAAGGGGTCAATAGGGTTGGATTTGAAAACTTTTTGACCCAACATTTGGGGAAATCTTAACTAACCCAGGGTTCGCACTCAAATATAGACCAAACTTCAGGGTTTTCGATCGTATGTATTGTTATGTAGGTTTAACTCTTAAACCCGGTTTAATAAAAAGATAATCCTGAAAAAACGTGTTTGTTATGGTGATGTGGTCCGCGAGACCATTATTAGGGCCATAACTCTGTTATTAATAACAAGATCTAGCTAGTTTTCGAAATTGTCCAAGATTTCATTGATATACCGCGCTTTGCACAACTAGACATCATACTGAGGCTTTCTGCCAAATTTCGTAGAAATCCAACAAGGCATTTAGGATGAGTAGTGCCGACAAGAAATTTTAAAGTAAGTGTCAAGTAATCAAAAGATAATGAAAAAAATTGAAAAAAAAATAAAAATCAAATCAATTAAAAAAAAAAGGAAAATTTTTTAAAAAATTTAAACAAAAAAAGTAAAAAAATATTGAAAACAAAAAAAAAACAAAAGAAAAAAAAAATAAAAAATTAAAAAAAAAACAATTAAAACAATTAAAATTGAATTTTTTTAAAAAAAAAAAATCAATCAAATTAAAAAAAACAACAAAAAAAACAACATCTTTTGCCTATACACGGCTAAGTAAAACTGACCCCCAGGGTGGGGCCAAATAGGTCACCATTTGAACAAACTTGGTAGAAGACCATAAGATTATAGCAAATGCAAAATATTAAACCTCTGGCTCTTGCCGTTTCAGAGAGGATTTTTCCAGTTTTTCCCTATACATGTCTGTAAAACATGTGACCCTTGGGGCGGGGTCAAATGTGACCCAAGGGTCTCAATTTGAACAAACTTGGTAAAGGACCATAAGCTTATAGCAAATGCAAAATATTAAACCTCTGCCTCTTGCAGTTCCAGAGAAGAAGATTTTTTTCAGTTTTTCCCTATACAAGAATTTATGTAAATATGTGACCCTTGGGGCGGGGTCAAATGTGACCCGAGGGTCACAATTTGAACAAACTTGGTAAAGGACCATAAGCTTATAGCAAATGCAAAATATTAAACCTCTGGCTCTTGTAGTTTCTAAGAATTTTTAAAAAAAAATCCTATATAAGTTTATGTAAAACTGTGACCCTCAGGGCAGGGACAAATTTGACCCCAGGGTCACCATTTGAACAAACTTAGTAGAGGACCATAAGCTGATGCTACATGTAATACATGAGAGCTCTGTGACATGTGGTTCCAGAGAAGAATTTTTTTCTTCAGTTTTTCCCTATACAAGCCTATGTAAAACTGTGACCCCCGGGGTGGGGCCAAATGTGACCCCTAGGTCTCCATTTGAACAAACTTGGTAGAGGACCACAAGCTTATAGCAAATGCAAAATATTAAACTTCTGGCTCTTACAGTTTCAGAGAAGAAGATTTTTTAAGTTTTTCCCTATACATGTCTATGTGAAACATGTGACCCTTGGGGCGGGGCCAAATGTGACCCTCGGGTCACCATTTGAAAATGTGACCCTCGGGTCACCATTTGAACAAACTTGGTAAAGGACCATAAGCTTATAGCAAATGCAAAATATTAAACCTCTGGCTCTTGTAGTTTCTGAGAAGAAGATTTTTTAAAAAAAAATCCTATATAAGTCTATGTAAAACTGTGACCCCAGGGTCACCATTTGAACAAACTTAGTAGAGGACCATAAGCTGATGCTACATGTAATACATGAGAGCTCTGTGCCTTGTGGTTTCAGAGAAGAAGATTTTTTAAAGGTTTTTTCTATATGTCTATATGAAAAACATGCAAAACCTCAATCAACAAAATTTGGACCCCCGGGGCTCGGCCATTTTTGACCCCAGGGAATTTATTTGAACAAACTTGATAGTCTAGGCGTTGGCGATTATTTTAAAAGAAGAACTGTTGAATTCTGTCCAGCGGTTCTGGAGAAAAAGATTTTTTAAGGTTTCAACTATATATGGTAATGGCAGCCATCTTGGATGTAGCGCCGACCTAATTTTAACAAATCTAAAAAGCATTCATCTAAGGATCATCCATGTGAAGTTTGGTCAAAATTAGCCAAGCGGTTTCTGAGGAGGTCGTTTGAAGAAAAGATAACGGACGACGGAAGACGGACAACACACCATCCCATAAGCTCTGCTGGCTCTTTGCCAGTAGAGCTAAAAATGAGTAGTTAACCCATATAATGACCTTCATGTGACCTGACCTTTATATTTTACTCAGGTCATGTTGATGTCATGATGAGTATATATTGAAAGTCTGATGAAGTAAAGAAGAAATGGTAAAGTTATAGCCAGCGGTAAGTTTTCGTGACGGACGGACGAAGTGATCCTTACGTATTGCATTTTTCTTACAAAAGGCGACTCAAAAGAGACAAGTTGACAAGCTAACATACAATACTGTAACCAATTGTTTCTAAGTATAAAAGGGCCCAAAATAAAAGCAACAGTTGTAGAAACTGACTGCATATTATGCCTAATGATTTTGAATACGTGTGAAGATGTAAAGTAGTTTTCGAGGATACAAGCGTATATACAAGTCTTTAACTAAATTTTCTAAGTATAAAAATAGGAAAAAGGGGTCATAATTTTGTTAAAATAAAGCATGAGTTGTAGAACCAGACTGCATGATGTTGACTAATGATGCCAAATACATGTGTGAAGTTTCAATCCATTATGTAAAGCATTTTTGGAGATACATGTACAAGCGTAAACATACAAAAATCAGCAGACACAGACGATGCATATTGCATCAACAAGTCAAAAGTTAAAGGACGGACGGATGATGGACGGACGATGGACAACTCGCCATCACATAAAAAACAAGAGCTTCGGAGAACAGCGCAGCTCGACTATTCGATTTTTCAGAGAATAATAAATTATACAGCTAGTATATATATTTTTGATGTAAGAATTGGCCAAGACAATACAAAAATACGTAAACAAGAGGCCCAAGAGGGCCTGTGGACGCTCTACTGGCTAAAACAGCTCTTATAGATTAGATAGATATAGCTAGATATAGCTCTCTTCTCCTATAGATTTAACATAGGAAAATACAATATAGCATTTTTCAACAAATCAAGGGCCATAACTGTGTTATTACTAACAAGATCTAGCTGGCTTTCGAAATTGTCCAAGATTTCATTGATATACCGCGCTTTGCACAACTAGACATCATACTGAGGCTTCCTGCCAAATTTCGTAGAAATCCAACAAGCCGTTTAAGAGGAGTAGCGCCGACAAGAAATTTAAAATAAAAATGTCAAAGGGCCATAACTCCGTCAAAAATCAGCAAACTGGAACAAAAGTGTGATATGCACAACTAGACATCTTACCAATGCTTCCTGCCAAGTTTCGTCGAAATTTAACAAGGCATTTAGGATGAGTAGCGCCGACAAGAAATTTTAAAGTAAATGTCAAGTTATTAAAAAGATAATCAAAAAAAAAAAATTAAAAAAAAATTAAAAAATTAAAAAAAATAAATAAATAAATAAATTAAAAAAATATATATTTAAAAAAAACACAAAAAAAATATTACCCCTGGGGCGTGTCCAATGCTAAATGTAATACATGAGAGCTCTGTGCCATGTGGTTCAAGAGAAGAAGATTTTTTTCAGTTTTGCCTATACAAGCCTTAGTAAAACTGTGACCCCCAGGGTGGGGCCAAATGTGACCAATGGGTCACCATTTGAACAAACTTGGTAGAAGACCATAAGCTTATAGCAAATGCAAAATATTAAACCTCTGGCTCTTGCAGTTTCAGAGAAGAAGATTTTTTAAGTTTTTCCCTATACATGTCTATGTAAAACATGTGACCCTTGGGGCGGGGTCAAATGTGACCCGAGGGTCACAATTTGAACAAACTTGGTAAAGGACCATAAGCTTATATCAAAAGCAAAATATTAAACCTCTGGCTCTTGCAGTTCCAGAGAAGAAGATTTTTTTCAGTTTTTCCCTATACAAGCATTTATGTAAAACTGTGACCCCCGGGCAGGAGCCAGATGTGTCCCCAGGGTCACCATTTGAACAAAATTGGTAAAGGACCATAAGCTTATAGCAACTGCAAAATATTAAACCTCTGGCTCTTGCAGTTTCAGAGAAGAAGATGTTTTAAGTTTTTCCCTATACATGTCTATGTAAAACATGTGACCCTTTGGGCGGGGTCAAATGTGACCCTAGGGTCACAATTTGAACAAAATTGGTAAAGGACCATAAGCTTATATCAAAAGCAAAATATTAAACCTCTGGCTCTTGCAGTTCCAGAGAAGAAGATTTTTTTCAGTTTTTCCCTATACAAGCATTTATGTAAAACTGTGACCCCCGGGCAGGAGCCAGATGTGTCCCCAGGGTCACCATTTGAACAAAATTGGTAAAGGACCATAAGCTTATAGCAACTGCAAAATATTAAACCTCTGGCTCTTGCAGTTTCAGAGAAGAAGATGTTTTAAGTTTTTCCCTATACATGTCTATGTAAAACATGTGACCCTTGAGGCGGGGCCAAATGTGACCCCAGGGTCACCATTTGAACAAACTTGGTAAAGGACCATAAGCTTATAATAAATGTAAAATATCAAACCTCTGGCTCTTGTAGTTTCCGAGAAGATTTTTTGAAAAAAAATCCTATATAAATCTATGTAAAACTGTGACCCTCGGGGCGGGGACAAAATTGACCCCAGGGTCACCATTTGAACAAACTTAGTAGAGGATCATAAGCTGATGCTACATGTAATACATGAGAGCTCTGTGCCATGTGGTTCCAGAGAAGAAGATTTTTTCCAGTTTTTCCCTATACAAGCCTATGTAAAACTGTGACCCCCGGGGTGGGGCCAAATGTGACCCCTGGGTCACCATTTGAACAAGCTTGGTAGAGAATCACAAGCTTATAGCAAATGCAAAATATTAAACCTCTGGCTCTTGCAGTTTCAGAGAAGGAGATTTTTTAAGTTTTTCCATATACATGTCTATGTAAAACATGTGACCCTTGGGGCGGGGCCAAATGTGACCCGAGGGTCACCATTTGAACAAACTTGGTAAAGGACCATCAGCTTATAGTAAATGCAAAATATCAAACCTCTGGCTGTTGTAGTTTCCGAGAAGAAGATTTTTAAAAAAAAAATCCTATATGTCTATGTAAATCTGTGACCCCCGGGGCGGGGACAAATTTGACCCCAGGGTCACCATTTGAACAAACTTAGTAGAGGACCATAAGCTGATGCTACATGTAATATATGAAACCTCTGTGCCTTGTGGTTTCAGATAAGAAGATTTTTTAAAGTTTTTTCCTATATGTCTATATGTTAAACATGCAAAACCTCAATATACAAACTTTGGACCCCCGGGGCACGGCCATTTTTTAACCCGGGGACTTTATTTGAACAAACTTGATAGTCTAGGCGTTGGCGATCATTTTAAACGAAAAACTGTTGAAATCTGTCCAGCGGTTCTGGAGAAGAAGATTTTTTAAGGTTTTGACCATATATGGTAATGGCAGCCATCTTGGATATAGTGCTGACCGAATTTTAACAAATCTAAAAAGCATTCATCTAAGGATCATCCATGTGAAGTTTGGTCACAATTAGGCAAGCGCTTTCTGAGGAGAAGTCGTTTGAAGAAAAGTTAACGGACGACGGACGACGGACGACGGACAACACACCATCCCATAAGCTCTGCTGGCCCTTGGCCAGTAGAGCTAAAACATATATATAAAAAAATATTCATAGTTTCGAGTTGGGGGCATGGAGGGGAGGGGTTTGGTGGGGAGGGGGAGGGGGCAACATAGCTATGTGTAAGAATTGACCAAAACACAGAAATATGGAAAAAAAAGTGGGGGTGGGGGAGAGGCGGGTGTTGGGTGGGAGGGCAACATAATGTGTAAGAAGCTATGTAAGAATTGACAAAAACATAGAAATATGTAAAAAAAATAAAAATATTCCAGTTTCAGGTGGGGGGCAGGTGGGGTTGGGCGTGGAGGGGAGGGAAGGGGCAACATAGCTATGTGTAAGAATTGACCAAACCAATACAGAAATATGTAAAAAGGGCAACATATATATATGTGTAAGAAACTATGTGTAAGAATTGTCTAAACACATAAAAAAAAAAAGAAAAAAAGTTGTGGATGGGGTGGGGGGAAGAGGGAGGTGGAGGGTGAAGTATGACTAAGATGCATAATGCTATAAGAAATCCCAAACCAAAATAATAGATATATACATGCTTACATGCAAACCTAGTAGCGGTTTTAAATATATTTTTCTCTCTGGAACTATCAAGAAATGTTCATATTATATAATGTTTAAAAGATAAATTTGTTAATTGATAATACTACAAAAAGGGTGGCCATTCACTTTTAAACATGTTGAACTTACTATTATTAATTATGATGAAATATAGCGCTGCAGGGGTTTCCTTTATATCCAGAGGCGGGTGATTTACCCTCCAACTTTGGTAAGGAGAACAGATTTTTTAAGCAATTCCCAATACAACAACAAAAGGTATAACTATATAGTGCAACCGTGGTTGAAAAGGTAAGGCACTGCATTTGAAACCTTCTCGCCTCTCAACAATTTGGGTTTGAATCCCACTCGGAGCTCGACTTATGAGAAAGTGTTGATTCTTACGGAAAGCGGAAGTTATACAGTACTGGTTCTTCCAAGGAATAAGTGGGTGGTCTGCCTCCACCACAAAAAATCGACCATCATACAATGCCTAAAATGTTCTGTAAAGGTTAAACATCAAATAAAAAATAAAAACTTTTTAAAGTTTCCCCGTAACTCAAACAAAAACCTTGTTGATGTGGTACAATTAACAACCATTTCCATACCAAATAAATCACTTGTTGAACGCCAAATTTTTATTTTTGTTTAATTGCTAAAAAGCGTAATGACTGTCCAAAAAATAACTTAGAAAAACATGTTAACATTAGACTTTTCAGACTATCTTAGCAAACTGTTCTTCCGATGTGCGCCCCAAGTCTGTGCTATTAATCTGATGGTTTTTTTTCTATTTCAATACCAGGGGTGTAGAGGTGTACCCATTTCAAATAGAGGCAACAATACCGGTCTTTTTTTTTTCAGAAATAGGGGAAGAGGTCCAGGACCTTTAATGGGGAAAACAAGCTAGATTTTCGAGATAATGTGGAAAAAATAGTGTAATTTGGAAATTTAGTTGGAACAGTGTATAAGGCAGATTTAATTGAAGATATGGATGTGCAAATATGGAAAAAAAAAAGGTATATTTTTGATAAACGGTCGAAATGAATCCCAAAAATAATAATATGGAGTAAGAGAAATAATGTTTAGCAGTCAATGGGGAAAAGAACAGGTAGGCTATTTTGCTAGGACCAGTTAGCCGGAGCAGGGGAAGGGGCCGAATTATATTTACACTTGCATTTTAATGGGAATTTAAGGAATAGGCAATCTGCCTCTTGTATCCCATATTCTGTAGTGATCTGCCAGTGATCTTTTCTTAAATGTGGCTACTGTGTCTGCTTCAACTTGGTTACGTATTGGTTAGGTCATCGCGCCTTAGATTCCCACCAAAACAAATTTGCAGTCAAAATCAAAGTTATCATCCAATTGTTGCATTGTTATTCAGCCGAGTGCTCCATCAATAGTTTATTTACATGAAAGCAGTGATGAAACCTTCATCTGCATTGTAAAAAACACTCAACGCAAATTGTGAACGAGGTGGGATCCCAAAGAATGGCGGGATTGGCCGAGCATTCACGATTGATACACAATACATTCTGGTAGGTGATAAACTTGGTCTTTATCCTTGTTGTTCAACCAAGTTTACTATTTAAATTAAGGTATCTACATCGTGATTCTTTTAAAACCTGCATATTTCATGCACATTTATGCAAATTCATAATTTTGATAAAACATCATCAAAATAAACTGACCAATCAGTGACCAGAAATCTGACAGACATCTAACTTCTGGTAGGTGATAAACTCGGTCTTTATCCTTGCTGTTCAGCCAAGATTACTGTCAAAATTCAGGTATTTATAGTGTGACTATTTTAAAACCCTGCATTTTTCATGCACATTTATGCAAATTGATTCAATATATCCTCAACCTCTTAGTTAAAGACCACTTAACAACAGTTGGCTACATATATCAGTAATGCATTATATCTTTGACATAATATGATGTTAGCTAATCTAAAGTATTCAAACTTTAACAAAAACTACCACGGCTTTAATTAAATTTTGTTTATTTTCCATCCAATAACATTTGTAAATGGGTGACCTCCACTTGGTTGTTTCCAGTGAACGGCGTGTGGTTCCATTCAGCTTATTTACTATAGTTTTTATCCAGAGATGCAGTATTTTCATACGGGCAATTTTATGCAAATTCGTTGACCTTAATTCACACTAGCTGACAGCATAGAAAAAAAATCAAAAATATCAACTATTTTTTTAATAAACAAGAATTTACTTACTTTCTGTGAAAAGATATGAGTAAATGTTCACCCTCATCACTCTAAAATTGATTCTAAAATTACTGTCTTCTGCTGTTTTCAAAACATGTCCGTCTGCTTGTAAGGAATTTCGGTGACACGTCACGTAGGCAATGTACTAAAGTAACAATTACCAGATGTTTTTAACACAAACACTGATATTGCTGCATGCCACACCCATGATATTACCCATTTACTACTTATCATTTTACGAGTAAATAAAACTTGTTGATATCTAATGAAAGGCAAAGGATTAAATCATCACTACATCATAAAAATATTTTATTTTGTTTAAGTTTGCTTGAAAATGGGATGCATTTAATGGCGAAAACGCTGGTAAAGTTGTTAACTATCTAGGAAAATTTCCGTAACGTTAGGCTTAAAACAATTATTGTTTGCAAGCGTTTTCTGTTGTTGTTCTAAAGAACTATTCATTAAGCAGACGTACGTTCCGACATCGGTCGAAATCACATGGTGGTCGAAAACAGAAAGACGATACCTTTCACATTTTAAATCTTGAAAATTATTATCTTTTTTGGCCAAAGATTTTATTTTACTATAGAACTTGAGGATAAAAACCGAGTAACACACATTTTTATCACTTAGTGAAAATAAAGTAAAATCTCAACATTTTGGCAATGAAAAACTGAATTGATTCAATATATGTGTATCTTTCAAAATCAAAATCTTGAAAATTATCGTCTTCCTATTTGCCCAAAGATTTTTATTTTTACTATTAAGAACCTAAGGATATAAACCACAGGCGCGTAGCCAGGCATACGCCCGTACGCCCGGGCGTACGCCTCTTGAAAAAAAATGAGAAAACATAGTGCGCCAAAAATGCAATAAAAACTGAAGCCTGACTAGGGTGAGACCCATCATTAGAAATTTATAAACATATAAATATCAAAGTTATCAAACTATGATTCCATAAAATGGAAATTTCAATCTAAGATATTCATTTTTCGCAACTATATAATTTATTTATCAATCAATAAAAGCCATCATTTTCAACCCAAAATCGTCAAAAGCAACGTGCGGACGTTAAGGGCTTCAGGGGGGCTTCGCCCCCCGGACCCCCCACCAACCACCGCTTGGACCCCAATTTACCGGCGTATCCGCCATAACGGGCTAGCTACGCCCCTGAACCAAGTAACACACATTTTATCTCCTCCTGAAAATACTGACCCGGTTTATGAAGGGGGAAAAAGCCCTGCAATATAGGAAAATAAAATTAAAGTTTGAATGTCATCAAATGAAAGGGGTTTTATATGTCCCGTTTACAGATCACATAGATTAAAGTTTTTGCTCATTGACTCGGTGTTATATGTGAATCGCCATTCCATTCAACCGAGCGCGCGCTTCCATATGAATGTGCAAATGGCGTCTTCCAAGACAAGGGAAGTAATCCTGCAACTGTTCAATAAACTTCCAAGTTCCAACGGCATTTTTTCATTACACTAACGAATAAAAGATACTCATTCTGCTGCTCTTACTTCAGGTGAAATTTTAATCAATTACATGCTGAAAAGTGCTAACATTTTGATTCCATGTTTATTGGTTTTCAAATTATTCAAGTTTTTTTAGGTCACTAAAACTTGAATACAGGCCGAGTAAATCGAGTAATATTTTGAAAATCTACAGTAGTGATAGGGATTTTGCATTTTCCTGGTCATTTGTGCTCAGCTATGTCTGAAACTTTCATATATACATGAAAAGGCATCTCTACATCTGAATATAGCATACAAATGATCTTTAAGAAATAATTATTGAGAAAAATGCTGAAAATAATCAAATCAAACTCAGGGTTACCAAGTCAAAATTTTGATTTTCCAGGAAAAGTATCAGTCTCTCGTTTTAATTTTAACATTTGTTTCAAAGTAGTCTGTCTTCATTGATATGTGTTTGTTTTACAAGACAATAGCTGTAAAATAAACCTAAAGTTATGCTTATACCTGTATTGGTTTTGAAAATATAGTTAATTTTTAGTTAATCATGGTATCATTAATCATGGTATCAAGTAAAATTTCAGCTAATTCCTGCAATATGAAGATAGTACACACACAGACGGGATTTCTGAATAACCGTGTTAACTGTGTCCTTACATGTCTGAAACGTTCACAGATACACAAACAATGATTAGAGGTGAAGGATTAAGATACCCGTTCTGCAGCTCTAAAGTGCAAGGGCTTAGAAATGAATGATGAAAATTTCCATTCTGAAGCTCCAAATTGCAAGGCATTAGAGATGAATGATGAAAGATACATGTTCTGCAGCTCTAAAGCGCAATGCCTTAGCATTAAAGGATGAAAGATACCCGTTCTGCAGCTCTAAAGCGCAATACCTTAGAGGTGACGAATGAAAATGCCATTCTGCAGCTCTAAAGCGCAATGCCTTAAGAATAATGAATAAAAGATACCCATTCTGCTGCTCTTACTTAACGTCTCACACCACAATTAATTTTTCATAGGGTCCCATTGTAATGTTTTTGTTCGTGGCATAGAGATAAAACAGATTTTACAACATGTATTTATGCTTAAATTCTTCATTTATCAAATATATGCAATTTAAAACACATTTAACAAATATTTACCAGATTGAACTTTTTTTAATTTCATGTTTGTGTCAAAATTTAGACAAAAATACAACCCCGTGGTGATAAGACCCATTATGTGTAAAATGAGGCAGAATTAGCTACAAATCTTATATCAACTTGCATTTTTCTGTGATCTCTTCCTAAAATGCTGTCGATTTAGAACCTGGTAAAGATAAATCAATGTATCCTGTAAAATGTAGAAAAGCGAACTTGTTTTTTATCTACTATCTCCTTCATCTGTAGGGCACGAGTATTCAAGGGAGATAATAGTGGTGCGAGTCCACTAGGCGAGTCATCTAGTTTTTCAGACCAAACTATGTCATTTTATGCACGTGCATATTAAATATATAACTGAAACATATTTAGGATGGTTTTATTCGCAAATGATTCTTCTAGAACACCTCCAGTCCCTTTAATGATCTTTAATGAACTTGTTGTCTAGTCAATTGGCTAAAGTTTTGCCCTGTGCATAGCTGTCAATGCCCAGTGGATGGGCTTGGTTTAGGGATCAGAGCTAGTGAGGGATGGGGGTGCATGAGGTTGGGGACAAAGGCAGCTGGGGACAAAGGCAGCGCGATCGAGTCGATCTGATTTTTAACATACATTTGAACGCACATTTCAATATCCCAGAAATAGAAAATCGTGCATTTTGGGGCCGAGCAATTGTATAGGTGTACTATATTTTACAAGATATCGCCAGCAAAAAAAAAGGTCAACTTTTCTGTAGAATGAATGCGTGTGAGCGTGATTACACACGTGTCACACTTATGCCGGTGACAGAAAATTCACATGACAGCAGCACATGTTGGGAAGTCGAAACATAATTTGGCAACATACTGAGGACAGGTGGCTAAAAAAATATTCGGACCTCTCCCCCGCCCACTCTGCCAGTCTCTGAAGATATAAAAAAAATCCCGCCAAAACTTTACTGGCTCAACAAACTGGTTTTGAAGTATATCAAGTGTAAACTCTTTGACAACGCTATTGAATGTGTAAACCACATATTTGACAACACTAGGCCTGTGTGGTGCGACCTCAATAATAATAATAATAATGCATTTGATAAAAATGAAACATCCTACCTTGTGCCACAGCTGGTGGCACAAGTTGCCGGTCCAGACCGAAATCCGTTCCAACATCCTTTCCATCGTAGAGGCAACCCAAGCAAAAAACATACCGAAAGAGTATGTAAAGATTAAACTAAATAACAAACTAGATACAAGTATACAAATTGAAGCAATTCGAATCTTGAGACAGCTGTATACGGTGAACAAGTCCAGCGTATAATTCAATTTCCCGAAATGTGTCCTTATATAGTGAGCGAAATGTGTCATTATATAGTGAGCGAAAAGACTACACTGTCTTCAATCGTTAACGCCGTCGTTGTGATGGTTGTACGGTGCTATTTAATAAATTATGACTGTTTTCCGGTAAAAATAAAAATAATAACAATAATAATAATAACAAAAAAAATATTTAGGTGAAAAAAAGCGGATTTGATTATCTGTGAATATTGGACTCATTCATGGTTATAATAGATAGGTGTATGCGCGTTGTAACTTTCTGTTCATAGAGCTAGCTTTTGTGGTGAAATGGTAGGACGTTAGCTTCACCTGCAATGTATAAAACCAGGCCAATTATTTCCCCTATTGAAGCCAGTGTTAAAATGTCGCATATTCATGTTTATTTGCTGCAACTTCAACTAATGCAGCAGTGTAATTTTCCTATAGAAAAGGTAGTTTTGCCTTTAAAAAATCACCAGAAAAGGTGGGATTACAAAACATGTAAAAAAAGTTCGTGTTTGTTTACTAAACATATCAAGAGTACATCCCTCCCTTCCTCTCTCCATCCATCCATCCATCCATCCATCTATATATATTCCATCCATCTATATATATATCATACCTATCTATCTATACTGTTACATACGTACTTACACCCTCTTTCGATGATAATGTGCAGGAAATAAAAGCGTGCCGTTTGGTTGTGAGTATCCACAGACCTAATAACAAATTTATTAATATGTCTGTGGTGTATCTAGAAGATGATAAGAAAAACAGAAAAAAAACAATCAAAGGTGAAGTTGAAATAAAGATGAAAGTGTTACGTTTGTTAAATAGTCTGATAAGAACGAGGTGGCTTTAAAATATAAAAGGAAGGCAGTGTTTACACATTTAGTGCATCTGGTGACTGACAGTGCAAACTGAAAGATTGAAAGAATTCAGACTGGACAGCATAGCAATGTTAGATGCACGTTACTAGTACAAAAATAATACTTGTAATAGTCTACTCGTGCATGTCTCTGCTGAAAGTATAATGAATGCTGCATTCTGGATAATCCCACATGTTGATTGACATATGGTGGCATGTTTATAGCAACTAATAAACTATTTTGAAGAACAAAGTTGGGTTGCAGAACGTCGGTCGTATAGGGGGTGCCACCATTTAAGGTCATTAAGCATAGCAGTTACATTAGATTGATACGAATAATCATTATATATGTACCCACCTTGCTGCTCTTCGTTGAACCACACTGCGGTGTCGTCTGCAAACAATCTTACATTGGACTTAATGTTATGCGGAAGGTTGTTGATATAAATGATATGTCAAGAAAAGAATCGGGTCCAATACAGAACCTCGGGGTACCCCTGATGTTACATCGACAGAATCGGACTCATTTTCCAGGAGTACCTGCTAGACTCGGTTAGACAATAAAGCTTTGATCTATTGTAGGGTTTCGTTCCTGATGTCATACTGATGGAGTTTGATCACGAGTTTGTTATGGTTTACCTTGTCGAATGCCTTACTACAATCGAGTACATAAAGTCTGTCTGTAGGCACTGAGTTCTGGAGCAAGTCTTCCATCGGCATTATCAGACTTGGACCGGAAACCATGCTGCAGGTCATAATGTTATTTGTTTTGTAAATGATAGACAATATTTGATGCAATTACATGCTCAAGTACTTTACAAAGGATACATGTCAGAGACATAGGGCGATAGTTGGCAGCGTCGCATGTCTCACCGTTTTTTAAGAGAGGACATTTCAATCTTTAGGGACTCGACCCGAGTCTAGAGATCTCTGAAAAGTTACCTGTATAATTGGAGATATCTCTTTCCGAAGTTGTTTCAATACAAGTGGCTAAATGTATTATTTGATCCAAAGGCGAAATAGTCATCCCTAGCCTTGCAGGGTTCTTATAAGAGCAAGAACCCTGTACCGAGGCAGCGGTGTTGCCTGTTTTACATGTGCGTTTATTTTTTCTGTAAAAAAATGACCACCATGTACATTCGCATATGTTCATGTCGGACATTCACATATGCATATGTCCATACATGTAGGTCTGAAAATAATATAATTCAAAGTAGGAGGTCAGTGAAATGGACAGTGTAGACTTATGTAGAATACTCTATGTAGATTTATTTACTTGTATAATTTTAAACACGCATTTTTCTTACTTGCTAGTATTTTACTACCTGAAACAAACAAAAATTACCTATAACACAAACTGCCGTAACTGCCGTACTATGCAACGTTCTGGATTACGTATGGTGTACTAGGAATGTACACGTGATGTGTGAATTTGCAACAAAGGCCGTTATTAAAATCTTTGTTTGGTTTTATAATGTGTTTAGTGTGTAGGCCAATCGGTGAATGTGTCCATGTGATATGGATGTCCTCACTCTGCATTTCGGCACAACAGTAATGTATCTTAATATCACGGGGACAGTGCATATTGCCCGACTTCAGCATTGATATTAGCTCTAAGAGCTATTTCCCGGCAATTAACACTACTAATTCTTCCAAATCGTCTTCAGTCCCTTTTATTCAGACTATAAGTAGGACAAGGTTGGTGACCTACTTGTGGTTGAAATGTCGAGTTCTCACCACTAATTACATGTAAACCTCCCTTCTATTTTTTTCTAGGCCCCCGTTTGGTCACGGGCAAAGAATAGGGCTACTGCAGATCCCTGTGGAGGGGTAGGCAGAGGGGTAGAATCCCCCTCAAATTCATGTTCATTTTATCATTTTTTGTTCATGTTCATTTAAGGTCTTCATCATGATCCCTGCATTGTTTCAGGTGCTATTTCGCTCGCATCAAAAGAGCAGTGGCAGAAAAACAATAACGTGGCTCCAGCGTAAATGGAGTTTCTACGATAGAATTTGCAGCAACTCTGCAGTTCAGGGTGAGAAGGTTCTAGGCCCATTTTCCATAGTTTATCTCGATGTACATGCAAGATGAGCCTGACATGTTCATGCCTGTTAGGCGCCATATAACCTTTTCAGGTGTTGGTGCGCCTTAAAAAAAACTCTCCCAATTCTAATGGAAATGGGCATTATAAGTAAGGAAAAACTGCTCATTTCTGTTCGATTTTTTGGTTGTATGTATAAGAAGCGTATTAATAGGGTTTACTGCTTACACGTTGTCAGCAACCAGCACTGGAAACAGCTGAACCCTTGTCCTATTTAGTAAGCAAACACGAATTTGCAAATTAAGCTGCTGCATTATACATACATGAGTCGAAGTAAAAATCATTACTATATGACACTAATTGGTGTCTTTGGGGAAAATAATTAGTGGTTTCATACATATAGATGTATGTCTGCCTGTGAAGTTAGAAGAGTGACTGAGAAGAGGAGCTAATGAAAATCTTAACAAGAATCAATATAGTGTAAAATATATAGGCTTTTTATAAGGAGTTTTTAATACTGATTATACATATGAAGAACATGTATACGTGTAATGTGTCTTAATGCCAGTTAAGCATGCATGAATAACCTTTTATATTATTATTATTAACTATAAGTAAACGCATGGTATTCATCCGTGCAATTTCTTTAGATTTTCAATAAGCTCACTATGTATTTTATGACGTGGCCTAAAGTCTAACTACATGCTCGATTGTAAACACTCGGCCAAGTAATAACATGTAACAATGAAATATCTAGTTTCTCGGGCACTTACTGGACAATGAGTAGCACGATAATTTCAAGCCTACAATGTATACAAATAGATACTGAGGTACACGCACTTATTGGGATCTAGTAGAATGAGTGAGTGGTGTGTAATCCGATAAACTGTTTATGAAAAGTTTGTATTGTTAAACGGACGGAAGCGATCAGGATGAGTAATTGGTTCGTTCCAATGGTTCCAATTAATATATGCATATACAAGAGCAAACTCGTAATGTGCTTCAGTTTCGCACACTGATAAAACAAACTAGAAGGGTGTTTCGCGGAACATTTGTGTCGCCTGTCGTGTGCTAATTTCAGCAAGTAAAATCTAACTATAAAGTTTGAAGACATTGAATGCAATCGTTCATGAAATAAGAAGCTTTTTTTTTAATAATTAAAGTTTATGAAAAGGGGTATAACACTGCAATAATAATTGATAAGGATGAACTGTATAAATATCCATGACAAGTTAAGAGCTAAGTTAGGTTACAGGCTAACGTTTTATAAAAAGGGTGGTAACTCTGCCGAAATAAAAGTCAGAGTTGCTGGAAATGTTAACAGCATGGAATAACTGATACATAATAATTGTATAAAGTTTTATAGTTTTATGACCATAGGTCAATATTTGGCCTAGTTATGAGTCAGGTTGCCAGTTACGTTTTATGAAAAGGGGAATAACTCTCTCAAAATGAAAATCAAAGTTATTGGGCATGTGCAACGACATTTCTTTGAGTAAGATGAAGATGCGTGTTAAGTGTCCGGAACATAGGCACGTTTCATGTTATAGTCAGTTATGTGCTTGGTTAGGTTGCAGGTTAAAGTTTTGTGAAATGGGCATAAATCTTCCAAAATGAAAGTCAGAGTTGTTGATAATGGTTCACAACATTCCTTGGGGTAAGATGAATGTGTGTGTTAAGTTTTATGAGCATAAGTCAAAAACTTTTCAAGTTATGACCAAGGTTTGGTTGAAGGTTAAAGTGTGACAGACGATGACGGACGACTGACGACGGATGACAGTCGACGACTGACGCCAGACAATGTTATCCCTACGTGTTTGCCATGCTACGCAGGCGACAGACTTTTCTGTCCTTTATTTCATGGGCAACAAAACGGGAATAATTCAGAATTTGTATAAAATAATAAGATCTAGTCGAGGAGTTGTTAAGTGTATATCTTTCTTAAATATAGATTCTAGCTCTGTATTTTAATGGGTTTTGGGTGACCATATACCATGGCAGCTGATGGTACCTGGTTTTTTTTCTATTTGCGCATAGTTAACCTCGCTGGGGGTGAGTGCTTTGGGGGCAAAGCATACACGTTATCCTCTCTACCAATGACCATGTCCTATCTGAATATAAAAAATAGTTCAAGGACATTGACCTTTTGTTAAATTTGTCAATGTTATATTATTCCACAGGCATATTAATACATTTGTTATTAGGTCTGTGATTATTCTATGACCTTGAAAACTTTATAAGATCAAATGTAGAAGAATAAATACTGGCGGGAAGTGGGGTGGGTGCGGATGGGGGTATCAGAAGTAAAACATGGCACACATTTCATAAAATTAAGTCACAATTCTGCTGTGATGAGCATGGTCACTTCATAAAACTAACTATCGAAACAAGAGGGCCAAAAGTTTGCATTGTGGGCATTTTAGCCCCAACATTATTTATCCGATCTTACCCAAACTTACACAGCAGCAGGCCTGCTAAAACCTGTTAACGCAAACTCTTGAGAAGAACATTGAGGCCCTCCCAGGAGTTTCGGGTTCTGGGGAACATGACCAATTATTTTTAGGGATCTGGGGAACATTGGCAATTACTTTAAGGGATCCAGGGATCAAAGGCATACTTTTTGGGATCTATGCAACAGTGTCCTAAAATAAAAAAAGAGAAAAGTACCAAATTGTTACGTATAGTTACTTTTAAAACATGATTTTGAATTGCTGTTCACTGCTGATTGCTTTGGGCGGCTTTTAGTATCACCTTTTAGGACGGCTTTTTTGTTCAATCTTGATCAAAAGGACGCTCTAACTTAAGAGAAGAACAACTATTTTTATATCTATATTTCTTGTTCAACTGCAAGCATTTGTACGACGATGAACAGTTGTGTCCATGTGTGCTCATATTTAGCTCTACCGATTGCAAGTCAGCAGAGCGTATGTCGTGATGCATCGTCCGTCGTCCATCTGTCCGTCCATCTGTTGCTGACTATACCTTTATATTAAAACTGTTTGATGGATTTTCATGAAACGTTGCAGGAAAGTTGCCCATAAGGTATAGTTAATCCTAGAAAAAATCAGATTGATCTAAATTCCGTGATGGTCTACAAAGCTACTCCTCCGAAACTACAAATGATACTGATATGTGACCTTTACTAAAACGATCAGTATGACATGGTCCTTGACGAAAATGAGTTTGATTCAGCGACATAGCGGCCATCTTTGTTTATATAGAGTTATAAAAGGAAAATATTGTGGCAACTACTCCTCTGTAACAACTAGATGGAGGATGTTTATGAAACCTTACATGAATGTTGCTCTTTATATATAGTTGGTCCTAAATAAAAGTCACTTCGGCCATAATTTCAAGATGGCCGCCGCATCTAAAAGTACATTTTATAAATACACTTTTGTGGCGACTAATGCCTAAAACATAAGGAGTATTGATTTGGAAGCTTTACCAAATTGACATGATGTTGGTCCTAAACAAAATTCATTTTATTTGATTTCAAACATGGCCACCAGCAGACATTTTGGTTTACATAGAATTACATAGGAAAAACTACTCCTCTGAAACAAAATTCTTATTAGGTCTGTGTCTGAAACTACTCGATGGATTTTCTTGAAACTTTACAGGAATGTTGCTTTTGATGTCCAGTTGGTCCTAAGTAAAGATCAGGTCGTCCTGCACTCAGCTAAAATAGATTTTAAAACTACAAGTTTATGGTGAACATGTGTTGTTGATTTGGTATCATTACCAAAATGACTGGAACAGCATGAAGCTGGTCCTAATTAAACATGTATTTTGATTTGATGTCAAACATGGCCACCAGCGGCCATCTTTGTTTACGAGGGTTTCATAGGAAAAACTTGTGGCAACTACTCCTCTGAAATTTCTAGAAGGCTTTTCATCAATCTTTACAGGAATGTTACTCTTCTTACAAAAGTGATTTTCATTTGAGAAATGTTGAAAATAATTGTAAGTATCAAAACCATAATCAAGAGAGGTACTAACTGGTAAGTGCACTGGTGAGTCTGGTCAGCTATTTGGGGTGGCAGATGGGTTGTACAGTTTGTCAGTGTTGTCCCCCATCTCCCACTGCTCCCTAGCTTCTCCATTCTGTTTCTATTTTCTGGTCTTTTTTGCAGCCTTTCCTTTCTCGCTCCTTCCACTGCAGTCCACCGCAGTCCATCGTTTTTTTACCCGTCCCCACACCCTCTTTTGCACTTATCAGTTACTTCTGATTTGATTTTGGTAGCACCCCACCCCCGATTTGAGATAATTTGTAAACACCGCACTCCCAAACCCTCGATATAGTATCCTTGATTGGGATATTTTTTGTGTGAAGGAGGGAGAGAGGCAACGTTCATTCTCTGAGGGAAGATGAATAGGTTGTCATGAAAAGGGTCAAGGCTTTTTAGTCTTCCATTAACACCCTTTCAACCCTCTTTAGTTCATGGCAGATGCGACTGAAAAGTGCATTTCATCTGAAGATATCCTGTATGTCATCTCTAGTGAAATCAAACACCATTTCTTTCTTTGAAATTGATGATGGGGGACTACTGAAGGTTAGAAAGGATCAGGAAAAGAAGATTATGTAAAACGTAAAAGCAGCCCAGAGAAGAGCAAAGTTTGTGTTTAAGTGAATGATATTTTTTACTTTTAGGAAACTGTGTTTAACATTTTTGGGGGTCTAGGAAACAGTGTTAATACTCTAGCGAACATGGACAAAATATTTTTGGGGAACTTTGGCAAATACTTTTGGGATCTGGGGAACTAGGACCCCCTCCCCCACCAATGGGAGGGCCTTAATCTTTTTAAATGAAAATTTGGAGCGCGCAACTTGATTTTCACATTACCTATTAGTAGTATAGATAGTGAGGGTACCAGCGCAGTTTCCCCATCGCGGGGAATGAGAACAACTAGTGAAATATGCCAGGGGGGACTCAGGCGTTACTCTCATTTATATCACCAAGATCTAAATGTAAGTCACGCCTAAATCAACACCAACATAGTTCATTAGTTTTCTCAAGCACCCCGCTCAGGGAAAACTTCGCTGATACCCTCACTATCTATACTACTAATCAATCCGGTTTGTCATTTTAATAACATAACATTTGCAACTCATTATCATAACATTTGCAACACATTAGGCAAAGTCAGACAGAACCGGGCAGTAGTCTTCATCATCACTCTGCATATCATTTTTTACCATGGAGTATTTTATTTTATCACACTTTGCTATTTTGTATTTTAGTTCAAGAAGCTCTTCTCTGTTTCCAGCCAGCTCACGTTCATAATTATCCATTTCAACCAGCAATCGCCTTTTTTTGGTGTCCATAAAATCATCACGGACTACCTCATATTCTACTTGAAGTTGCTTACCTCTCATCAATTCTCTTCTATATTTATCTTTTAAATGGTTAAGTTTTTTTGCAAACCTTTTCTAATATTTCTTGTTCCATTATATAATAGTATATATAAAAAAAATTAAACTCTTGAATGCTGCTCAACTATTACAATTAACTGTATGCTAACTTATCTTGTCCGTTATCTAGTATGTACCGTTTATCATCATAAGCTGATAAACTTTTTTTTATTTATTGCATAGCTGCTTATGTTATGCTTTTGTGATCTAATAACTTTCATCTCATGGTGAGCTTCTGTTGCCGTAAACAAAATCTTTTTGTATTCGTCATGTGCTATCTGTTTTTTAACAACACACTTTTTAACACCCTTACATTTCTTTGCGCTAACCTCATTATCTAGCACATACGAATATAGTTTACTCCGCAACCCAACAAATTCAACAATGGGTATTCCGCAAGTTTCATCTTTCATCTTGCCAATAACCTTTTTATTATCATTAAAATGAAACTGACTTTTCAGATCATAATCGCAATTATCAAACAGTTCTTTATCCTTGTAAATGTCCGCATACACATCTTTTGTTTTTATTTCATAACACAAGGAATCGGTATCAGTAAATAATAACTTAGCTTTCCTATCATATTTGTTTTTGATATAGTTGTAATGGAAATCATACATCACATATTTTGACAAGTCTAAAATACACATGCCAACATAACAAGGACGATTTAAAACTAATCATTCTTTTATTCTGTTTATGGCAAATAAATTTTCATTAAACATTTTAGAAGAAATAAATGAAGGTCTTGCTGCATATTTTAAGAGAACCTCCTCGTCGTGAGTCAATTTAACATTAATTATTTTTCTCAAATTTTCCATAGTTTTACCAAAAACTGAATTGTTCATCAGTTTGAAGAAATCCTTTTCAAAAGCATTTTTACCAGCTGTTCTCTTGACAGTATTAAAGTCTATGTATGTTTTCAACCTTTTTGATTCGTCGAACTGCAGTATTCGGTGTATTTGTGTTACTTTCAATCCGAGCTTTTTATACAATTCTAAGTTTCTAGAATGCACGACATACTTTTCTTTATTTTTCAACGTCGTAACAAGTTTATTACCATTACAATGATCTAAATTAAACTTTTGTTTTAAATTTTTACAATAGTCTGACAACCACTCATCTTTGATATTTAAACTTTCCGGGTCGAGAGGATAATCATTATGCGTGTCATGCAGTTTCCCAGGATATTCGATATCACACTCAACAATGTAATTTGAATTTCCTTTTTCAAACTTATCAACCCACTTGAAGTTGCCAGTAGGTAACGGCTGGCACATAGTCCACCCGTACAAGTTATTAGCATCGAGATATATTATGTACTTGCTTTCTTTTTTCTTGTCATAGTTTTTCATATATTTATTGTTAGCCTGTGAATATCTGTTTGCGATATAACTTGTGCCACCTCTTAATCCTTTTTCCACAAACAAATATTGATCAATATCAGTTATTAAATTAAGTTGGATACCAGTCATCTTGAGACATGCATCCAGGCTAAACCAGGACTACTGAAGTAATGACAAGGATCTAATTTGTAATACTCAATGCACATTTTTCTAAAGTTTTCAAAAACGTCTGTCAGTAACAGTACATCAGTCTTAAGATACAGATCATGATATTCTCCCATATTTTTAATATTAAATGTTTTCCATATTGTTTTAGCATGATCATAATCTGTATCTGAAATATGCTCATCATTTAATTGAGAATAAAAGCTATCTTTATCAGGTAACTTAGTATCCTTGAAGCGTTCAAAACTGTTCACGCAATCATAAGGATAAACGCCTTTTCGTTTTATTAATTCGCCAAAGTATTCCTGAGAGGTGTATTGAAACGAAGGGATGTTTTTTACTAAATTTTCTAATGATTGAGACATAAACTGAAAACTGTCAATAAACACTAAACTTTGTCCTAACATAAAAGCCATGTACTTCTCCATGTTATTTGGTATAACATTTATGTTTCGTTTAAACTTTCCGATGTGCTGCATTATGAAGTGAGAGTCATATCCTCTCAAGTTATGAAACACAACAGGTATTTTTCTAGTCAACCTGAAATTAATATTACATATGTCATGAGCGCTTCCCCTATACTTTCCAGTTATATGACAATGGTCCCTGACTTTTCTGATGGAGTTTTTGTATGCTACTGTATAACCTGCGTCACCTTTTTTGAGAGTTGTTGCAAAACCATTACCACAAATATGACATGATTTAGATTTTTGGAATCCAGCTTCTTCTTCCTGTGACATTACTAGATCTTTTTTAAAGTTTGCATTCATAGTTTTCTTACACCACTTTTCTTCTATCATTTTTTTCAAAAACTTGTAAACAGCATTTGGTCCTCTGTATGTCACAACTGGTTTTGAATATTGATCATCATAACAACAAACAACCTTATACCCATAACTACAATCAGTTTTTTTTGATATTCTTCTGTATGTGATTTTTTTAGGATTGTTTGATACTGAAGAAATACTTTCGGTTACTGCTTCAAAATCAGCATATATAACAAACGGAACCATTAGCTGTCTGTCGTAGTTTTTAAACTTATCCTTTTCATCTTTGTTTGGCATTTCTACTGCTTGCTTACCGTTAAGTGAAAGACAAACAGGTTTATGTTTTTCCAGAACTCTTTCTAATTTAAAGCACTGCAAGCATGTTTTACAAAACCATTTTTTATTCGAATGTAATGTTTGATTAAACATTAACCTGTTAAAATCGTTTATCCACACATAATGATTTTTTTCTTCTTCGGTGATTAAAAGCATATCACATGTTTTTCTGCTTTATATTTTGATATGTGCAAAGGGTATACTTGATTATCTTCATACCCGAATATGTTAAAACAAATGTTGTTTTGTTTTTCTATTTTTGGGATTTGTTTGATAGTAACATGAAATGTAATTCCTTTATAATTTAGATCTCCAATATGCTTTTTGTACTTTGTTATACTTTGAAGATCTTTTTCAACAGGAATTTCATAAGCCAAATGGCACCGTCTGAAGCATTCGTTATCTTTTTCATTTTTTATATTTATTAATCCTTTTTTAGAATTAGCAAGTTCTTTTGGTAAATCCAAATAAGAGCTACCCCGTAAAGGCTTATACTTTATTCGATTTATATAGTGCGCGTCTAGTGTCTCAATTACCCAACCACTTCCCAACTGAATCCAATTTCCAATTCTATTTATAATTTCTTCCTGTGCTTTGTCTAATGCTTCTGATATTTGATTTTTGTTTAATATTATTACAGCCTTTGAGGCAAAGTAAGCTGTTTTGTATACACAATCAAAACCTCCTCTATCACACGGTACTTTTTTTTAAAAGTAAGTTTTACATCAATGCTTACTTTAAATCCACCTGTTCTTTTTAGTTCTGCTCTTAGAAACTTTACAGCAGGAGTGTGTGCTTTTTGTAGTTGAACAATTGGATCATCACTACCATAAATATCTACTTTAAAAACCTTGCTATACTGTTTTGGGGATGTTTCAATTTCTCGAATACTCATTATATAATATTACATGAGATTATTTCTTTAAGCCCCTATATTAATTAATTAATTAATTAATTAATTAATTAATTAATTAATTAATTAATTAAATAACATTCTTTTATTTAATATTTTCACCCTCGCCGGCGTCCTCATCGATATCCTCGTCGGCGTCCTCATCGGTGTCCTCGTCGACGTCCTCACCGGTATCCTCATCAGTAACCTCATAAATATGTACACCGGTGTCCTCGTTAGTAACCTCATCCAAGAGAGCATCTATTTCATTACCCAGGAGAATATCCAAATATTATCTATCCTCTGACTTATTTTTACATGATATTTGCAGTATCTGTCAAAATCAACAGTTTCAAGATCATCTCCAGCTGCCAGTGATTTTATTTTTATCCTGTATTTGCAATAGTTTATAAACTCGTCTTTATCAAAAACTTCTGCAGCAATCATTTCTTTTAAACTTTCGACAAACGTTTCAAAGTCCTCGTAACATCCGATATCAGTATTAATCACATTAGGTTTTTCTAGATTGCTGATTAGATTATCTCTGAACAACTCAACATTTTCAAACATTATTTTAATTGGGTTTCATTAAAAATCTTAATTTCTTTTTCTGCTAGATCTGTGAGAAGCTTAACAGCATCATTGCACTCAATCTCAGATTTTATTGCCCAATCTTTTTTAAAAGCTGCAATATCATCTGACAATCGTTGCATGTGAACTGTCTCAAACTCTTTGATAAGTTCATTTGTCTTGGTTAAAAGAACCTGCTCGTAAGCAGCTACTTTCTCATAAATCTTTTGTTCCTCTTCAAAGTGCTTTCTTTCCTCTTCTGCATAACTGTAAATACTCATAAAGTAAAGATTATATTATTTTAATCAACCATACATAATAATTTCAATTCCTTGCTTAAGTAAAAAATCATAGTGGGCAATAAAAAAAACTTCGTATAATTTTGGATGGTAACTGGTTGCCTCTGAAATTTGTTTTTTACAAAAAGCACGCAGTTTGTTTATATCTCCTTTTTTTATTTTCCATGACAGTTTTAGTTGTTTTACCATTGTTATGATTCTTTCTGTCAAATCTTGAAAGTTTGAAAAAATTAAAAGCTCTGCATAAAATTTACTCGCATCTTCAAAATCAACAGTTTTTGCATGTTCCGTTTGATCTTTCTTAAAGTTTTTGATTTTCTTTTCTACACGTTCCATTTATATAATTACATAAGATAATATTTCTTTAAGCCTATATTTAAATATATAATGCTATGCTGTAATATAATGAATTGCAAATATTGTGAAAGAGTTTTAGATAGTATTGATCCTCTTGAGGAGTGCTCGGATTGCATCTTATTTCACGCAACTAATAAAAAGAAGCTTTGTAAATATTGTACCAGAGCCAAGCTGTGTTACAAGTGTACTTACGCATGTATAAATTGTAACGATACTTGTGAAGTTTGTGATAACGAGCGTGTTTGTCTTAATTGTGGCACTCACAATAGCTACAATCTTATTGCACGTTACAATTACAGCCGGAAGAAAACTATTTACCACAGAAAGTACCATTTAGATAAATACTTGGTAGAATATGATTGGTCTTCTGCAAATAGGCAAAGATTTGAAGATTTGTTTTACAAAATTGTAAAGATTTTGGATAAAATAGAAGGTCGAAAAAGATCAATCAAATTTAAATACATTTTTCAGAAAATATTTAAAATATTAAAAATAGAAAAAGAAACAAAACCGATTAAAACGAAATCAACCAGAGGAAAGTATGATAGGATATGGAAACAAGTCAGACAAGAATTACGACTGAATGCCATGACCGTTTAACTTGAACAGATGCCCCTACGAAGCATCTCTACTAGCTTAATTTCCATTAAGCTTGCACCTTTTCATATACATTTCCAGAGGTTCTGTAAAGTTATCATTCTTTTGAATTTCTAATATTTTATTAAAGACAATCCTAATTATCTCCTCGTCATTTTCTAGTCCTGTGGTTTGTGGTTGTTTGGACATATGATAGAAGTTGTTTAAAACTTCTATGATGTGTTTTTAACAAAGTCTTTCTTTCTGCTATTCTTGTTTTGCTTGCAAAAACAGCAACTACTGGAGAAACTGCACCAACTGCGGCCACGAAAACAGCAATTGCTGGAACCAATGCCAATACAGCAGTACAACCGATTATTCCACTAACAATTTGTAATGTTGTGTTTATAATACCGCACAATTTATAGCTACGTCTGTATGCAGCTACAAGTCGTGTCAAATGATCAATTAATTCTTCTTTGTTAGTAAGTTGTGTGATGTATAATTACAGTTAGACAATAATTTAATCAAGATATTTAGAAAATAGTTGCTCATGTTCTTTGGATGATATTTTACCTATTTTTAATAATTCATCGATTATGCTAATACCTTTATTTATTAGCCGTGGGCTATTATTTCCTGATTCGATACTTCCACATACTAACTCTAGATCATCCATCAAATCTTTGGGACTATTGTAATATTCAACACAACCTCCTAAAATCTTTTTGAACGTTGAAGAACCTTTGTGAATTGGTAAACCAGATAATTTTGTCAGTTCCTTAAAAGCATTCTGAGACAGCTTTGAATAAGTTTTTTTTATTATTGTAACGCTTTGTTATCAAGTCTATAACATCATCATCAGCTTTCATATCCAGCACAACTGCTTCTCCTTGTTTGGCAATAAGCTTGTGATGACCAACAAGCTTAGGTAAATCAATTTGTAACACTCCGTAGTAGCCGTCTTTGTCGACTTTGTAGGAATTTCTTTTTGTTGCATCCCTTTGCCAGTCTTTTGTACAGTTTCGCTAGCTGCCCGAATTCGCTCAGGTAACCTTTTTATGTAAAATTCCAGAGCATTTGCCATATCTGCTTTTTCATCATGTTCTTTTGTAAGTAAATCTCTCTTTTTTTCGGTGCCATCGGGGTCCTTGAGTAATTTTGAATATTTAGATTGAGTCGCACTGGTGTTTGCCTTATTCCACCCCTCCCGGAGTTTTTCTTCGCTGAGGTTGTTTATTTGTGTCTTTAGACCTTTTATCTCGCGGGATATTTCCTTATATGCCTCTTCAGCCCGTTCAATATATTCATCATATTCAGCTCTTCCTTTCATAATACCTGGTATTTCAGTTGGCATTAACAAGCCATACTTACGAAGTACTTCTTTATTCATACCAGCGTCCAAGTCAATATCATACACCGATTTTTCTCCCCATTCTTCTTTTTCTGATTCTTCTTCCTCGGGATCAACTGATGTACGTTTTGTTTTGATTTTTGCAAATAGGTCTGTCTCGGGTTCGGCAGCTTTTGACCTTAGCACTCTGTCTGAAGCACTTCTTAATTTTGGTTGCTTTATTGCCTGCTCTAGTTCCTCTTGGTAACTAACTAGTCGGCGTTAGTTTAGCAGGATTTGCGGTTTTCTTGGCAGCTGGTTTTTAACGTGTGGCGTTGACGGTGGCGGTGGCGGCGGTGGTGGTGGTGGTGGTGGTAGTAGCGGAGGTGGCGGAGGTGGCGGTGGCGGTGGTGGTCCTATAGCTCCGCGATCAGGCGAGGACGTATTGCCTCAGGAAGAAGGGCCAACTGTTGACGTATTTCTGGAAGGTTGATCAAATGTTCAGCAAGCCGTCTTGTCTGCTCTGTTATTTCGCTAGTTACAGGTTTAAATACTTCTGTGTATAAATCACGACTAGCTCCTTTTTCTAGTCTTTTTCGGATAACTTTATTCTCGAATTCTTTAACAAGCTCACTCGATTTTCGCATGTTATCTGCTAATTCTTTCCATTTTAACAAAGACATGTAATAATATAAGTTAGATTAAAATAAGATAAATTAAGATAAGTTACGACGAGTATTATCCACGCATTATTATAACAGAAATTCCAAAACTATGATATGAAAACAGAAAACGGTAATTTTAAACAGCTATGGAACTTCATGCCAGACTGTTGTTTTAGAATGTTAATTTGCGGTAATTCAGGTTCTGGCAAGACAAACACATTAGTTCACATGTTGCTGAAACCTTTAGTTTACTATGACAAGATTTATTTGTTTGCTAAAAACTTGGAACAGTCTAAGTATCAGGTTTTGTCACAAAAACTTGAAAAGATAGCAAAAAAGAATAAAATTCCAGTTGAAGACATATTAGAATGTTCAAATGATGAAGTAATCCCTGTGGATGCTTTAGATTCAGATACTCAAAAGATAATCATTTTCGACGATTATGTTTGTGAGCGCAATCAAAATGATATTATTAATTATTTCATCCAGGGAAGACACAAAAATTGTTGTGTAATTTTTTTATCTCAATCTTATTACAAAACTCCCAAAGACATTCGTTTGAACTGTTCTCATTACATCTTCTTTGCGACTCCGGTTAATCGCGAGCTGGGTATGCTTTCAAACGAACAAAGGTGTCAGCAAAGATCAGTATTAGAAAGCGACTGACAAGCAGTATGACTTTCTGTATCTAGATCGCCCTATATATAATGGGGCTTTTTAATGATCTTGGCGAGGAAGTTACTACTGGCAGTGTCAAAATTACAAATGTTGGTATTGTGCTGTCTAAGTATGTAAAACAAAAACATCTGGTTAATTATCTTAACAAAGGTAGAAACCAGGAAAAAAAATTGAGAAGTGTGCTTAACATGGATAATAATAGAATTACCAATGTTGGCAATCCGGATAAAGCCGATGATGCAGCAACAAAGCAGTTTACTCAAAGAAGAGTTGCAAAAATCATACTTGATTATAATATTGATAAAATTCCAGACATGATAAAAATTTGACAACAGGTGTTGAAGATAAACTAAGTCTGATACAAACAAAGTTCCAAGCAAACCGTGAGAAAATGATTGAAATTCAAAATGAATTAAAAGATGAAATACAACTTCTGGGTGATGCTTTGAAAGAGCTAGAAAAGAAAAAAGATAGATTGGAAGATAGTGAAAACTACAAGAAATTAAGTAAACAAATAAGAGCTGGTGTTCAACATATTAATACACGGATTGGGGAAATTAATACACACATGGTTGACAATAATGAACTTGAAACTGCTATTGCTGATGCTTCAAAACAAATGAGAACTGCTTTTACTACCGAAATAACTCAGATTAAAATAATAAATGAGCAGCTAAACACCAACGTTGCTGATATCAACAAGGAATTTGAAGACATCAAAAAGAAAATGGTTGACGGTAAGTCGCTGGAGACTGCTCTGAGCAAACTGGTTAACACTGATAAACTTGAGACTGCGCTGAGCAAACTGGTTAACACTGATAAGCTTGAGACTGCTATTGATGACGCTTCGAAGCAACTGAAAGCTGCTAAGGATGAATCAAAGCTTTTGATGGTGAGGTAGCTTCATTGAAACAGTTTAATCAAAAGTCTGATAGTCGCCATACAGCAATTCTTGGTATAATTGATGAGTTGAAAGTAAAAGTAGACTATTTAAGTCGGATTCTATTTTTTGAAGCTACAATAGATGATGGTATAAATATTATACGAGATACCTTTGTGGACTCCGGTCACAAGGTAAGATCGACTTTTGTATCGTGTCCAACTCAAAAACCACTTGAAAGAACCCGTCAAAACTCTTTGCTTGGTGCCTTTACTTTTTTAGCCGGTCCGCTTATAAAAAGTGAGGAATATTATAAAATACAACTGGAATATGGTTTGGCTACATTTACAATTCTTAAAGAAGGTCGTTATGTATTTGAAATGAATTTTACTTATAAAGAAGCAGAGGTAGAAAGTTTCATTATTCATGTATCAACGGGTGAGACTGAAAAATATCTTTACCCGGTAATACAACATGACAAACGAATAATAAAAGAAACATTTGAAGTATATGTCAAGCCATCTCATGCTATTTTTATCAGATCAGATATAAAAGAAAATACTACGCAAGATTTTAATTTTGAAAAATCAAGTTTGAAAATGTTTTACATACCGGAATGATTAGTATTAATAAAATTTATCCATCCTATATTATAAGGAACAAAAAATTGTATTATCATCAGAAAAAGCATCAATAATTAATAGCTCAAATACGCCGAGTAATTTTATAACTGTATTTGACAGACCATTAATATTAGGCAAGAACAAACAGTATGGCATCGGGCTCGATAAGATTAATTCCATGACTTACTCATGGTATAATATTAGTGAAGATTTTAATAACAAAGTGATAAGATATCACAATGGAACAGATTGGAAAAGTATTATTTTTACAAATGGAAATTACAGTTATGCTGATATCGATAATTACATAAAAGAAACATTGACTGTAAACAATGATTTAACTGATGACTCGCCTGTCCCGATAAGAATTGAGTTTGATTTATCAAGTTTCAAATGTTTGGTTACCATCCATAATAATTCCATGCTTGATTTGAGAGAATCAAACTTTCACACCTTGATTTGGTTTGACAAAGATGCAGTTATCAGAGAAACTAAATTTGGAACTGTGACACCAAACATAACAAATTCTATTGATACGTTGTATATCCACTGTGATTTGATAAGTAATTCTATTGTTGATGGATCATATGGAGATGTCATTTATGAAATAAGTACAGCTGATCTCACGAGATCATATCCTTTCAGAGATGAACCGATAAGAGTCGGGTTCTGTGAAGTAAACAAAACGATCATTAACAGTATTAATATTTACATAACCGATTTCTCTGGTAAGATTATTATTCTTAATAGTGTCCACACATCATTCCGTTTTGTTTTGAAGGAATTAATGTAACATAAGTTATATGGCACGTTTAAAAAAAGTTTATGACACTAGTACGGGAACATATACTCAAGTTGACCGATTAACTGGAGCTGGCATATTTGACATTTTGTCAAAAGTCGGATCAAAGATATTCAGTGAGTCTGTGAAAACAGCAGGTAAAAAAGCATTAGAAACTGCTGGAAAACAAATCTTAGAAAGTGGTTCTAAAAAACTTGGAGATGAAGTAGGAAAAATGGCTGCTGATAAGTTAGTTTCAGTTATTAAACTTAAACCAAAAGGTGATATAATTTTAAAAGAACTTACAAAAGCTGCCACAAAAGATGCAGCTAAAGTTGCGGCTGATAATGTAATTGAAGAAGATGTAAATACAAAAATTAACAGATTACTATCCGGAAGAGGAATTCATGCAAGAATTAATCGATTAATTAATAAAAAATAATCTAATTACTAGTTTATATATATGTTTCGAAGCAATCAATATAATACTAGATATGAACATATACCTATTCAGTTAGATACTCCTGTAACACAACCAGGAAATAATACCAGACAAATGAAAAGTGGTTATCAGTTTACACTAAATGACAGAAGTTCTTACTTTGATTGGTATAACGCATATTTTGAAATCAGTTTTCGAGTAAATAAGCTTGCTGATGGAGCTGCTTTCGCAGACGCTGGCAGAATTGCTCTAATTAACGATGCAGCTTCATTGATTGATCAAATGCAAGTAAAGCAAAATGGAAAAATAGTTTACGATGGAAATAATCTTCACAGGTTTGTTAATGTCAAAAGCTTGCTTGAAATTTCTGACGATTATGTAAAGACAACCGGAACAAATGAATACTTTTATTTGGATAAGACGGCTGTGGCAGAATCTCGAAAGGACGAAGATACCTATAATCAGGGTTTTGCTATTCGCCATGTTTTAATCATAACTAATCGAAAAGTTAACTCTATAATCCCATTAAATAAATATTCCTTCTTTGAAGGTTTGGAAACAAACATGCTTCCTCCTAGTCAGATTCAAATCAGCTTGCAAGTGACAGATGATAATGTGGTAATTTTCAAATCTAGTGGTGATGGTGGTCGTGTAGTTATTGATAAATTAGTTTTGTGGATACCCAAAATGACATTTAACACAGATGGTTTGAGGTACGTAATGACAAATCATATGACATCAACAATATGGACTTATCTTCGTGAAATGATACAAGAAAGCGGAAGCAACCAAGCAACCGAATCTGTATTTAGAATAACAGCTGGTGTTAAAAGTCCAAGACATGTTTTTGTGTATTTGCAAAGATCGGATAAAAGTTCTTCCCAAACACAAAATCCTCATCTTTTGGATACGTTTAAGCTCAATGCTGCTGATGCTAATTGCTATTTACAATCAGCTAGACTGGAAGTTGGAAATGGAGTTTATTATCCGGAAACTGAATACAGTTATGATAATATCATAAGAATATTCAGAGATGTTATTAATTATTCTTACAAGCAAAATGATAAAAACACTGGAACCTGACTCAATGTGAGTAATTTTAAAAATCTCTTCGGAATGATATATTTCGATTTGAGTTACAGGGGAAATGAAGTCAGTATTGATCCAAAACAACTAAATCTGAGATATAAACTAAACAACGTTCCTACCGCTAGATATAAAATGTATTCTTTAGTATTATACAATGAAGATGTTGTTATTGATACCGTCGGGAATGAACTAGTTATTGTTTAATCTAACTTATAATATATATCACTTAAGTAAATTATTCAGTAAATTTATCAGATGGCCAGAAACGAAGTCTGGCAAAAGCATATGAAAACAAAAGTGAATTAACGCTCAGGCTAAAAAATAACCAACTAACTGGAAACGTTCCTTTGCTACTTACAGCTACCCAGATTAAAAGTATTAATAAGGCTAAATCTGGCGGGCAGGGATTAGACATAAATATATCAAAATCGCAAATGAGATCTCAGTCTAAGAATGGAGGCTTTTTAGGTGCATTAGCTGGTTTGTTGACTAAAACAATTTTACCAACAGTTGCTAAATTTGTCCCAAAGGTATTAGGACCTCTAGCAACAGGAGCACTTAGTGGTCTGGTAGTACTGGAATTGGTAAACTATTCGGACATGGGATGGTAACTATTCCTAGTGGCAAAAAACAAGCACTTCTCGGATCAAATAAATTAACACTTGCACAGAGAAACAAGATAATAAAGTCAAAAGGTTGTTGTCCTATTAAACTGACAAAGCAGCAACAACAAGATGGAGGATTTCTTGGAATGCTTGCATCATTAGGAATTCCATTGATTGGATCTCTTATTAGTGGCTTAACTGGCAAAGGTTTGCAAGTAGGTAGAAAAGGAAAAGGACTAAGAGTTGATCGTGGGAAAGGTTTACAAGTAGACTCACAAATTAGACCGTATAGAAGTATCCCATTCATAAAAAAAAAGTTTATTTTCAAAAACGAACATATCTCTAACTTAGACATAATAAAGTGGGTTAAGCGGTTAGGTATAGAAAAATTCAGGGGAGTGTTTAGCAAGAACAAATTACCAACAAAACAAAATAAACAAGAATGTGGTATTATTAATCTTGATGATTATACCGGACCTGGTACACACTGGACTTGTTACTATGGTAATTATTACTTCGATCCGTTTGGTTTGAGTCCACCAAAAGAAGTTCTGACTTACATACCTAATATAAAATACAACACCATTCAATATCAAGATAAAACAAGTGTCCTGTGCGGATATTTCTGTTTGTACTTTGTCAAAAAGTTGCAAGAAGGAAATAGTGTGTACGATATTCTTTACAAATTATTAAAACCATACAAACTAACAGAAAACGAAAACATTATAAAATCATATTTTGTAAATGAAGTTTAATCTAATCATATTATATATGAGCTATTGTATAAAAGAAAAAATGGTTACTGAAAATGTTGATCCTAAGTATGTTTTAGCAAAAAATGGTAGAAAAATGTTAAGAGCAACTTGTGCGTCTTGTGGTATTACTAAAACAAAGTTTGTTAAAAACACAGAAGGTGGAAATATTGATATTCATAAAGCTTTGCTCCCTTTGCTACCCAAAAAAGGGCTAAAACTTCCTGGTTATAAATATTGCGGTCCCGGTAATCCGCTTGATATCGGAGAACCTTCAAATGAATTAGATGCTGTTTGCAAAGATCATGATATTTGTTATGATGAAAATCCTAGTAATAAATCGATGTGTGATAAAAACATGCTTACTGGTTTAAAATCTAGCAAGTCTAAAACTTTTGGAGAAAAGATTGCTAAGAATTTATTAGTCAAGCCTGTAATTAGTGCAAAATATAAACTTGGTCTTGGAAACTCAAAAAACGAGAAAAGGCGTTGAAATGGACTGACAAGTTAGCAGATGAACTTCATAAGCCTATACGAAGAAAGTTCACTCAACGCCGTGTGATTGTTAATGAAATTGATAAAATATGGTCTGCTGACTTGGTTGACATGCAGTCGTTTTCAAAGTATAATAAAGGTACTAAATACTTGCTTACTGTTATTGATTTATTTAGTAAATTTGCTTGGGTTGTACCCGTTCCGAAAAAAACTGGTTTAGAAATTACCAAAGCGTTCGAACAGATAATCAGTAAAGGAAGACAGTGTAAATTGTTGTGGGTTGATCAAGGTGTGGAATTTTACAACAAGACGTTTAAGCAATTTCTTGATGATAATAATATCAAAATGTATCACACTTTTAATTTCGGAAAAGCTGTAGTAATTGAACGATTTAACAGAACATTAAAAGAGAGGATGTGGAAATATTTCACAGCGAGCAATACAAACACATATTTAGACGTGTTGCAAGAAATGGTTGAGAAGTATAATAATACAAAACATCGGAGTATTAAAATGACACCGATTGAGGCTAGTGATGAGAAAAATAAAGGAACAGTGTATTTCAACTTGTATGGAAAGATGAGAAGTAATCAAATTAAGCCAAAGTTTAAAATAGTGGATAATGTTAGAATCAACAAATATAAAAGAACGTTTGAGAAAGGTTATACGCCGAATTGGACTGAAGAAATATTTGTTGTTGATGAAATTCAAAACACAAATCCTGTGACATACAAAATAAAAGATTTAAACAACGAAAACATTGACGGAAGCTTTTATGAATTAGAAATAATAAAAGCAAAGCAATAAATATTCAGGATTGAAAAAGTAATACGACGTGATTACAAAAAGAAACAAGCGTTCATTAAATGGAAGGGTTACAATGAAGATTTCAATAGTTGGGTTCCATTCAAGGATATTGAAAATATTAAATAATATCTTGAACTATGCAGAGTGATGATGAAGACTACTGCCCGGTTCCGTCTGACTTTGCCTAATGAGTTGCAAATGTTATGCTAATGTTATGTTATTAAAATGACAAACCGGATTGATTAGTAGTATAGATAGTGAGGGTATCAGCGAAGTTTTCACTGAGCGGGGTGCTTGAGAAAACTAATGAAATATGTAAGTGTTGATTTAAGCGTGACTTACATTTAGATCTTGGTGATATAAATGAGAGTAACGCCTGAGTCCCCCCTGGCACATTTCACTAGTTGTTCTCATTCCCCGCGATGGGGAAACTGCGCTGGTACCCTCACTATCTATACTACTCCTATTTTTAAAGCGCAAATTTAAAGTTTGTATGCAATTAATACAGTTTGATGCATTGCTTGATAGAAAATAATAAAATACTAATTCGATCAGAAATACTAATTTCTTACCATTTTTTTTGATGGAAGTGCACTTACTTTTCTAAACAGATGCGTATTAATGCAAATACAACTTGAAGTCTTCATAACTCTTAAATCATCGTACACAGCAGCAGTTGTTATAGTGTTACCCTTATAATCATCGCACACAGCAGCAGTTGTTATAGTGCAACCCTTATAATCATCGTACACAGCAGCAGTTGTTATAGTGTTACCCTTATAATCATCGTACACAGCAGCAGTTTTTACAGTGTTACCCTTATAATCATCGTACACAGAGGCAGTTGTTATAGTGTTACCCCAGGGAGTAAGTATACATGAATAGCTAGATCTTGAAATGGTATCATAACTTTTTATATGTTTATTATTTGAAGGGGTAGTATTTGTTAATCATTGAACAATATAAGTTTTTTTTGTGGCCATGTTTGGAGGAAGCATGTTCAAGTACAAGCAGCCCTAACAGTTGTCATCGATCTTGAAGTTGAGGCCCACCTGAACTTTACTTAGCACCATCTAACAAGAGGTCAATGACATTGAAGCTCTACTGATAGGTTTTTGATAGCTAGATCAGCATTCCTGTGAAGTTTCACGAAAATCCGTCAAGTAGTTCCAGAGGAGTAGTCGCTACAAGTTTTCATTATATAACTCTATGTAAACAAAGATGACCGCTGGCGGCCATGTTCAACGTCAAATTAAAATAATTTTTGACAAGGATCAACATCATGTCATACTGATCATTTTAGAAAAAGTTCAATATCAATATCTCTTATATTTTTCAAGAAGTAGTCGCTACAAACTTGTATTTTGAAAATCTATTGTTAGCCATGGCGGCCATCTTGAATTTCCGGCCTATCTGAAATTTTGCTAGGATCATTTAGACATCAAGAGCAACATTCCTGTGAAGTTTTATGAAAATCCGTTGAGTAGTTACAGAGAAGTAGTCGCTACAAGTTTTTACTAGATAACTCTATGTAAACAAAGATGGCCGCTGACAGCCATGTTTAACATCGAATCAAAACGATTTTCGACAAGGACCAACATCATGTCATGCTGATAATTTTAGAAAAAGTCCCATATCAATATCACTTCTAGTTTCAAGAAGTAGTCGCTACAAACATGTTTTTTGAAAATCTATTTTTAGCCATGGTGGCCATCTTGAATTTCCGGCCGACCTGAAGTTTTGCTACGATCAATTAGACATCAAGAGCAACATTCCTGTGAAGTTTCATGAAAATCCGTCTAGTAGTTTCAGAGGAGTAGTCGCTACAAGTTTTCATTATAGAACTCTATATCAACAAAGATGGCCGCCAGGATGGCCGCTGGCGGCCATGTTTAACGTGGCTAATTATATTTAGCGGAACGAAACAAAACGAAACGGAACAGGTTCTGCGGTACCAATTGGGGGAAATCCAAGTTTTTATATGAATGTCTCCAAACTGTGTTTTCCCCAATCTTTTAATCTGAATTTAATAAATATATAATATATAACTAAACTAAATATATTCTATTTTGTGTTGTTTGTTTAAATGTTCTTGTGCCGTTTCGTTTCGCTAAATATAACTATTATATTTGGAGGCACGGAACGGAACAATACAGTTTCATTCGAAGCATACAACTGTAGGTAAGATATAAAATGATATTGATGTATGTTTTTAAACTGTTCTCATCATATCTATACTTATATTCTGTTTGAGCTTTCCAAAAAATGCAATTTACAAAGCGCTTCATACGTGTAGATTGTGTCAGGTTATGCCCTGATGCAGTCAAAGTATTAGAACAATGAGCGTCAGAAAACAAAACAATTATGTTTATATATGTTTAAAGGTATAAACAGCATATACCGCTAATAAAAATAATGACACTAATACTTATGGTTATTATCATAATCATTATTATCTATTGTAAATATATAGTTTGTCATCTATTTTGAAATTATACTGTGCCGTTCCGTTTCGATAAATATAATTATCCAGGGGGATAATTATATTTAGCGGAACGGGATAATTATATTTATCGAAACGGAACGGAACAAAAACATTTTATTATACAACCTTTAAAGCTATATTTACGATATAAAATTATGTTGATATGTGATTAAAAATGTTCACGTCAGGCATTATTTTTTTATATTCTACACTGTTTGTTCGTGTACCAAGGGCTTTCCACATATAAGCATTTATAAAACACTTCATAGATGTAGATTATGTGTCAAGTTGTGCCTTGATAGCCAGTTTTGCATCAATGAACGGCAGAAAACGACGACAGATGATATGCATGCATCAATGTTTTTATTTATATTTTTGAGTGGGTATGTCTCTTGTTCGAATTACTTTGTTTTTCTTCACCGTCTATCATCATATTTCTTTAATTTCTTTTTGCATATCTTTTTCTTTTCTTTTATAAATTATTTAAGCAAATTTTAACTGAAGCCAATGTGACACTGAATAATTATAATAATTCTACCTATTGGTTCATATCTATGTATGTTCTGTAGCTGTTTTTATGAACACGTTTTCCAAAGAGAAGTACTTTATAAAGTTTTCTTTCATTTCAATCCTTTACTTAATATAAAGGATTGGAGTGCGTGGTCCAGTGGTAGAGCGCCGAACTCCAGATCGAGAGGTCGTGGGTTCGATCCTCACCATGGTCACGTTATTTATCCTTATTTATCTTTGAGCAAGATACTTAATCCACATTGCTTAGTACTGGTTCTACACAGGAAGCAATCGAGAGTGATTAACCTAAGTTGCAAGAAACGATGTTAAAATAAATTTGTTTAAACTGAACTACTTAATATACTGTTAAATATATTTATGCACTAATTCGAAATAAAATATGTTTAAACCAAAGGTATAAATATAATAAAACTAAGGCTAACAATAATCATTATTATAATACGGTATCACTATCTTGTTTATCCACTATTTTGAAATTATCTTGTTCCGTTCCGTTCCGCTAAATATAAATATTCCCATAGGTAGTTATATTTAGCGGAACGGAACGGAACTAGAAAATGTTATTTCACAGCATAAAACTCTATATTTATAATATAAATCAATGTTGATAATTATGTTCTTTAAAACTGTCCATGGCGTCCAAATACAGCACAACCTATGTGTAGATTTTTCATTAGGCTCTTATCTTGTATAGTCAGTCTTAAAACAATGAGCAGCAGAATACGACGAAACAATTATATGCATGTATAAATGTTTAAATATACAAAATTGTTCACGTCATGCATTATTTCTTGTGTTCTGCGCTGTTTATTCGTGTACCAAGGGCTTTCCAAATATAAACATAAAGCATTTCATAGATGTTGATAATGTGTCAAGGGCGCCGTGTCAACGTGTGCTCTTGTTATATATTCAAAGTCTTACAACAATGAGAGGCATATAACAACGAAACAATTCTATTCATGCACATGTATAAAGGTGTAAAAATGATAATGCTTCTAACCCTTATTGTTATTATAATAATCATTATTATATGTATATCACTATATTGTTTATTCACGATTTTGAAATTATATTGATTCGTTCCGTTCCTCTGAATATAACTACGTCCCCTGGATAATTGTATTAAGCGGAACGGAACGGAACAAGAACATTTTATTCCACAGTATAAAACTCAATATTTACATTATAAAATGATGATGACATGTTCTTTAAAACGGCTCATGTTCCAAAGGCGTCCAAACTATAAGCATGTATACAGCACGTCTTATGTGTAATCTTGTACAGTCAGTCTTAAAACAATGAGCAGCAGAATGCAATGAAATTCAATGACAATTATAATGCTTTTAATTCACATAGTTATAATCATAATCAGTATTATATATTATCACGATATCGTTTGTCCGCTATTTCGAAAATATCTTGTTCCGTTCCGCTAAATATAAATATCCCCTTGGATAATTATATTAAGCGGAACGGAACGGAACAAGAACATTTTATTCCGCAGTATGAAACTCAATATTTAAAATATAAAATGATGTTGACATATTCTTTAAAACGGCTCATGTTCCAAAGGCGTCCAAACTATAAGCATGTATACAGCACGTCTTATGTGTAATCTTGTACAGTCAGTCTTAAAACAATGAGCAGCAGAATGCGACGAAATTCAATGACAATTATAATGCTTTAATTCACATAGTTATAATCATAATCAGTATTATATATTATCACTATATCGTTTGTCCACTATTTCGAAAATATCTTGTTCCGTTCCGTTCCGCTAAATATAAATATCCCCCTGGATAATTATATTTAGCGAAACGGAACAGAGCAAGACATTTTATTCCACAGTATAAAGCTCAACATTTAAAATATAAAATGATGTTGATATGTTCTTTAAAATGGCTCATGTTCCAAAGGCGTCCAAACTATAAGCATGTATACAGCACGTCTTATGTGTAATCTTGTACAGTCAGTCTTAAAACAGCTACAGTATATTAAAGTCAACAGATTTTAAAATATATATATACACTCTTTCTAAACCTACTGACGACTAGGTATATATAACATATATTTTGGGAATCCAAACTCTTAGACACAGTATAGACGGCTTTAACCAACCAGGCCAAACCCCGAGAATTGAGAGATATCAACTTATTCATTATACGCATATTCAATAAACTAATTTGATATAACGTGGAAAACAGTAGAAAGTTTACTACGTAATTTGACTGTCTTTGAGAATCTCGCATAAGCATGATATTAAAAAAAATCAATCTTGTGAATTTACCTTATTATATTAATTGAGAGATACATCAAAAAAGCAAATCAATTGCCTGAAAACGGTCTATGGAAAATTCGGGATGTGAGACGTTAAACCTTCGAATACATCATCATCATCATCATCATCAGCAGCAGCACCTTCCCAAAATACAAACGAGCGAGGTCATAGTGCAGTTTATCTATTATTTTAGACTCACTCAATACCGACAGCGGATATCTTGTCAAAGAGATGCCATCTTGGTATAATAGGCACCCGAGTCGGCATGAGACCAAACTAAAAGATGCGTATCATTGTAATAACAGTAATAATTAACAATCAGCCAATGAGGTGAAACCATTTAATTTACCGCTGATAACACAATAAGTTCTCAACGCTAGCGGTGTGGGTGGTCACACCATTTGATTACCGGTATTCCCTTGATAACACCGATCTATTAATGACCGGACTCTATAATTATATTTTATGAACAAATGCATGTAATTAATCTATATTATTGTATCTACAAGCGGTTGTTACGTGCTGGTAAAATTGTTTTGTAATAGTTATAATAATTGAATAACTGAATTATTGTATTATGTAAAATATGGAAATAATTAAATAATAATTCTGCATAGTTCATATATAAACATCATTTGATATATTGCCTGTAGTTTTCGGGATGAAAGTTTTTAAATGCTAATAGCTGGGACACAATTGGAACTTCAGTTTATATCGTAAATATGGCTTTAATTATGCTGTGGAATAAAATTGTCTTGTTCCGTTCCGCCAAATATTATTATCCGATGAGATAGTTATATTCAGCGGAACAGAACGGAACAAGATAATTTCATGTGTATGCATATTATTGTTTTGTCGTTATTAATATAAATTTATGCTGTGGAATAAAATGTTATTGTTCGATTCCGTTCCGCTAAATATAATTAACCAGGGGGGTAATTATATTTAGCGGAACGGAATAAGATAATTTCAGAATAGAGGACAAACAATACAGTGATAATATATAATAATGATTACGATAAAATCAATAAGAGTTGAAAGTATTATTATCATTATTGTTTATTATATTAAACCTTTATACTTGTGTATGCATATTATTGTTGCGCCGTTTGCCGCGGGTGATTGTTGTAAGAAGTTGACTATCAGTGTACAACTTGACACATAATCCACACCTATGAAGTGCTATATAAATGCTTAATAGTTGGAAAGCCCTTGGTACACGAACAAACAGTGTAGAACATAAGATATAATGCATGACGTAAACCGTTTTAAATCACATATCAACATCATTTTGTATCGTTATTAATATAGAATTATGCTGTGGAATAAAAAAAAAAATTGTTCTGTTCCGCTTAATATAATTATCCAGGGGGATATTTATATTTAGCGGAACGAAACGGAACAAGATAATTTCAAAATAGATGACAAACTATATAGTGACAATTTACAATAATGATTATGACAATAACTATAAGTATTAGAAGCATTATTGTCATTATTTTTTAATATATCATATTTATACCGTTATACATATATATAATTGTTTCGTTTTCTGACGCTCATTGTTATAAAACTTTGACTGTATCAGTGCATAACCAGATACACATATATACATGTATGAAGCGCTTTATAAATGGTATTTGTGGAAAGCTCTGAAACAAGAACAAACAGACTATAAGTATATATATATGATGAGAACAATTTTAAACATGCATCAACATCACATTATATCTTACCTACAGCTTTTTGCTTCGGAATGAATATGTCTTGTTCCGTTCCGTTCCGCCAAATATAATAGCTATATTTAGCGAAACGGAACGGAACAAGAACATTTAAACAAACAACACCAACTAAAATAGATTTAATTTGGTGTTTGATAATATAGATCATATTAAAAGAGAGAGAGAAACACAATTTGGAGACATTTGTACAAAAAAATGGATTTCCGCAATTGGTACCCCAGAGCCTGTTCCGTTCCATTTCGTTCCGCTAAATATAATTAGCCCTTTGACTTGAACGGTGTAACACGCAAATTTTTGTTAGTCTTCTTCACTAACAATATTGAAAACTCTCTCTCTCTTATTATTTTTTTTTCCTGTTTATTTCATATTTTGTAGTTTAAATAATTTGTTTGCCATTGTCTAAATTGTATGAATATTTTGTAGCGGGAGGAGCGGATTTCTAATGTTGTAATAACTTGTGGCCCGACCCCATTTCCATGTACATTTATTGGAAATAAATATGTTTAAACTAGACCATTGTGGTTGCCATGTTTATGTGACAAGGCGGTATTGTGGGGGTATTAATCACTTTCAGTGATAATTCAAGTTTTGGTTTGGGATTTCTTATAGCATTATGCATCTTATTCATACTTCGCCAATATTGGGGCCAGGGTTCATGGCAATCATTTACATATAAAACAATTTAGATTAAATTCAGATACACAGATGAAATATCAATAAAAATACACTTCACAAAAAAAATTGCAAGGTTAATTCTCATCCCTGAGTTGCCTTTAGACTACAAATTTCTTTAAAATGACAGCAATTTTGGATTAAAACTGATAAAAATAAAAATGTTACACCCTGCCCTAAATTTTACTATAATTTGTATGAGATTCTAATTTTTTTTTATATCGGGCAGAGTTTCTATAAGAATAGAAAAACGGTTTCTGCTCAATAACTTAAAGTCACTCGCCCGCCAACAGCACGCTGATTTTACAACATATGCACACCGCGTCAAATTCGACGAATGATAAGGTATATATAAAACTAACATAATTGCAAATCCTAACTCTAAAAATACAATATAAATATGAAAACCGGCCAGCCAAAAACCGCCTTTCTGTTATTGCTTGAAGCTTCGAATAAAAAGTTACCAACTCTAAATTAATTTCACACATATTCATGTGCGGGTATTTTATGAACCCGTGGATACATATACAGTTTTAATTAGCATATATGCATCATTTTGTGACCTCAACACATGGGTAGAGTTTAGAAGAACGGTTTTATAGCGAAATTTGGCGCTTGTGTTAATGAATGAGATATTAGAATAAAACTTGCTGTGTAGGTACCTTATATGGAGCGGAAGCTTGTGATTGCATTTGGGTGTTAGTGGGATCAAGGTTAAGGTCACTGTTACTAAAAATATAAAAAAAACATTTCCACTCAATTACTTAACTTAGGAATGAGATATGTCAACGAAACTTGCTGTGTATGTTTGCTTATATTTGCCTTACGAACAAATCTTTTCTTTACATTCCTCATTTACTGTGTATGCATTCACGTCATTCTATTTATTCTGTATTGTACACGGTTTATATCACTTTAATAGAAGAACTTCAACAACTTTATTCATGTAATTTGCTGTTATTTTGTAGAAAACATTTTCATCTTACCGGTATTGTAATAGCATTTTAAATGAAAAAGCTGGAAGTTCTATGTTTCTTGTCTTGTCCTCAACTAAGGTGTTTTTACTTCCCACAAAAAATGTCTGTTTCACTGATACACATCTTATATAGGTACTAGTTGAATTTCTTCTTGAAATTCCTAAAAAACTTGTCCAAAACAAGCACCCCAAACAATAGGTTACACACAAGGGTTAATTTAAGCAATCAAAGTCCGATACACCATCAAGGTGAAGGTCAGGACTTAGTTGTTTGCCTGAAAATGGCTTGTGAAAGGAACTCCTACCAGACCGTTCGAGGTAAGAAGCTGAAACTATGGGAAGCCTGTTGAGAATGAGAGGATATAAGTAAATGTCTGAATTTTGACCTCCATCATAAAGGTCAAGGTCAGGACTTAGTTGTTTTTCTCAAAATTGCATGAATGACCGTTTTGAGATGAGAAGCCGAGACTTGGTAGGAAGCTTTATCCTGATGAGGGCGGGAGATGAAACTCCTTCCAGGCTGTTCAAGGTAAGAAGATGAAACTTTGCAGGAATTTTGTTGAGGATGAGAGAATATCATTCAAGGGCTTAAATTTGACTTCACCGTCAAGTGAGGATATTTTGTTATTGCTCCCATCGACTTCTAGTTTCTATAAGCAGCGTCATAGCTCTATGGTCGGTACAGAATATAAAAGCATTAGAGCTATGATTCTAATGGCTAGATCCTCAGTTGATGCCAATTTCTATTTTGGGTCCCCACGACCTTGACCTTTGACCTAGTTAAGCTTAGACTTCAACTAACAATAGAGATCACTATTATCCCATGAGCAGTGTATTTATGAAGTTCCATGACCTAGGTTGAAAGGTACTCGAGTTCACAGCGCGGAAACCGTTTTTCTATGTCGGGTCACCTAGTGACCTCAAAAACACTAGAGATCATCCTTGTCCCATGGTCAGTCTATGTATTAAGGTTCATGATCCTGTTTGTAATACCTCATGAATTACTGCATCATGTGGCATTCAAATTGTTGACTGACGGACAGACGGACAACACCATACTGTAATAAGTCGGACGGTAGTCCTGTTGTTCTATCAGACATGCAAGAATAGTGTGCCTTTAAAAAGTATAATCATGCAATCATATAACACAATGGTATTAATATAAAAAACAAAGAACGCTTTTGAATTTATTGCACAATCCCATTTTATTTCTCGTGTAAAACTGTTTTTACAATAAATAGTATATACATATATACATATATATATATAAAACAATTGTAACAATTCAACTCTTGTATTGAAACTCTTTTTTTTAAAGGTTCTGTTGGAAATCTGAGATGATAAGCACGCACTAAATATTTTTCGATATCGTTTGGATTATTGAAAAGCCGAGGCTCTTGTAAAGTTTGAGTGCTGTGTGTTTTTTTTATAAAAAGTTAAGCATAATTATTAAAGGAGTTGATTTTTGTTTGAGAGAGAAAAAAGATACTTCAAGTTTTAAAGTCTGGTTTTAGTTATTTTACGGTTATGCAATTTATCTCAAGACGTTTCAAAACAAAACGTTAATTGTTCTGTCATGAAGTATAGTGGGTAATATCGGAAGGTGTCATTATTTTTGTCAATATGGTCCACTTAACAACACAGTGTTCAACTGTAAACATATCAGTACATTGAATTGAATTGGGGTTTTAAGGCGCACCAACACATGAAAGGTTACATGGCGCCTAACAGGAATGAACATGCCAGGCTCATTCTCCAAGTACATCGAGAAAATACGGAGAATGGGCCTAGAACCTTCTCACCCTGAACTGCAGAGTTCTGCTGTAGACACTCCATTTACGCTGGAGCCACGTTATTTTTCTGCCACTGCTCTAGTGATATGAGCGAGATGGCACCTGAAACAATGCAGGGGTCATGATGAAGACCTTTAATGAGCATGAACAAAAAATGAACATGAATTCGGTGGGGTTCTACCCCTCTGCCTTCCCCTCCAACGGGATCTGCAGTGGCCCTATTCTTTGCCCCGTAACCGAACGGGGCCCCCAAGAACCACACGGGACTTAGTACAAACTCGGCAAACAATAATTTTTCAGGATGAATGATGCATTCCAACCCTTTAACAAGTCCTATCAGGTTGGAACGAGAATGGTGATGAGCGAAAACGACAATAATAGAGATGATTATTGTGTTAGCATTTACAAGCTCGGTTTACTTTCAATGTAGCAGGAAACGTCAATATTCACCCGTATTGACGTATAGTTACGTCATATTTGGTGTAATTTTCGTGATTGGTGTAATTTTCTGTTCATGTCAAAGAAAGTATGTCACGGGATGTAAACAATGTTCATTTCATTGTGAAAATTCTCTCGATGTAACGACAATATGTTTGTTTCAAATAAGTATTTTTTGCTGAAAATTAAATGATACAACCTATTTTTATGTTCCAATTTAAAAATGTGTATGCAATTAAAATGTTATTAGATTTATATTTGGATATATGCACTTGTTCTTTCGCATAGAAATATTGCGCTACTCAAGTATCGCAATATTAATACACGAAAGAACTCGTGCATATATCCCAATACAAATGTAATAACCTATGATTACTGGAAATGAATATCATGTTCTAGATCCCCATGAGTAAACCATGATTTGAGGGGAGTAAACCATGATTTGTGGGGAGGAAACCATGATTTGAGGGGAGTAAACCATGATTTGAGGGGAGTAAACCACAAGTTGAGATTTGAAGGGAGTTGACCATGATTTGATGGGAGTAGACCATGATTTGATGGGAGTAAATCATGATTTGAGGGGAGTAAACCTTAATTTGAGGGGAGTAAACCATGATTTGAGGGGAGTAAACCATGTTTTGGGGAGAGTAAACCATGATTTGAGGGGAGTAAACCCAAATTTGAGGGGAGTAAGCCATGATTTGAGGGGAGTAAACTACGATTTGAGGGGAGTAAACCACGATTTGAAGGGAGTAAACCACAATTTGAAGGGAGTAAACCACAATTTGAGTGGAGTAAACCATGATATAAGGGGAGTAAACCACGATGTGAGGAGAGTAAATCATGATTTGAGGGGAGTAAACCTTGATTTGAGGGGAGTAAATCACGATTTGATGTTTTGAGGGAAGTAAACCACGATTTGAGGGGAGTTAACGAAGATTTGAGGGAGTAAGCCACGCTTTGTGGGGAGTAACCCACGATTTGAGGGAAGTAAACCATGATTTGAGGGGAGTAAACCACGATTTGAGGGGAGTAAACCACCATTTGAAGGGAGTAAACCATGATTTGAGGGGAGTAAACCACAATTTGAGGGGAGTAAACCAAGATTTGAGGGAAGTAAACCACGGATTAAGGGCAGTAAACAAGTAAACCACAGATTGACAGGAGTAAACCACTATTTCAGGGGATTAAACCATGATTTGAGGGGAGTAAACCATGATTTGAGGGGAGGAGGGGAGTTCCCCTTCTTTAGGGAATGACGGCAATTTACACTGATAACGTACAAGGTATACTAATTGTCACAGCAAATTGTTTTATACATTTTAAGTAATTTATAAATCTATCATTTATTCACTCAAATAATGAGCATCAAAATAAATTAAACATTTAAAATTAATTACAACTTGTCAAAGTATGTTTAAATATATAAAATAACAAATAGGTGTGTCTTAACAAATAAGAGTAGCCTTTCAGTGATAAATAATGGCAAGCTTATGTCAATCTTATTTAGATTATTTATATTTTAACCAGCATGTTTTATCACTAATCAACGTGATGTATTGTTGACATTATCATTCAATAAAAAAGAACTTCAATCACACAAAAACAGGTACTTTTCAGAGCCTTAAATAATCACATGAATTGATATATTACACTTAACCAGCTAAGCACGACTACAATAGCCTTTGCGTCCATTGTAAACCGAGATCAGCCTGTGAGTAACTCGCAGGCTGATCAGGGTTTACAATGTCCAGCTGCTAATCAGTCCTTTTTCCCAAAACACCCCTTTGTCACATAAATGGAATGGTCTTTATTCAAAGAAAGAACAGTCCATCATATATATGTAGCAGGTTAAGGGTTAAAATGTGCTTTTATCTCCCCGCCATCCAGCACAACCACCCAGGTACATTTAAATAGAACTGACCTTACCTTTTAATATAGTGTATTAATTAAAAAGGCTATTTTATTATGTGTCAAGGTCCTGCTGGCACTACTGTTACTATGGATATCCCACTAGTACAGCAGGCGCTATATGAAAACTACCAGGATCAGAAATTATCACTGAATGGTCGAAGAATACCCGAACATTAACTATTGGCGAGTGGTCAATGAATAGCCTAACCCTAAATAAAAAGGCATCCGAAAAAACATTTAATACTTCCTTGAGACTGTTGTCTTTTTCAGGTAGCTGGACTATAATGTTTTTATAACAACTTTGGAATATAACCTTTCCCTCCAAATACACAATATGCATTAAAAAAAACACAGCCATACGAATAAAAAATGAATAAGACCTCAGTTAAATTTCATGGCCAAGACTCTTGTGTACGTTTTTTAAAAAAACACCTTAAACAAAACACATCTGTATTTCAGTAGTATAAACATCATTTTATATGCTTAAGCTACTGGAGTATGGTATATAAAATCACAACCTGCAAATTAAAAGTGCAGTGCAGTCAACCTCTTCTAACAGTTTCTTTAATTTCTTAAACAATAAAATCTTCATTCAGATAGTAAGGTTTCCTCTTCTTAACTGTAGTCGTTATCCCCCGTACAACAGATAAATCTCGATGATACAGTCCTTGTTCTTCATACAACAGATAACCAGATTATCCAGTCGTTATTAACCGTACAACAGATAACTCTCGGCGATACAGTCGTTATCAACCGTACAACAGATAACTCTCGATGATACAGTCGTTGTTCTTCATACAACAGATAACTCTTGATTATCCAGTCGTTATTAACCGTACAGCAGATTACTCTCGGCGATACAGTCGTTATCAACCGTACAACAGATAACTCTCGACGATACAGTTCCCCTAACAACAGATAACTCTCGATGATACGGTTTCCCTAACCACAGATAATTCTCGACGATACAGTTTCCCTAACAACAGATATCTCTCAATGATACAGCTGTATGCCCTGTACAACAGATAACTCTTGGCAATACAGTCTTTATTCCCCGCACAACAGTTAATTCTCAAGATACAGTCCCCACTCACAACAGACGATAGTCATTTCTCTCTCTCCTCAAACAGGACACACACAGAGAACGACTAGAAGAACTTTCTGCTCCTGTGAAAGTTTCTTTTGTGCAATAGCTGAGAAAATAACTGGACAGTCATGCATCTTCAAAAACAAATTGAGACCTTTTTGAATATCTGTTGTATACCTCTTACATCTTTTCAAAGCAATCTTTTGCACTGGTCCATATGGCAATTCCCTGAAACAAACAAGTATTTATACAATTCACTGAACTGAGGAAAACACGTGACAGTATATGTAACAGAATATTTCCTTAAAAAGAAATGGAATTCATATATCTGTCTTATCCGAAAGAAATTGTCATTCAAAGCTCCGAATTGGAGATATAAGCTTTAAAAACATCCCTAATCACACACCTCTTAAAGCACCGAACAATTATACTTTACAACATGGTTCTGTTGTCATTAGATTAAATTTTATAACTTTCTTAAATTGGAATTCCTTAAAATGAGAAACTTACATCAGGTCTCGAAACATTTCAAAATGCCAAATGACCCCAGGACAAGAAGATCAACACCACCCACACATCACCCACCACTGGCAAACAAGACAGATTTTATGAATGTATGAACTCTTCTAATAACAAAGCATGAAAGCATCTGGTAAATTATTTTTTTAACTGTGTAATCAAGCTAAATAGAGCAATATGACTGGTCAAAAGATGATACTATGGGGAGGACCTAACGCTGTCTTGAAATGGCAGGTCACCGACAGCTGTTTGCTTCTACGAAAAAAACTGATTTCTTGTGATATCAGATCATTATGTGTTACAGTCCCAATCAATTATCACCTGGAGGAAATAATCAAGTAACAAAGGGACCTAGCTGCTTCTGGAGATGTTAGTATGGTACATTTTATGCATTTTCACTGGACCAATTTATTTCGATATTTTGAATTCTGTCCAGCATTCAACTTTTCGGTCAAGAACCGATAAAACCAACATTTTCCTGAAAAGATTTAATAATACAACTTAATGCATTAAATTGCAAAAAATTAAATTACAAATTTTAGACAAATGTCAAATGTGAGTCAACAAGTTACCTTTTTACATTCTTTGATTTGCATAATGGCATAGTTTGTGAAAATCTCTTTCAAATCTTTCGTTTTTTGACGTTTAAATCTATCAATGTCTCTCAGAGCAGCCTCTACAAATTTTCTGAAAATAAAAACACTATGTTGAAACAACATTATTAAAGGCAGAATATGCTTATTACCACATAAACTGAAACAGCTGACGAAGCACTCGGAAGCGTTACAACTTAAGAGAATTACGCTAACAAATAAACTGAATAAATTAAAGTGTAAAATATTTGTGTACTAATTACGCTGTATCCCCTACATGCTGCGCCGATGCTAAGCACAACACAGGAAGTGTGCAGATCCACATGATTTATTTATAGCACAGGTAATGTTTATGTAAACACACAAATCATGGTTTACTCCCCACAAATACTTGGCATAAAGTCTCTATCATCTCCATTACGGTTAAAAATAAGCATATTCTGACTTTATAAACAACAACTACAGCTTTATGCATGATCAATTTACTGTACCGCAATGTTTTGTTTTCAATGGTGAGATTAACCTACCGTGTTTGTACCTCCATGGAAAACCCCATTTATAAGAATTACATGGTTAGTAACTAAATTTCAGCTGTATTCTGGCAAGTGTAAGAAAAGTAATTTTATTCAAAATTATTTTTTTAGTTATGTCCTTTCTATACCTTAAATATGAACACCTTGTACTAGCTTTACTATCCAGAATGGAGATCAGGACATCCATGTCCAACGAACAGACACATTTCAGTGTGATTTTTTTACTTTTGAGGGTATGTGGTCGGGGCCCTTTAGAGGGGGAAAAATTTGATGTGAATTTGAAAAAGTTTTTTTATATGTTTAAGTCGCAGTCTTTCATTTAATACTAAATTTACACCAAGAACATGTTTGGTGGACATGTTATGGGTGATCAACAAAGAAACAGCATTTAAAAGTAAAAAAAAAAGGGGGATTTTTTTCTCAAAAAAAGTACAAAAAACACTGCGTTTTAGTCTCAAGTATTTTCAGCCTTGCAACAATGAATCCAGATGAACCCTATATGCATATAAAGACAGGAAAGACATAATAATATCACTGCATACAGGTTTTTTACATCTCTGATGTAATCCATGTAAACAAAATTCGCAAGTAAGTTCTTGAGAAATGTTGATAATGTTAATGACTTCCCTTTAAGAACTATCTCCCTACTTACTGAGCCTCCTCATTGTATTGTTTAAGCTCCATCTCCGTATGTTTGATCTGTTCATCTAAATGCTTGATCTTGAGTTCTCGCTGTTCCGGAGTGTCGTTACCAAATAACGCCTTCTTCATACCACTCAGGTACCCACCGGAAGTTTTTCCCTGAACCTGCAGTTATTTATAAATTAAAGTTTATGTTTTGTAATTACATTGAAATTGCATCATTTTCCCCTCTTTATTTCTTGTTTATATACTCCTCAAAATAAGTTAAGGACCATCCCTTCTTTATTTTAACTAGAAAGCAATTCAAAACCTTGTATTTATTTTAATAGCCATCTTAAACCAAATTAATTTACAAAATAATGTTTCTGGTAGCTTGGACATCATTTTACAATACAAATCAAATTAAAAAAATTGCAGATTTAAAATTTGTGAAAAAAAAACATTAGATTTTACCTAAAAATGAGATATTCCCAATTTAACATGTTCTTCGATGTCTAATAGATACAGGAGTTATTTCTCAATAATTTAGAACAACAACCAATTGCACATAACACAAATTTCGATACGTACCCCAAAAGATGGGATGGGAAGAAAATTTGGGATATTTGTAAATTCGATGGTGTATGTTTTAAAATTGCATTAAATCACTAAATACCCACTGTTCAACCTTATATCCATGTTTATTGGGCTGCTGAAACAGAACTTTCTTAAGTTTTAGGTTTATTCAAGTTTTTTGTTCTTTCTGTAGACGTTTTTGGCGCACCAACACATGAAAGGTTATATGGCGCCTAACAGGAATGAAATGCAAGGCTCATCCTCCATTTACATCAAGATAAAATATGGAGAATGGGCCTCAAACCTTCTAACCTGCAGAGTTGCTGCAAATTCTATAGTAAACACTCCATTTACGATGGAGCCACGTTTCCACGTTTGCATACGGGGTGTCATGATGAAGACCTTGAATGAGCATGATAAAAAGTAGAAACAAGAGGTCAATGACCTTGAAGCTCTACTGATTGATTTTGATTTCAGGAAGTAGTCGCTACAAACTTGTTGAAAATTTATTTTTAGCCGTGGCGGCCATCTTGAATTTCCGGCCGACCTGATATTTTGCTAGGATCAATTAGACATCAAGAGCAACATTCCTGTGAAGTTCATGAAAATCCGTCAAGTAGTTTCAGAGGAGTAGTCGCTACAAGTTTTCATTATATAATTCTATGTAAACAAAGATGGCCGCTGACAGCCATGTTTAACATCTAATCAAAATGGTTTTTGACAAGGACCAACATCATGTAATGCTGATCATTTTAGAAAAAGTCCCATATCAATATCACTTATAGTTTTCAAGAAGTAGTCGCTACAAACTTGCATTTTGAAAATCTATTTTTAGCCATGGCGGCCATCTTGAATTTCCGGCCGACCTGAAATTTTGCTAGGATCAATTAGACATCAAGAGCAACATTTCTGTGAAGTTTCATGAAAATCCATCATGTAGTTTCAGAGGAGTAGTCGCTACAAGTTTTCATTATATAACTCTATGTAAACAAAGATGGCCACTGGCAGCCATGTTTAATGTCGAATCAAAATAATGTTCGACTCGGATAACCATCATGTCATGCTGATCATTTTAGAAAAAGTCCCATTACAATATCACTTATAGTTTTCAAGAAGTAGTCGCTACAAACTTATTTTTTAAAAATCTATTTTTAACTGTGGCAGCCATCTTGAATTTCCGGCCGACCTGAAATTTTGCTAGGATCATTTAGACATCAAGAGCAACATTCCTGTGAAGTTTCATGAAAATCCGTCAAGTAGTTTCAGAGGAGTAGTCGCTACAAGTTTTCATTATAACTCTATGTAAACAAAGATGGCCGCTGGCAGCCATGTTTAACGTCAAATCAAAACGATTTTCGACAAGGACCAACATCATGTCATGCTGAACATTTTAGAAAAAGTCCCATATCAATATCACTTATAGTTTTCAAGAAGTAGTCGCTACAAACTTGAATTTTTAAAAAATCTATTTTTAGCTTTGGCGGCCATCTTGGATTTCACATCAACATGAATTTTTGCTAGGATCAACTAGACTTCATGGGCAACATTTCTGTAAAGTTTTATGAATATCCATCCAGTAGTTTCAGAGGAGTAGTCGCTACAAATAAAAGTTAACGGACAGACGGACGGACGGACGACGGACGCCGCACCACGGCATAAGCTCTGCTGATCTCTGATCAGTAGAGCTAAAAATGACAAAATGAAGATGAACGGGTGGTCCTACCCCTCTGCCACAAGCGGGATTGCAGTGGTTGTATTCTAACCCGGCAACCACATGGGGGTAGAAAACTTGCTGGTCCTTAAATTATTTTGAGGGTTATAGTACAATAGGCCATATACTGTTCAAAAGCAACAAAGAATGATATCACAACACTGTTTCAAATGGTAGCTTGACAGACATCAAAACCTGTAAACAGTGGGATGGTAGAAATGTATTTGATATTTTTATTGTTTGTATTTTATAAGGGTTCAGTTCAGTAAAAGATAAGGTGGAGAGATGTAATATTAAGTCTGTATTTTAAAGATGGGTAGTTAATGGGGGAGAGGGGTGGGGGGAAAAGGGCAATGTTCCAATACAGTCTACTTAGGTTTTTATCAGCTTAAATTCCATGAAAAATAACAATCAGCAAGTACTCGAGTATCCGCGAGTAAAAAGGGTTGGGTACCGGTGTACAATATCTCTACCCATCCCAGCGTTAATAATTAAATAGACTGATACAGTGGACTTCCTTGTTTATGAGAACATTTTTAAAAGTTGTATTTGCAGCCTGACAATATGGAAACTTTAAAAAATAATTATTAAAGGTATTTAATTGTATAATTCCACTACTGACCTTGCATGAATATAACCTTCACAAAACAAATAAAATTATTAAAACTAATAATTTATAATATTACCAACATCTCCTTTTGACTAGTTTTCGATGCAAGACTTTCCTCTGCCCTCTCCAGGTCATACTGGAGACACTCATGTCGCCGACACACTGATCTGAAGTTATCATGGAACTATCATTGATACTATGAACTTGAAACAGTCAACTAAGATGTTCATAAATTCATGAAAAAGAAAAACTCAACTCCCATTTACATTATAACTAGAAGGACACTTGTTTTGCCTGCCGTGAGCTTGGTTAGGTTTTATGAAAGGGGCATAACGCTCTACTGGCTATATGGTGTCCATGGTGTGGTGGGGTGTGGTGGGAATAGAAGGATTGTGTGTCAGATATGGCAGTATCAAACTAGTGTTTTTATACAGTATTTTTTTCCCCTTAAATAAGTGGTACCGAAAAACGGTACCATTCCCAATGGCAAAAAGTATGTTTTTTTCCCAACTGGAGTGAAAAAATTCCCAATCAATTTTTTTTCTCTCAATAATTACAGTCAAACTTTAAATAGAAGATGGGGGAAATATATTCTTTTATTTGAGGATAATGAAACACTACAAGAAAACGTATACATGGTATTAAATGAGTTTGCAAAGTATTTAAGCATACAATATATCTTTTGTTTGATAGTTGAAAATTCCCAATTTAAGGCAAAACAAGGCGAATTTTCGCAATTGAATGGGTACCGGTACCATTCCCAAACGGCGAAAAAAATTGCTGTTATAAAGTGTCTTCAATTAACCAAGGCGTTTGTAGTTTCAGAGAAGAAGATTTGTTTAATTTTTTGTAACTCTATGTAAAATATGTAACCCCTGGGGTGGGGCCAAATTTGACCCCAGGGTCACCATTCAAATTGAACTGAATGTTGTTTAACGGCTCATCAACACCGTGTAGGTTATTTAGAGCCGCCCCAGAAAGAGGGGAAGGATACATAGGAATCCGGGAACCGTGCCCTACTCTTATTATCGAATAGATTCCTATGGTTCTTTAACGAGGATAGACCGATACACGGGACCGCCCGATTTACGTCCCCATCTGACGGACAAGGCTAAGGGAAAGTATCTTGCCCAAGAACACACCAACGAAACTCAGTGGCACCACGGAGGATTGAACCCGCGACCTCCGGATACAAATCCGCCGCGCTACTGACTGCGCCACGCCAGCCCTCAGTAGAGGATCATAAGCTGAATGTAAATACAAAATATTAAACCTTTGACTCTTTGTAGTTTCAGAGAAGAAGTTTTTCTCTATATATAAGCCTATGTAAAACTGTGACCCCTGGGGCTGGGCCTAATTAGACCCCCGTGTCACCATTTGAACAAACTTTGTAGAGAAACATATTAAGCTGACAATAATTACAAAATATTAAACCTTTAGCTCTTGTAGTTTCAGAGAAGATGATTTTTTCCCTATATCAGTCTATGTAAAACTGTGACCCCTTGGGTGGGGCCAAATTTGAACACCAGGGTCACCATTTGAACAAACTTGATAAGTTGATAAAAAATTAAAATATTAAACCTTTAGCTCTTGTAGTTTCAGAGAAGAAGATTTTTGAAGTTCTTCCCTATAACTCTATGTAAAACTGATCTAATAAGGACCCCTAAGCTCCCAATTAAAGAAAATTTGAACCCATGACCCCTGTGTTTTCCAGTGTACATTACCAAATATTGAAAAAGGGCCATAACTCCTGTGTTACTGGTTCAATCTGGCTGGTTTTCAAACTTGTCCGAGCTTTCACTGATATCAACAATCCAGCCAAGTTTGGGAAAGATCGAATACAAAATGAAAGCGCTAGAGTTTTCACAAGGCTGAAAATGGCATTTTTCAATAATGCAAGGGCATATAACTCTGGTGTTCCTTGTCCGATATAGCTGGTTTTCGAACTTGTCTGAGATTTTATCAATATCAACAATCTGGCCAAGTTTGGTAAAGATCAAATACAAAATGAAGCTGCTCGAGTGTTCAAAAGGCATAATATGGCATCTTTCAGCAAAACAAAGGCCATAACTCTGGTGTTACTGGTCCGATTTGGCTGGTTTTCGAACTTATCCGAGCTTTCACCAATATTAACAATCTGGTAAAGATCGGATGAAAAACGAAGGCCCTATCTCCTTAAGGAGGCAAAATATAGTTATTAATGAAATCAAGGGCCATAACTCCGGTGTTACTGGTCCGATCTGGCCAGTTTTCGAATTGATCTGAGCTTTCATTGACTGTCCAGTAGAAAGGCCAGTAGAACTAAAAACGGAAGTTAGAGTTACTGGACATGTGTAACAACATTTCTTGAGTTAAGATGGTGCGTGTGAAGTTTCATGAACATAGGTCAAATACTTTTCAAGTTATGGCCTAGGTTAGGTTGCAGGTTAAAGAGGGACGGACGGACGATGATGACGGATAAAGTGATCTCTGAGGAGGTTAAAGTGTAACGGACAGACAACGACGACGACAAAGGGATCCCTAAGTGTCTGCCATGTTATGCAGGTGACACAATAAACACTATAGGTAATCAATTGTCTCTTCATTATAACCCTAATTAAACAACACAAAGATTAATCAAAACAAAGAACAATACATGGCCTACAGAGCCAGAAAGTTTTCCCAATGAAATCGCCATAGCCACACCTCATCAATGTCACAATGTAAATATTTCACATACAGAGTTGGCAACTCGATTAATTTGCCATTGCGTTTTTTGCACTCGGCTACAAATAACTGAAAACTGTATTGAGCCTTTATGTCTTGCCATAATTTAAACAATATTTTATTCAAGTAATGAATGGGATTGGACAACAGGCAATGCCTATGTAAGACCTCTTCCTAGCCTAGCTGTACAAATTTGTCAATATGTTTCTTCATAACATTGCTATGAGCGAAAGATTGGAATTTCTCAGTGAAAGAATATTCATAATCTCTAAATAATAATAACTAACTCCAAACGCAAAAATAACTAACTGTGACTCTCAGTCATGACGTTCAATAAAGCAAATAATTTCGGTTAAAATCACATAATAAACAATTTGAAATGTAAAAATAAATTATTTAACTGCTTGGTTCGATTATAGGGAAATCCTTCACGAGCTAGTAGATATGTTTTGTTCGTGAAGGATTTCCCTATAATCGATCCCAGCAGTTAAATAATCTATATATAATTTTAAGCAAAATAAATACATCTTACATTTTGAAAGGAGAAAATAAAGTTTGTCTTTTAATATCCAAATTTAGAACCCAGCATTTCAATCTCTATTAAAAATCAACAAAATGAATTCCACGGTATTTACACTGAATTCATTCTGTTGAGTTTTTGTTAAAATAAAGTCCTCAGTTCTGCAGATTATGACATGTTAATACTGTTTCACATTTATGCATTACATGATTAATATTTTTTTCTTCAAATCAACAAAAAACAATGAAAGCGAAATACATTCGTAGTAAAAATTTTATCAGTCAACAGTACCCAATGTTTACATTGAAAATAGAAAGAAAATGGTATAGCTGAGACAGACCTGAATGATTTCGGAATGCCAGACACTCCTCTGAACTAAAAATAGTCATGGGTTTACTAACTTTTAAAGACTTTAGCTATAGTTTTATAAACAGACCTGAGTGATTCTCCGAATGCTAAATACTCCTTCAGTTGGTCTGCATACTGCTCTTCCTCTTCCAGAATGGAATCTATAGACTGTGCATACCTGGAAAACATGAATACAGTCTATAGACTGGGCATACCTGGAAAACATTAATACAGTCTATAGACCGTGCATACCTGGAAAACATTAATACAGTCTATAGACTGGGCATACCTGGAAAACATGAATACAGTCTATAGACTGTGCATACCTGGAAAACATGAATACAGTCTATAGACTGGGCATACCTGGAAAACATGAATACAGTCTATAGACTGGGCATACCTGGAAAACATTAATACAGTCTATAGACTGTGCATACCTGGAAAACATGAATAGTATATAGACCGTGTATACCTGGAAAACATTAATACAGTCTATAGACTGGGCATACCTGGAAAATATGGAGTTTATAGACTGTGCATACATGGGAGTTTATTAAAAATTATTATTCACTTGGTGAATACTAAAAAGTTGCATATCCAAATTGTTTTAAAACTCTTTTATTCAATATTTTGGCCCCTTGGCCTTTTTCAAGAGGTAAAAAAAAGGTGATGGTAATTGTTTTTACAGACGTTTCTCTTGAAAAAGGCCAAGGGGCCGAACTATTGAGTAAAAGAGTAACATCATGAAGTTTTAATACTACTTCCCTTTATGGAAGATTTGATTGATGATCAAATTGTTGTTTTTTTATGATCAAATGTTGGTTATTTTGTAATTATTTAATTGCCAAAAACTAGATTTTAAAGTTAGCCCTGGTATATAATCAGGAGTACATACACGTTCATGTAGTGCGCTGAACTCTGTAGCGATTCAGACATGTCTTTCTCTATTCCGCTCCATTCGTTGAACACCCTGTGATAGTTTCCATGCACTTTATGGATGCCATATAACTTATCTGCCATTTTCTGTAAAATATGCATAGTTCTTAAGTATATAACTTTTAATTAATATCAGTTCAAAACAAGAGTTGTTGAATGAAAGTGCACTGCCGTAAGACTTTCGAGGCCTTGTCTGTTTATTAGGGAACTAAACTACATTGAATCAAAGAACTGCGTACTGAATGGCGAAAACATTAGTAAGCAAATGGTTTTGAGCTGTTCCTATAGTTAAGATTAAAGATTGTATGAATTGTTATAATTTTTATTGGCGAAGTGATTCTTGTTATATGTTATACATCTCCCAAGCCGAGGCGTCCTTATCCACTGAGTAAGAGGCCGCTGAATCCTCACCTGCTGTTCATAATTAAGGGTTGTAGGAAGTGGCAAGTTTTTGTTTGAGATAGTTGGTCAAACGGTTTTTTTACTAGTCGCCATGAACTTGTATTTTTAAAAATGTATATTTAGTTGTGGTGGCCATTTTGAATTTCCAGCCGAACTGATTTTTACTTAGGACCACCTAGACATCAAGAGCAACATTCCTGTAATCGTCGGACTGAGATACTGCGTTCAGTCAAATACGTCAGGTCTTGAAAAATATGGTAACATCCGCGTGGTGCGCTAAAACGATGTATCCGGTCTATAAGTAATAGCATATGGCTGAAAACAGTAATACCGTTTTCGCCAAAAAAGGGGCATAATTCTGTTTAAATTTATAACAGAGTTGACATTTATCTACATACGAGTGCCTCTTTTGGAAGTGAATACATAAGTATGTTTTACTGAATTCTGACAAGCAGTTTCTGAGTGCCTCTTTTGGAAGTGAATACATAAGTATGTTTTACTGAATTCTGAAAAGAGATATGAGCTTACCAAAAAAAGATTAACTAACGCCGACGCTGAGTAGGATAACTCGGAATTTCTTCGAAAAGTCACGCTAAAAACTTATTTCCCTTTGATGCAGAATAAGAGTTCATTCCTCTTACTTTTGGAAAATAACTTATTAATGATACTTTAATGAATGTTTTATCTTAAAAAAACATGTTGCTATAGTAATTAAGTCCAAGCTATCAATATTTTCAACACGAAACTTGACTATTTGAATAAAAATGGCACAATTATGGTAGGTATGATTGCCGAAACCTGAATTAATTTCCATTTTGTTATATAACAAGTACCATTTTTAAGGACCGTGCATAAATATATATAAACAGTTTGTAAAAAAACAAATTATTTAACCCTTTATCCGCTAAGCACTACTATAATAGCCTTTGCTTCCATTGTTAACCCAGGGTTAACAAGTGTCCGGCTGCTGATCGGTCATTTCCCCAAAACACCCCTTTGTCACATAAATGGAATGGTCTTAATTCAAGGGTTAAAAATAAGATGCAATGTTACTGGAAAATTATTGGACAATTTGCTTTGAACTTTTCTAATAATTCAAAAATATGGAAGTTATGTAGAAAAACTAACAGTGTAACAGGACATCACGAGTTTTAACAAAATCAAGATTGCTGAGTGTCCCTTTTAAAATAGATGAAAACAAATACACATCTGAACATAACATTATACAAGTTATTTCAAATATGTCTGCTAAATAACTTTAAGTGACACCCCTGAATGATAAAATTGTCAATTCAAGACTAAATGACCTGTCAGACATGAAATGTGTGAAGTATGGACCAACTGTTTCTGTTTGTCTTTATGTATGCATTGGTTTACGGTAGCTTTAAACAATCATTCTGTCATATCATGACAGTGTCTCCTTGTAGCAGTGAGCTCATCTGTATAGTGCTAAGTAAGGAAACTCACAGCTCTGATTTTCAGTAGATTCCCAATGTTACTTTGTAGTTCATTGCTGTAATTCTTCACTTCCTCAAATCTCCTGAAATACAAACGATTACTACATTAGCATCACGTTTAACACTAGGCTCCAAAAAGTTATGTTGTTAAATTTTAATTCAATATTAGAACTGAAGGTGAAATTTAAAATTCAATACTAAAACTGAAGATGATGAATACCCATGCCTTTTTGCTATAGCAGTAAGCCATTGTGGATGGGCAAAATCAAGAAAAATAAATGTCTAAAATATCTGTTAATTTTTTAATGTGAACAAATTTTTAAGTAAAACAAAGGTCCATAATTCTGTAAAAAACAAGAGGCCCAAGAGGGCCTGTGAACGCTCTACTGGCTGTTATACCATTGATGAATTGAGTCGTACTACATGGTGTCTAGAGTGTACACAAGGTTTTTCAAGTATTTGACCTAGTGACCTAGTTTTTGACCCCATGGGACCCATTTTCGAACTTGACCAAAATATAATTAAGACAACATTTCGACAAAGTTTCATCAAGATCGGGTCAAAAATACGGCCTCTAGAGTGTACTAGTGACCTAGTTTTTGACCCTGTGTGACCCATTTTTGAACTTTAGCAAGCTATAATTGAGACAAATATTATGACAAAATTGCATCAAGATCGGGTCAAAAATATGGCCTCTAGAGTGTACACACGGTTTTTCCAAAGTTTGACCTAGTGACCTAGTTTTTAACACCATGTGACCCATTTTTGAACTTGACCAAGATATAATTAAGACAAACATTTTGACAAAGAGTGTACACAAGGTTTTTCCAATATTTGACCTAGTGACCTAGTTTTTAACCCCATGTGACCCATTTTCAAACTTGACCAAGATATAATTACGACAAACATTCTGACAAAGTTGCATCAAGCTCGGGTCAAAAATATGGCCTCTAGAGTGTACACAAGGTTTTTCCAATATTTGACCTAGTGACCTAGTTTTTAACTTCATGTGACCCATTTCCGAACTTGATCAAGATATAATTAAGATAAACAATTTGACAAAATTTCATCAAGATTGGGTAACAAATATGACCTCTAGAGTGTACACAAGTTTTTTCAAGTATTTGACCTAGTGACCTAGTTTTTGACCCCACATGACCCATTTTTGAACTTGACCGAGATTTCATTGAGACAAACATTCTGACAAAGTTTCATCAAGATCGGGTCAAAAATATGGCCTCTAGAGTGTACACACGGTTTTTCCAAAGTTTGACCTAGTGACCTAGTTTTTAACACCATGTGACCCATTTTTGAACTTGACCAAGATATAATTAAGACAAACATTTTGACAAAGTTTCATCAAGATTGGGTCAGAAATACGGCTTCTAGAGTGTACACAAGGTTTTTCAAGTATTTGACCTAGTGACCTAGTTATTAACCCCATGTGACCCATTTTCAAACTTGACCAAGATATAATTAAGACAAACATTCTGACAAAGTTGCATCAAGATCGGGTAAAAAATATGGCCTCTAGAGTGTACACACTGTTTTTCCAAAGTTTGACCTAGTGACCTAGTTTTTAACACCATGTGACCCATTTTGAACTTGACCAAGATATAATTAAGACAAACATTTTGACAAAGTTTCATCAAGATTGGGTCAGAAATACGGCTTCTAGAGTGTACACAAGGTTTTTCAAGTATTTGACCTAGTGACCTAGTTTTTAACACCATGTGACCCATTTTCAAACTTGACCAAGATATAATTAAGACAAACATTCTGACAAAGTTGCATCAAGCTCGGGTCAAAAATATGGCCTCTTAGAGTGTACACAAGGTTTTTCCAATATTTGACCTAGTGACCTAGTTTTTGACCCCACATGACCCATTTTCGAACTTGACCGAGATTTCATTGAGACAAACAATTAAGATAAACATTCTGACAAAGTTGCATCAAGCTCGGGTCAAAAATATGGCCTCTAGAGTCTACACAAGGTTTTTCCAATATTTGACCTAGTGACCTAGTTTTTAATTTCATGTGACCCATTTTCGAACTTGATCAAGATATAATTAAGATAAACAATTTGACAAAGTTTCATCAAGATTGGGTAACAAATATGACCTCTAGAGTGTACGCAAGTTTTTTCAAGTATTTGACCTAGTGACCTAGTTTTTTACCCAACATGACCCATTTTTGAACTTGACCGAGATTTCATTAAGACAAACATTCTGACAAAGTTTCATCAAGATCAGGTCAAAAATATGGCCTCTAGAGTGTACACACGGTTTTTCCAAAGTTTGACCTAGTGACCTAGTTTTTAAAACCATGTGACCCATTTTTGAACTTGACCAAGATATAATTAAGACAAACATTTTGACAAAGTTTCATCAAGATTGGATCAGAAATACGGCTTCTAGAGTGTACACAAGGTTTTTCAAGTATTTGACCTAGTGACCTAGTTTTTAACCCCATGTGACCCATTTTCAAACTTGACCAAGATATAATTAAGACAAACATTCTGACAAAGTTGCATCAAGCTCGGGTCAAAAATATGGCCTGTAGAGTGTACACAAGGTTTTTCCAATATTTGACCTAGTGACCTAGTTTTTGACCCCACATGACCCAGTTTCGAACTTGACCGAGATTTCATTGAGACAAACATTCTGACAAAGTTTCATGATGATTGCATCAGAAATGTGGCCTCTAGAGTGAACACAAGCAAAAGTTAACGGACGGACGACGGACGGACGGACGACGGAAGACGGACAACACACCATCCCATAAGCTCTGCTGGCCCTTGGCCAGTAGAGCTAAAAATTGCAGAATCGAAAAAACGTCATATCACATCATCACGTGTGAACTGTTTGTTAGGACTAAGGTGTAATAACATTCAATGAAAAGTTTTAAAGTTAAAGCCACATGTAATTCATTATAGAGTAAAACATTCTAAGTCAAATAAAGGGCCATAATTCTGTAATAAATTAGGCATCAACAATGTGTGATGTAGAGGGACATAAGGTTATCAGTCGTTACGTGTACATGAAGTTTTTGAACAATCAATTCAAAAATGTTTGAGAAGAAATGTGTTAACAGGTCATTGTACAATATTAGAGTGGAAAATTCTAAGTCAAACAAAGGGCCATAATTCTGTAATAAATTTGGCAATCAATGGGTGAATGTAGAGGGACATAATGTCATCAGTTGTTATGTGTACATAAAGTTTGGGAACAATTTGAAAATAGTTGAGGAAAAATGTGTTAACAGGTCCTTATACAATATTAGAGTGGAGAAAATTCTAAGTCAAGCAAAGGGCCATAACTCTGTAATAAATTAGGCAATCAATGATGGGTGATTTAGAGGGACATAAGGTCATCAGTTGTAATGAGTCTATGAAGTTTGGGAACAACCCATTCAAAAGTTTTGAGATATGCAAGTATTAAAAATGTGTTTAAACGGGACGGGATGCAACAAAAATGTGTTACACGATGGGACGCGATGGGACGTTACTGACAACGAGATTCCTATATAGCCCCCATTTCACTTTGTGAAAGCGGGGGTATAACAAGAGGTTTTCTCTTCATTTTCATGGTTATTTATTAGGTCATTGTAACTTTCACCCAGAAATTCCAAATGCTAAAGGCCTTATTATTACAGTAACCCATTAAGTGAAAATAACAAAAACAAAATAAATACATGCATAACCAAAGTGAAAATAACAAACTAAACAAGAAAATCGGTAGAACCAATGAATGCTCCCCGAAATATATCCCCAACTTATCATATGGCCTTGTATCCTCCAGCAATTTCCAATTTGCAGATCCATTAGTACTTTTTGACTAATGCTTAGTACAAGAATAACAAGTATAAAATTACAAAGGGCAATAACTCTAACTTGAATGACAGAGTTACGGTTCTTGCACTCAGCACTTCCTCTCATTGCGCTCTATTATTGTGTGAAGTTTCATTGCAGTACCATCAGTAGTTTTGCAGTTATGCTCCGGATAAAAATCCTAAGTATAAAATTACAAAGGGCAATAACTCTAATTTGAATGATGACAGTTACGGTTCTTGCACTCTGCACTTCCTCCCATTGCCCTTTATTATTGTATTAAGTTTAATTGCAGTCCCATCAGTAGTTTTGAAGCAGAATTGCATTCTATAGCCATGCTATATCATGCAGGCCGCCTCGGACAATAAATTGTACGTCATGTGACTTTCAAAATGGCGGCATCCAGTATCAAAAAATAATAATAACGCATTTTGATGGATATATTATTGGGAACATCATTGAAGAGTCGTCATTTTTACGCTTTTACCATCGTCACATGATCATACAACCCGAGCTGTTTCGCATGGAATGGCATAGCTGCAAAATGTCACTCGCGTTTTGAAATTATGCTTCGGACAAAAATTATAAGTATAAAATTACAAAGGGTAATAACTCTAATTTGAATGACAGAGTTACGGTTCTTGCACCCTGCACTTCCCCTCATTGCCCTCTATTATTGTATGAATTTTCACTGCAGTAACATCAGTAGTTTTGCAGTTATGCTCCAGACAAAAGTCCTAAATATAAAATTACAAAGGGCAATAACTCTAATTTGAATGATGACAGAGTTACAGTTCTTGCACTCTGCACTTCCTCTCATTGCCCTCCCTCTATCATTGTGCGAAGCTTTATTGCAGTCCCATCAGTAGTTTTGAAGATAAGCTCCGGACAAAAATTCTAAGTATAAAATTACAAAGTTAAATTTGAATGATGACAGTTACGGTTCTTGCACTCTGCACTTCCTCTCATTGCCCTCTATCATTGTGCGAAGTTTCATTTCATTTCCTTTAATAATTTACGAGTTATGGTGCAGATAAGAAAGCGTGACGGACACAAGGACAGACGGACAAAGCGGTTACTATATCTTCGCCCTTCGGGGAGCATAATAAATGCATGTACACCCAAAGGGAAAAGAACAAACCAAATGAATACATGTACACCCAAAGTGTAAATAACAAACCTATCAGGTGTCTTGAGTCTGAATGACGCACTGAGACTTTTTAACTTGGATTCTGCCTGCAAACAAAGACAACACAGTCAGAAATAAAATATGTGATACTGAACAAGTTCATTCTACACAGAATCAGCAGTTATGCTGTGTAAGTTCATGTCTAGACATTAATGTCTCCTTACATCTAATTTCATTGAAAATGTATACACCTGTATTTAGCATGATTAGATACAAATCCATGCTTTGGTTAATAAAGGAGCTCATTATTTCTTATTAGGTTCTGCTCTTTACACCTTTTTGTTATGGATATAGTCTTTACTGTCATATGAATTTCAAAAGAAAATAACAGGGATGTACCTTGCTTTGAAACTCTGTGGCATATACAGAATCTTTCCAGCCTTCATCCTGAAAAATATGTTAGCAAGTTCATTTCCACAGTCAAGTATCAAACAGAAGACGGAAAAAAACAATTACAAAATAAACTGTATATAAACCCATCAGTGCAGGCATAGTTTGATCCTGCAGTTTTTAAATATCCAGGATTGATTTTTGGACAGAGATTTAAAGGAATCACTCCAGTGTTAACTTGTTTTGGAGGCATGCATCCACAATCACTTTAAGTGGATTTATTACATTTCTATGCTTGAAAGATCGGGATTTCTCAGTGCAAGAATATTCATAATCACTAAATATTAATAACTAACTCAGAACACAATAATAACTAACGTTGCTAACTCAGAACACAATAATAACTAACGTTGCGATGTTGAGTCGTGACGTCAACAAAGTGTTGCTGACGTCGACGTCATCCGCCGATAACGTTCAATAAAGCGAACATTTGTTTGCAAAAACGTAATTTAAAATGTAATAAATAGATTATAGAAACTGCTGGGATCGATTATTGGGTAATCCTTCACTTGATGGTAGACTTGCTTTGTTTTTTCACTCACTCGCTCGTTCGTGAAAAGAACCACACGTCTACCACTCGTGAAGGATTTCCCTATGATCGATCCCAGCAGTTAAATAATCTCTATATGTCATATAAGCAGGATCTTCCTAGAGGCTTAGTTTGATCCTGCAGGTTCCACGTATCCAGAAGAAGTGATGCAAGCTTCTGGGACAAGTTACTCCAGAAATTATCTGTTTATTTTAAACCTTTATACAACGTATCCTAATGAAATATTATTCAAAAACAAAGGAAATGTATATTGGTTCATAGTTATTTAAAACAACAGCAGTGAGACAGGTTTTGTATTTCTCTTGCAGAAAATGACTGGAGAAATCCTTTTAGATCTCTGTCTAAAACCCAGTTTAGATATTATTTTTATCACATAAAGTCCCTTCTTAACAGAACACTCATTTCATACTCTATTGTATGTAGTATGAATGAATGAATGAAAGTCTTTGTTAATCGAGGGTGACCCAATTCGTTTAAATTTTTAATCTTCCTTTGTAATACAACCCAAAACAATTTTGATTGGTTAGCACAACATACACGAAATGTGTATTAACACTACGTAAGTTTTGTTGACTGAAACTATTTTATTTATTATAAATTCATCCGGATCTAAGTCATGCACTTATTATTTACTAACAACTTATAATAAATAATTAACTTTATACAAATCAGTTGCCTTTTTTACAAGCCGGCATAAAATGCCCTTTTGTAAAGAACTCTTTGATACGCAAGAGTGTTTGTGACATGACGTCACATAACTTTTTGGCATCAAAGGACGTTCTTTTATGACATTTGGCGCTAAAGTTTGTCTGATGTTGTGGCAGTTTTATGACAATCCGCTTGAATTATATTTCACATATGTGACAGACTATAATGTTATAGCATGGTGTTCTAATCTATGGTATCACGGTACTTAAATATTTTGACGAAAAATAAAAACTGTAAACAATATTTAAAGAAAAAGGAAACTCAAATGCTTTCTGTGACCTTTCTACTAAATTGTTATGATACAAAATGTAATCAATTTTACGTAAAAATGTCAGAATTAGATTTGAAAAGAAGGGTACCCTCATTGACCTTATTATTTTAAAAGTTTTATGGTATCAAGGTATGCACATATTGTGTATCCTGTATGTATTAGTAACTGGTATAATATCCAGTGAGTGACCATTTCTAGAAACAATAATGTACAACAGACTAAAAATTAATGAATTTTATAACTTCAAGGTAATGGAAACTGCATTTATGGAAACTAGGGGTTATGAATTTTAAAGATCATGAGGAAATTGTGAACATTTTTGCATTATTTTGAAATATCCTTTTTATTTATGATAAATATACTTATTTTTTTAAACTGTCATCACATCTATAAAATAATTATCATATTTTAGCAGAGCTGCATACTGTTTTAACTTTTATAGATTGGACACTGCCGTCATACCATAGAACCTTTGATATCATAGGAATTAAGCTAGTATACAATGTTATGTGATAAACAGGATCTTAAACTCGTCCCCATTCCAAATGGCTCATTAAAATAATTCATAACTCGTTTCATAACTCTTAATGAAATGGGGAGTCGTTTAAGATCCTATATATATTATTTATAGTTATGCCCTATTTTAGAGACTAAATACCTACCTTTTGAAGAAAACCAATGAATATGTTATCTAGACAAATGATTGGGTGTGCAGCACATCTTAACAAGTATATCTGAAATACAAAATATTACATTTTACAAAGTTATATGCATCATGGATATATATGTACACTGTATTTGAAACTCCCTATACGCCCTTTGTTAATTCCCGAATGGTCAATAAGCTGGTTCCCTGATTATTCTGCGGTAAACAACAGGGTACCTGCCAGGGTAACAGGTGCGCGGTGGCCATTTTTGACGCGATCGATTATCCTGAAACGAGTTAATGCTGACATTTATTTTATAAAGCTGAATTATTAACATACTAATTCACTATCTATTTCAAATATCGAGGTAAGTTATTTAAATCTGCATGTATTGCTTTTAATTTATTGAAAGAAATTATGGAATTCATACTATAACTTGGGTTTAAGTGGCGAAAATACGCTCGATAGCCGTGTTGATTTTCTTTTTTCCACAGTTTTCGCCATTTGCGGCTTGAAATCGAGATTTTTTTTTGAAAATTTAACTTCTCTTCCATTTACATTACGATATTCAAAGTAATTATTCCTTCGTAATGCCATTATTGTGTAGAGTTGCTTGCCGGTCATGGATTTCTGTATAGCCTTTGTTTTGTTCTGTATAGCCTTTATTTTGTTCTGTATAGCCTTTGTTTTGTTCTGTATAGCCTTTGTTTTGTTCTGTATAGCCTTTGTTTTGTTCTGTATTTTGTTTTGTTCTGTATAGCCTTTGTTTTGTTCTGTATAGCCTTTGTTTTTTTACCGAGTATATAATGAAGAATAATCTTTCAGCTTGTTTAAATACCTTTCCCAGAAGAAATAATACAGCAACGATATATACTCGGTAAAAAAAGTTTTGAACCGGGGTATATAAAGTCATATAAAAATAAAAATAATGGACAGAAATTAAGTATCTTTTTTTAGTAACCAAGGTCTACCCTTCCCGGTTAATTTGGTACCAGAAACATTAAATTCCAAACAAGATTTGTAAAAAAAGTTGCAAAGTCCATAGAAAGTAACATTCGAGTAACCAATAGAAAGATTATTATTTTTTCGCAAGCTTTCACTGTAAATGATAATTATTGTTGATTGTTGATCTATTGTGAATTATCAACTGAGATAATAAGGGTTATGGTCGAATGTCATGGTTCAGCGATCATTGTACGGGTTCGAACACTGCCATGGTCCAAAACTTTTTTTACCAAGTATATATATATATATATATATTTAATTTATCGAGTCCCGTCACTGTCGCAGTTTCACATACGGTCAAACGAACGTAATTGTTCTTATTTAGTTCTTTTTTAGTAAAGCTTATTCAGACATCACTGCTTAGAATAAAGAATTATCTTTCAGCTCGTATTTGAATTAGCCAGCTAGCTTAAATACTCTTCCCAAAATAAACAAATCAGCAACGATATGTAAATATATATTTTTTAAATTTGCCGAGTCACGTCACTGCCGCAGTTTCACATACGGTCAAACGAACTTAACTTTTGTTATTTAGTTAGTTTTTAGTAAAGCTAAAACCAACATCAATGTATAAGAATAAAGAATTATCTTTCAACTCGTCTTTGAAATAGCCGGCTATCGTAAATACTTTTCCCAAAACAAATAAATTAACGATATGTATACTAGGTTTTCTTACATTTGATCAATTCGTAAGACGGTGCGTAACTTAGCGCAATGCGCATGCGCCATAATACCTTACCTGTACGCGCAAGTATTCATGGGTAAATTATTATTCGGCAGATAAATTGGATTTACGACATGTTTCAAATCCAGTTTATGTAGAATTATGTATGCATATGTTAATTGTTATACAATAAAAATTAGAACTATCACAGAAGGTGATCAGTTGTTATACGAACTGTTTGAGGAATGCAAGTAATAAAAATGTGTCACGGGATGCGACAAAAATATGTTACGTGATGCAACATTACAGACAGCGGAATTCCTACATAACTCCCACTTCACTTTGTGAAAGCGGGGTATAATAATACCACCGTTTCAAAATTTTAAAAGCAATAAAAATGGTGATATCACCTACATTTTCATTTTATGAGATAGCAAAAAGAAATACAAAGGTAAAAAACTGACCTCCAATGCTGCTCTGCGTCTTTCTATAAATTCTGCGTCAAATTTATCTGTGGCCATGTTTTGCCAGGTGTATGATGCCTGAAATATAGATTGATGACTTTTCATTATGTACAGAATCATTTTTTCTCATCATGTTCAGAGCATTCCATTTAGTTGTCTTCATTAGTATATCACAAAGTTTTTCTAATTATGCAACAGAAACTCATCAAAATGTGTGTTATCAGGGCTTTTTCCAGGTATTCTGGAAAAAAAGACCCTTGTAAATTTGGGAAATTTCTATCGTAAAAACGACAATTTGGGAATTGTTCTGATCGATAAAATGGCCCATTGAGAATTGTTTAAGTCAACATTTTGTTAGTTAGGGCGAGGTAAAAGCCTAAGAGGTATTATTAGGAACACTATTACATCAATAACATACCACTGATATTGATTAGTATGTAACATAACTTCATAAGGGATGTATCAGTACAACATACATGTAAGAAAGGCCCTGGTAATACATTATAAGTACCTTTTTCTCAGGAAGCGGTGGTATGACAAGGAATGGGTAGGTGCTCTCGAGGTAATACCGTAGCAGTTCAAACTCACTGTATCTTCTCCACAGGGACGTGGTACCATCTCCCTTACACTTAACACTGTTGTCTATGATCCTGTCACAAAACAGGAAACCAGACTGAGCATATCAAAATTTTGAAAAGGATGATCTGTATGAACAAATTCAATGTTTACATGAATGGTCTTATTATTTTAAGATGTATTATCATCATCAACATAGCCTAGACACACAATGACAATAAAGCATTGCTAGTATTAAATAACAACAAACACACAATATTACCTTGAAACATAACAACACACATACATAGCATTACCTATCATCAACACACAATGAACACACAGTATTTCTTAGTATCAACACACATTGTTACCTGGTCTCAACTAGATATGCAATAAATGTGTCTTGCATCTTCATGGCAGTTGTAGACCTCTTCTCTGGCTCAGACACTGTTATCTCCATCCATTGTAACATATTGGTCTGAAATATTCACATACTAGATACTTAGGCTAAATAAAATTATACCTGAGTTTACTGTAACCCGACCGACTCTCTGAAAACACCCTGACTCCTTTTTTTTTTTTGAAAAAATAATTATGTTCACGCGATCACGGATGACTCATGTGCTCATTGTCCTGCTGTTGGAACTGACCCTCTTCCGGACTTGCGAAAAATAAATTAAACTGTAAATTTGCAATAATTGCAAGTGATTGGGAAAAGAGCCAGTTGCTGCCAGGCCTTTTGGGAAACAATAAAACATACACAATTTCATATTGTTATCTATTGTACCTTTTAAAATACCACATTTTCCCATTCATCAAAGCACATCGCCACCTTAAATGTAACTTCGCCAAAAAATAAAAAATAAAATAAAATGCCTACCTACCTACCCTATTTTTTTCAGCAATGTTACAGTAAACACAGGTATAATTTTATTTGGCCTTATAAAGAATGGGTTAAACTAATTAATAAAGGTCTGTAAATTTTGAAGCCAAGCAGCAAAATATATCATAAACTATATGACTCACTGCATTTGAATTAGATCATGCAGTTACCTATTAAGAGGAATTCAATTATAACAGAAAAGTATGGACTGTGCGTGGGAATACATGAAACAGAACATTCATTTTTGTGTCACCTGACTTGAGCTTATCGATGACTTTGACACCAACACCAATATGGTAGGAGTCATCCTCTCACCAAGGACAAACAATTTATAAAATTTGAAGACAGTGTTGCAATTCTTCAGAATTTATTAAGCGGAAATGAAGAGTGTGATGAAAATGACACAAAATGAATAAAAATCCACAACCAATCCACAATTAAAAGTAAAATGGCAACCCGGGGCCCCTCGCTTATAGGGTGAGTGCTCTACTAAATGACCTGACCGGACCACCAGGTACCCAATATCACCACTGCTGACCTAGCTCTTCCGGTTTTTCCGGACCCCCAGTGTCGTTATCCCGTGTTCAATCATCGAATTATCCTCAATGCCAAAGAAGCAGACCAAGGGGGAAAAGTGATGCCAGTACGGGACTCTAACCTAGAACCCCTTGCTTACAGGACGAGTGTTCCACCAACTAACCAGGTCAACCAATATCACCACTCCTCTCCCTTTTAGATTTTAAGAGCTGACCCAGATTTTCCGGTCTTTCCAGACCCCCGGCCCGGTGCTGCTATCCCTCATTCACCGAATTATCCTCGTCAGCAATGAAGTACACCAAGGGAGACAGGGCACTCGTTTGGCCATTTGTGGGGCCGAAATTCGGTCCCATTCCCCTCCCCTAAATGTATATATTTTCCCCCCTTTTCCTGTGAAAAATTCCCCTCTTAAAAAAAGATTTATTAGATTGTTTTTAACTCCAGTACAGGAATACAGCGGCATACATTTGGTAATTTGGAATGGTAAATTCTTGGTACCACTTAAATAATAAAGCAAGAGGTCAATGACCTTGAAGCTCTACTGATTGATTTTGATTTCAGGAAGTAGTCGCTACAGACTTGTTTTTTGAAAATCTATTTTTAACCGTGGCGGCCATCTTGAATTTCCGGCTAACCTGAAATTTTGCTAGGATCAATTAGCCATTATGAGCAACATTCCTGTGAAGTTTCATGAAAATCCGTCAAGTAGTTTCAGAGGAATAGTCGCTACAAGTTTTCATTATATAACTCTATGTAAACAAAGATGGCCGCTGGTAGCCATGTTTAACGTCAAATCAAATTTTAGAAAAAGTTCCATATCAATATCACTTATAGTTTTCAAGAAGTAGTCCCTACAAACTTGTATTTTAAAACTCTATTTTTAGCTTTGGCGGCCATCTTGGATTTCACATCAACATGAATTTTTGCTAGGATCAACTGGACTTTATGGGCAACAATTCTGTAAAGTTTCATGAATGTCCATCCAGTAGTTTCAGAGGAGTTGTCGCTACAAATAAAAGTTTACGGACAGACAGACGGACGCCGCACCACGGCATAAGCTCTGCTGATCTCTGATCAGTAGAGCTAAAAACACACACTAATTTGTGTTTCTTAGAAATTCCCCTTAGATATGAAAACAACACAAAATTCCCCTTCCTGAGGGCCCTGGCCCCAGTCCCCTAAAAGCTGACTAGTGCCCTGGGTGAAAAATAAGGCCTGTAAGGGCGGACTCAGAACCAAGGACCCCTCACTTACAGGGCGAATGCTGTATCAACTTAGATAATTGGGCGACCGGGTATCTGAAGTAAACCAAGTGTGAAAAGTGCGCCCGTTATGGGACTCAAAAAACGGAACCCCTCACTTACAGGGCGAGGGCTCTACCGAGCTAACCAGGCTACAGGGTATCCAAATTATATCACCATAATAATTTCAATACAGAAGTGGGGATATTCACTCCAATAAAAACCTGTGACACAGTTTGAAAAATAAAGTTGTACACTTTCAATTTAAATTACCCCACCCATAATTTATGTGAAAGAAATCGATAGTTTGCATTCTATTTTGTTTCCGAAATGTACTCTAGTTTATTGGTCGCGTAACGCAAATTGAATACAGTTTGCAAAAAAACTTGTCTTTCACCTTGCCCATTTTTTTGGCAATCTTAACCGGGTCCTCTTCGGGAGAGCTTGGAAAATGATCAGGGGAGTAGGTTGGTGAATTGTCGTCCGCCATCTTGGATAATTAATGAAAAAAGTTACCTCCCTTGCAAATGATACAAATGAGGAAAAATGTGAGAAACGGAACAAAACGTAACAAATTAGAAGAAAATAAAAATCAGAAGGCGATGACAACCGTATAACATTTTTATTAGGTCTCTGCGGTTTTTTTTCAGCTTAAATTGGTTAAATTCTTACTGTAGTAGATACCGTTGAAATGGGAAACAGAAGAAGAAGAAGAAGAAGAAGAAGAAGAAGAAGAAGAAGAAGAAGAAGAAGAAGAAGAAGAAGAAGAAGAAGAAGAAGAAGAAGAAGAAGAAGAAGAAGAAGAAGACAGAAGAAGACAGAAGAAGAAGACAGAAAACAAAAGAACAGATTCTAATGTACAAGTATATCTATCTATACATTTTGCCACAGTCCCTCGCGGGCATAATCGGGCAGCTGCCATATATGGCCCAAAACTATAAACTTTTCAGCACAGTTCATTTTTTGTACACAGGTACTACTAGTCAACTCCTGCATGTATCTGTCTAAACGTCATGGAGTGACAATACCTCGAACTCCGCTCGACGTTGCTCTAACAGACTCCACCCCAGCCTTTCCAATATACATGTAACACTCGAGTAGTTCGAGTAGTCGTTTAACGTCCACCTTGCTGCTCGGCGTTGGACGTTTTCGAGTTTGTCGATGTTGTAAAAACGGATAGGAATGGAAGTTCCATGATACAATATTTAGTTCTTGGGATGTAATATGGTACGTCAGGGCCATATTATGTAATATGGTACATTATGGCCATATTATGTAATATGGTACGTCAAGGCCATATTTTCATCCCAGGGTACGTGCACTGTGATCAATGGCGTAAGAGCTCGTCAGCTAGGGGCGGCGTGTGGCGGAGGAGTGGCCTAACTGAACATTTTCAATATTTGATAAAGTTTTTGTTGTTTTAGTTATTCATTTATTTTCAGATAGACATTTTGTTATTAACAAAACCAGCGGAATAAGGGCATGCCTGTATAATATTTAACAAAACTATTCTCTGGCCGAACAATTTCGGGAAAAAGGCACCTTTTAGGGTGGTCAACACAAAAATTGGCAACACTATTGGGGGATTAAAATATACTCTTCCCTCCTCTTAGATACTGAAGGGATGCCGACCCCTATCTCTACGCCAGGGACTGTAGATAGACGTATAAAGGTCATGCCATAAAGGTCATGTGGAGATAGAGTACTCGTTAAAAGAGACCATTCCAAATTATTAGACAGCGTCCATATTGACATTGAAATGGACACAATGCATTTAGGAATGTTCTTGAGAATAAATAGCGATCGTATAAAATATACTTTAACTTGTGTGAAATGTAGTGAACTTATTTTTTCCGCTGAAATTATGGGTGCAAAATGCCTATCATAATGATTATAGATAAAACGATTAGTATGAAAGGAACTGGCGTTGATCTGGACGAATTATGGGTGTCAATCCAAATACGAATGAAACCATCATTATAATGTATTTCATTTGCATTTTTAATGTCCATATCGCGGGGTTCACGATAGAAATAATGTTGGGCATCAAGCGCTACACACCTTCAACCTATTGGGGCTGTTTTCCCCCTTTTGGTACGCAGTATTCAGGGCAAATGTAGGGAGTATAAAGTACCCACAGCCCGGGTACCAGTACCCGCAAATTACATTATTTAGGGACCCACTCTATTTGCTGTTTACACTGTACCTCACGTGCTTTTATCTTGTCCCGGCTATTGGTATTGGTATTGGTGCACAGAGCTATATTTTCAGCAATTGTCTCTAGCACAAAGTTTTATTCTGCGCAAATATAAAGAAAGTGTTGATTGTTTTTAAATTAAATTAAGTTAGTATCTAGCATTTCTGAGTGGCGGGTATTTGTCCAAGTCACACATTCTAAAGTATGTGTTGTGCTAAATGTTTAATAATCCTTAAAAACATATTTTCACACTAAGCCAGTAACGAGTTAGGGTGAACTGATTAACAGCAAAATATTTACTTTTTCTGACATCGTGACAAAGATCATTAATCAAAATGGGGATAATATGTGAAACATAAACTTGACGGGATGGACAAACAATTTATTTAAACATTCCATTACAGCAACAGTCACAAACTCGTGAGAAATGACAACTACTTCATTAATATACAGGCATGCCCTTAGTTAATAGTTCGGTCATCCGACTGCTTTTTCTAATGTTTTTGTTTATAGTTCCGTCACCTCGGCTGCTTTTTCATCCATCTCTGTTAGTAGTTCTGTCACCGAGACTGCTAATGTGTATTTTATTTTCACCGTGAGTTTTCCTCTAACGCGTTTATTGATAGTTACGTCACAATGACTACTTGCACTACTGTTTCACCGCCAACGAAGTGAAGGTTTGTGGGTGGGTGAGGGCTGGGGATATTGGTTTGAGTTTGTCCGTCCGTTCATTTGTCTGTAGACCAAAACTCATTCATTTTAGATGGATTGTTTTAATATTGGATGATAGCAAAGAAAACGATTTTTCATCGATCATTTTACTTGAGTATTTACTCTTTGATTTTTTAATATATACATATAATCTTGTTTGTCTAACTCCTCATTCATTTTTGGTATTTAATATTTGGCAAGATGACTTAGTATGATGTGAACATGATAGCGAAGGAAAATATTTATGGTTGGATTGTTTTTGTGTGAGTTATGGTGCCCCTTTGATTTTTAACTTCTAACATATCTAGAAGAAATCCTCGTGTATTTAACTCCTCATTCATTTTTAGATGGATTGTTTTAATATATGGCATGCTGACTGTGCATGATATGAAGAAGAAGAAGAAGAAGAAGAAGAAGAAGAAGAAGACAGCGGAGAAAATGATTTTTAATTTGACCATTTTCCATGAGTTATGGCCTTTTGGTTTTATTTAACCTATATATAATAGAGAAAAAATATCGTATGCATATATGTGTGATGATTTTGTAAATATGATCTTTAAGGAAAATTATATTGGTGCAGTAAATTGCAGAGGTCAATGGGATAGAGATGGGGAGTATAATTGAAAGCCTTTAGCACCTGTTCTACCGCCACTACGTCCTCGACTGGCATCGTCACTTCTTCCTCTGCTGCCTCTGTTATTGGTTCTGTCATCGTCACTTCTTTCTCTCTGCCTCTGTTATTGGTTCTGTCAGCGTCACTTCTTCCTCTACTGCGTCTGTTATTGGTTCTGTCATCGTCATTTCTTCCTCTAATGCGTATGTTATTGGTTCTGTCATCGTCACTTTTTCCTCTCTGCCTCTGTTATTGGTTCTGTCATCGTCACTTCTTCCTCTCTGCCTCTGTTATTGGTTCTGTCATCGTCACTTATTCCTCTACTGCTTCTGTTATTGGTTCTGTCATCGTCACTTCTTCCTCTCTACTTCTGTTATTGGTTCTGTCATCGTCATTTCTTCCTCTAATGCGTATGTTAATGGTTCTGTCATCGTCACTTTTTCCTCTCTGCCTCTGTTATTGGTTCTGTCATCGTCACTTCTTCCTCTCTGCCTCTGTTATTGGTTCTGTCATCGTCACTTATTCCTCTACTGCGTCTGTTATTGGTTCTGTCATCGTCACTTCTTCCTCTAATGCGTATGTCATTGGTTCTGTCATCGTCACTTTTTCCTCTCTGCCTCTGTTATTGGTTCTGTCATCGTCACTTCTTCCTCTCTGCCTCTGTTATTGGTTCTGTCATCGTCACTTATTCCTCTACTGCTTCTGTTATTGGTTCTGTCATCGTCACTTCTTCCTCTCTACTTCTGTTATTGGTTCTGGCATTGTCACTTCTTCCTCTCTGCTTATGTTATTGGTTCTGTCATCGTCACTTCTTCCTCTACTGCGTCTGCTATTGGTTCTGTCATCGTCACTTCTTCCGCTATGCTTCTGTTATTGGTTCTGTCATCGTCACTTCTTTCTCTACTGCGTCTGTTTTTGGTTCTATCATCGTCATTTCTTCCTCTACTGCGTCTGTTATTGGTTCTGTCATTGTCACTTCTTCCTCTATGCCTCTGTTATTGGTTCTGTCATCGTCACTTCTTCTTCTACTGCTTCTGTTATTGGTTCTGTCATCATCACTTATTCCTCTCTGCTTCTGTTATTGGTTCTGTCATCGTCACTTTTTCCTCTACTGTTTCTGTTATTGGTTCTGTCATCGTCACTTCTTCCTCTACTGCTTCTGTTATTGCTTCTGTCATCGTCACTTCTTCCTCTCTGCCTTTGTTATTGGTTCTGTCACTGTCACTTCTTCCTCTACTGCTTCTGTTATTGGTTCTGTCATCGTCACTTCTTCCTCTCTGCCTCTGTTAACAGTTCTATCACAATAAGAGTTCCTCTTCTGCTTCTACTAATAGTACTACTCTGCTGTTCCTGTGGATAGTTATATCACAGCGACTTCTGTTATTGCTTCAGACACCACGACTTCTTCCTCTTCTGATTCTGTTTTTGGTACTGCAATTGCTTATTTTACTATCGTTATATGTGTACTTCTTTCCTCGCGACTTCTTACTCTGCTGCTTCTGTTTTTTGCAACCGCTTCTGCTCCTGCTGATGCTATTATCTTTAATTCTGCTCCTGCTGAAGCTATTATATTTAATTCTTCTTTTATGCAGCTACTACGTTTATATATGTTTCAGTTTATTAGTTCCAAACCAACTGGCATATATGTTGTTTTTTTAAATAACGTTATTTAATTGGATGAAAACTTACACGTGACGTCGTTTTCAAAAGGTTCACACATGTACGAACTCTTCTTTGGGGAACTACTTTTCTTGCGCGAGAGTAATACTATTTATTATCTTAACTTTAAATAATAAAGGTTCTCAATATTAAAATGTCATTTTGAATCAAACGGTTGGGATTATTAGGATTACAATTGTTTTATGCAGTGTACACAATCATGTTTAAACTTTGCCGAATCCCAAACAAATATAGCAAAACTTCAGACTGTAATCAATTTCTGCGTGAAACATTGCATACATTTCATTTTTTGTGTGTTAGAATATCAATATAATTTATTGCTTCCACCAAGAAGTCATACTTATAGTATATGGTACGCATTTCAGTTTAATGTCTTCTGTGTAACAGTATATTCCAATATCGTAAACAACACTTAGAATGTTTTATTACTGTCGTCAAAATAATCACGAACACGTAAAACTGCAAAATACAATCAGGATTGTACATTATTGGTCATTCTTGTAATGTCAGAGCTCTGCGAAAAACAAATGATACACATACATACTAAATGAAATCAAATACTTGGTTTTATAGTTGAACCATCTTAATTAGTGGTTAGAAGTTATAAGGGCGGCTTTTTGGGAGTACGTGTAACTTTACTCTGGAATGTAACACTATTTCAGGCGTTTGACCATTCCAAGCATTATGCATTATTAGTTAATTTTAATTATATATTTACTCTTCTATATGATTAAGGCCCAAAGTGTGCGGAGTTTACGACTTCAAATCATAACTCGATGATTATTGAGTTAGTTAAGAATATTTCAAAGTTCGGTGTTATACCTACGGTTATCTTAATAAGATAGAACATTATCAACACTCGGTGTTATACCTACGGGTATCTTTCTTCTGTAGAAAATATTAACACTGGGTGATATACGCGCGGGTATCTTCGTTCAGTTATTAACTGTTACCGGTTTTATATCTGGGATAACATAAACCTATAAGTGACAAGAGTGGTGTACGTTACAAGCGGGCAACTGACACAGATAAGCTATATAGCCACAGGATGACGACGGCTGACAGGGGATTTAAACCGCCCAAGAATTCAAAGGTAAATTATTTTGTATGTCACCAAATGTTTTTTCTATCAGATTGAACCTGTCAATTCTTTATTGATGGTGTTTTTTTTATGTAATTTTTAATGTCAAATGTGACATTTTGATATGTAATGTAATTTGTTTATCAAAAACACGCTCACGTAATACTGCTGTGTTAGTTTAAAGATCTTTAAACATGTCAATTATCAGAATTGCTGTCTTTTATTTTTTAAATATTGCTTGTTGTGGTGGTTTAAATATGTGATTATATTGTTCTTATATATCATACATATTCCGCATTATTTTTAAATTGTCAAAATCAATGCTGCGGATAAACTTATTGTTTGCACCATGCTATTTGGAACGGTTGCATTTATATTCTGTAACAAGTTCAGCTTTTCCATCATGGCAATATTTTATTCAAAATGCAGTTAAGCTGAAAGCGCGATCAGTGTTGAACATGCTTCAAACATGAAAGGTAGACATCTCTCTCTCTCTCTCTCTCTCTCTCTCTCTCTCTCTCTCTCTCTCTCTCTCTCTCTCTCTCTCTCTCTCTCTGTGTGTGTGTGTGTTAGTGTGTGTGTGTGTGTGTGTGTGTGTGTGTGTGTGTGTGTGTTATCACTGATCTATGCCCTTTTTTTAAAATTATCTTTCATTTCTATTACGAACTCCACCCCACACCCACCTAATCGATAGTTACATTTGATGATACTGTAGTAACATCGGTTTATACAACTTGTACAAGCAATTTATATCCTTTGCAACAGCATGCTTTGATATATAGTCAATGATAAATGTTCATTCATTCTTAAAAGTGCGAAACGCTATTAGGGGTTATCATTTTATGCTTTTAATCTTTATAGGCTGAAAGGATAGTTGAAGGCCGAATACAAAAAGTAGAAAATATTTGCCTATAAACACGTTACTCCAGTGTATATAGTGTATAAACATAATCGGGAAGAATGTTTTATTGGAACCGAGATACGGAACTAATTTATCAAGGCATTCGTTGTTTCGCTTGCTTTTCATTTATCCAGTCATTGCTTGCTTCTCTGTTTGTTCGCTTATCCAGTTATTCGATGGTTCTCATGCTTGTTCATTGAAGTCAAGCCTAATTTCTTAAAATCGTATACGAGTATTTGTGAAAGAAAAATCTTTTTTACTTATTTATTCTTCTTCCCCAATTCGTTCATTCGTGCGTGTTTGCCGGTGTGTCTCTATTTAATTGTTTAATTATCTAATCGTTTATTTATCTTTTCTGTTTAGATTTTTAAATAATACACAACGAAAGTAATACATAATGAGTTATTTAAATTTATACATATAAATAAAACAAAGCATTTATTCATTTCTCCTTGTAAAAAAGTGGGAGAGCTACATCGTCTTTGCAGTTTCATTTTGCCTTTGTTCAAATTGAAATAAGTATAAATATATATTCTGCTAAGTTTTGTGTATACTATTTTCGCTTTAATATGATAATCATTCGATAACGTGTACAATGCTTCGTTGTCACCAAAAGAAACTCTTTATGTTTTTCCTAAGTTCATAATACAAGTACAAACATTATTAACCAATCGACTTCATTTTAGAGCGAGTTATCGTGTGTTTTATTTCCGACCTAGTTTAAGACTATTATATAACGTTCATGCTGCCTGAATGCAAAAAACATGCGAAGATTAAGCACTAATCCCACGGTACATTGGAAGCATTATTGTCGATTGTGACTTTATCTTTGTGTTATTTCCTATTGATTGTCTCACAGGCGTATATCTTAAAGGCCCATGATTGCAGACATGTTTGACACACGGAAGTTCCAGTTTATTATGCGCTTTTAGCAGCTGCAGATCATAAATGGCCACTTCGAGCTGTTGAGATTTTCATAGAATGTTATTCGATTGTTTTTCTGACAACTTGAACATTTTGTTTTATTAGTGCCTTATTTTTAATTTGTTCTTAATCTAACAGCAAGCGAACCCCGAGTCCTTCCAACGATTAATCATGTTTGCATAGATATTGTAAAAATGGCCAAAAAGTAATTGTCTGGCGTTTCATTTTCGATTTGTAACACTTCCGGCATAGTTTGTAATTATATCGGAAGCAGTCCATGTAATAACGGTAACATTATATCGGAAGCAGTTCATGTAATAACGGTAACATATTATACCGGAAGCAGTCCATGTAATAATTGTAACACGGAAGCAGTTCATGTAATAACGGTTACATATTATATCGGAAGCAGTCCATGCAATAACGGTAACATATTATATCGGAAGCATTCCATGTAATAACGGTAACATATTATACCGGAAGCAGTCCATGTATTATATCGGAAGCAGTCCATGTAATAACGGTAACATATTATACCGGAAGCAGTCCATGTAATAATTGTAACACGGAAGCAGTTCATGTAATAACGGTTACATATTATATCGGAAGCATTCCATGTAATAACGGTAACATATTATACCGGAAGCAGTCCATGTATTATATCGGAAGCAGTCCATGTAATAACGGTAACATATTATACCGGAAGCAGTTCATGTAATAACGGTAACATATTATACCGGAAGCAGTCCATGTAATAATGGTAACATATTATACCGGAAGCAGTCCATGTAATAACGGTAACATATTATACCGGAAGCAGTTCATGTAATAACGGTAACATATTATACCGGAAGCAGTCCATGTAATAACGGTAACATATTATACCGGAAGCAGTCCATTTAATAACGGTAACATATTATACCGGAAGCAGTCCATGTTATAACGGTAAAATTAACAAAATGCCGCTTATGCGCAAATTGTGTATTTTTATTAAAGGGACTCTTAGGCGATGTTGAGGATTGTGATGTCAATCCAAATACGAATGAAAAACCTTCGCAATGTGCTTCAGTTTCATATGAAACATGCTCTATGCATTAAATTAAGCCGCATAGTACCTTCCGGTTAATCATTGTCAACGAAACCGTTCGGGTCAGGAAAGCTCGACGACTCGTTTGCGTTGTTTCTAAATCATAAATATTAACTTAAATGGGGGTTTATATTGCTAACATGTGAATAAAGTGTACCGCTATCACAAAACAAGAACTTATAAAAGCCTTAAAGCATCACACGAATTAATGATGTATTTATAAAAGAAAACTAGCCGAATCGTCTAATTTTCCAGACCAAACTATTTTATGAACAATAATTAAATCGTACGGATAATTGGTCCTTCTTTAGTGCATATGCACGTTGAATATGCATCTGAAACACATAATGATGACTGTATTCGAATTTCGATTGACACCCATATTGCTTCCAGATAGCTTCCAGTCCCTTTAAAAAGTAGTTGGAGTGCGTGGTCCAGTGATAGAGCGCCGAACTCCAGATTGAGAGGTTCGATCCTCGCTGCGGCCACGTTATTTATCCTTGAGCAAGATAATTAATCCACATTGCTTAGTACTGGTTCTACCTAGGAAGCCATCGAGAGTGATTAATCTAAGTTGCAAGAACTTGTTTCGCAATCGGTGTAAAATAAATATGTTTAAACTAAACTTTAAAAAGCATGTACGAGCTTAAAGATATTAGTATACACAATATGGCTTCGATGTTCAGTCGGTAATAAATTCCTTTAGAAAGCGACAACTCAAATCCTCCCGATCCTAATGTTAATATGAAAATGGTGTTGAGTTGCTTTGTGGGATTATGTAACCATATATATACATACTTGAAACTCTAGAACAAAACTATAAATTCAGATATTCCCCTGCGTTTTGAAACATGTTAAAAGGACGACAGAAAACGCGGTAATCCCAAAATACATAAGAAACTACTTTAATGAGCACCCAGACATTTTAGATAATTTACCGAATCACCACACACTTAGGAAACAGAGACTGACCATAAATCATATAGTATTAAGGCCAGAGTTTTTTTGTTTTTCAGATTTTTTTCGGAAAAAGTTCCATAAGAGGAGTGGGGAAAAAACTGAACCTTTATAAATGTGTATCTTGAAATGGTATTAGTCACATTGTAAAACATAAAATGGACCTGAACAAATTTATATAACATGATTTTCTGATTTTACGTTAATTTTTAAGCATGATAATTTGGTTGTTTGAAATGGCGTGACCAGATAATTAATAACGAAAACCCCTTTTTTTAAACATTTGTTGTTGTTTATAAATTTATTTATTTTCATTTTTGCAGAACTTAGGGTCGGAGGGTTTGAGAATCAAAAAATTAAAAACTATAGTTAGATATTATATTGCTATAGTATACATATACACATGTATCATGAGTGCGGTCATAAACATGTATATTTGTGTAGTTCATGTTGCTTTAGGCTTGAACTTTCCAATTGTATGGAGAAACTGAGAAAACACAAAATCAATTAGTCGATTAACTGAGAAACTGATCAATAAAACATGTACCTGCACAACAAACAGACACAACACGAATATAATTGAAAACATAATATTAAGGAGACTTAAGATTGGGGAAATATTTCGATCTATCTGCCAAATCAAATCAGTCGGTCAGTCAACCAGCCAGTCAGACAGTAGTCAGTCAATCACAATACAAAAAACATTCCAGTAATCACACAAGCCTCCAAAGAGCTTTATAATAAATAAATAAATAAATAAATAAATAAATAATAAATAAATAAATAAATAAATAAATAAATAAATAAATAAAAATAAATAAAAATAAATAAATCAATAAATCAATAAATAAATAAATAAATAAATCAATCAATCAATCAATCAATCAATCAATCAATCAATCAATCAATCGACCAATCAATTAATCAATCTAACAATCAATCAACAAACCAAACAATTTATAAATCAACAATACAGTAATCAAGCAACCAATACATTATATTATATATTTATTTTAAAGAAAGAATTGGAACGTCTTGTCCTGCCATTATTTCTGTCTTCATACACACGTCGACTTTGAAATGTTCCTCTCTGGTTGTATATGACACGTCTATATTCTATAAATTACAGAAGGCATGGGTGGTGTACGGTAGTCCCCTGTGGCACAAAGGAACCGTGCAAGATTGCGTTAAACCCTTACCAAGTCCAGCCCTCCAAATCGAACTAGAACAGAAATTCGTCAATGATGCGATACGTACCCAGGTATACTACTACCCCCGTAAGAAGCCCATCATCCCCGTGTACTCCGCCACAAAGGACAAATGCGCCCAGGCGTACTTTCAGTCCCCGTTAGTAAAGACTATCATGAACGAACAAAATACGTTACGATGTGAAAGGACAAACTACTATGAGGAGAAGAGGAAACAAGTAACAGAAAGACGAAAGAAAGCAGTGAATTTATCTAAAGAAAAGAACAACTGGAATCAAGGAAAGAAGAATAGTGACGAAGATAATTCCTCAAACGAAGAACATGGGGTAAGTAACAGGTTGTGCGTTATATGTATCAGTATAAATGTCAAAGAAACATGCTAAACCATGCAAATGTATAAGGCCCTGCATTATAAATGTTTGTTTGTTTGTTTGTATCGTGTTTTACGTCATTTTCAACACATGTAAGATTATATATGACGGTGATTTTTCGTGGTGGAGACAGACCACCCACTTTTCCTGGGTAGAACCAGTATTGTACACCTCCCGCCATCCGTAAGAAATGTAAACTAGGTAATCTGTCTTTTACTTAAAATAAACACTGGAACAGCAAGAAAAATCAGCAACAGAATCGCTTTAATTTGCTTGTTTAGCTGGGAACAATGGCATATTTAACGAAAGAACAAATTCCAATAAATTAGTCAGTTGGTATAGGACCATCTCCAATAAACAAACAGAGTAAATCGGTAGGACCAACTCTAAATCGTTAGGACCAATTAATTTTAATTAATCGGTAGTGCCAACTTCAGATTTCCTCTGCAAATACCATAAACCTAGCATTTACAATAACACAATTTCGTAGTATGATCGGTGAAATTGTCTTTGATGAATGCATGGCATTAAATCGTTTAATTCGGGATAAACAAGGAGCGGCGCTTTACCATACTTTAACGACCGATAAATGGATGTACGGAAATGGTCGCTAAGTACAACATACTACAAAATAGATAGAGTCTGTCTTAGCTCGTTGGTTATTTAAAAATCTCGATGGTCTACGCCCATCTCGGTGTTTAAATAAAGCGTCTCCGTGGCGGAATTGTTAACGACGTTGCGTCGTAAACCGCTGCGGGTTCGAATCCCACTGGGAGCTCGACTTGTAAGTGAGGAAGTGTCGATTCTTAAGGATGGCGGGAGGTGTACAGTACTGGTTCTACCCAGGAAAAGTGGGTGGTCTGCCTCCATCACAATAAAAAATCGTTCGTCATATATAACCGTACATGTGTTGAAAATGACGTAAAACACCATACAAACAAACAGTGTTTAAATAAACCAACTCACTGAGACCAGACTCTATCTATTACATATACTTACTATTATATATTCGTAAACTATCAGTGACGTTGCATTTTTTAAAATGTGTAAGGTTTATTAATATTTTGTGTTAGGTCATGGTTTTTATACTATAGTATATTCTATAGTTTATACGTTGCAAAGATATTGTCACGGTTTGGTGAAATGTCAAATATTGTTGTCATGAGACACTTTGAAGGAACTGTCTGCTGTCTGCGAGGTGATTGATGAATTTGAAAACTAGGCTCACGTTATACCGTGTCCTATATTAAAATAGTTTATATCGTTGGCAACAAGTTCTTAAGGAGGTATAGTGTAATTTAATCAAATGTGTATAATGCTTTCTAAAGGGATACCTTTGAAGAAAAAATAATAAAGATATTTTATGTTTTTCAAATATGCAATTTTCTGAATGCAGTCATGTATGATTTATATTATTCTTTAAACATTAGAATGAATGAATGAATGGAGTTTTACGGCACGTCGACCATAACATATTGTGCCCAAAAATTGATGATAAATGAAGAAATGAAGTATTAATTAAAAATTATTGTAAATATATAAAAATAAAACTATTAAAAAATAAGGGATGATAAGGTGTAATATAAACTATGTATGTAAATTAACAAATGCCCGTCAACGGGTTTAGAACTGCTGTGAAGAGTTTAATGTTACGAAAAACTCAAGTTGTATGCATAAAGCTAGCAGCAGCTTTGCTGTTGCTTTCTTAAAATTCAAAGAAGAATACTGTTTACGACACAACTTGTGTATTCCAATCTCTATTTATGTTTAATTAAAAAAAAAATGCATAAAAACCTTTCTCTTTCTTTTACAATGTAATATTGTGTATTTTTCTTATCAACTCATTATCTTTTGTTTCATCTAACTGCTCGTTCTGCCAAACTAGAATTTTCAATAGGCCATGTACATTTATAAGTGCTTAATAAATAAAAGTTACACTTAAGATATTACAAGTGTGAGGTTTAAGTACAGGTATGTATTTTACAATGCGGGTAAGTTGCAAAAATACACACTATACCCATGGTTACAGGATGCCACCTGACCACGGGGTAAAACATCGCGCACCTCATATCGCCATTAAATGTAAATGCTCGAAAGTATTTGCTGTATTAGTTGTATATCCCATATTAGTTTAAGCATTGATGATTTATTGTAAGAAATCATATTTATCTTTCAAGAGTTTGTCAAAGTATTGAAATACAATAACATGCGATATACAAACAAATACTCTATCATAACGACATTATGGCCCATTAAACACTTTAGACTGCGATATACCAGTAATCCTTCACCTTTTCACAAGTGGCAAAGTTTAGGAATGATAAGTAATCGTGTCTTGTCACACTCTTTGTCCGCATCGTCTTTCCTTCTGAAAGTAAGGTGTTCCGTTAGGACTATCATACTATCGCGTATCGATGTTTACAAGTCGATGTGCGATGGTACGATGGCGATGCTACGATGGTTCTATGGCGATAACGACATCGCCATAGTACCATCGTACAATCGTCATCGTACCAATTTGTAAATGGCGATACGTGATGTACAATGACCCTAAAGAAACACCGTATAAAAGTACTTCGAGTACCCTTAAGAGTTACCTTTGGCTTCACTCATTTTACGCAGGCCCCATTTGTCTATGGTCCAACGAATTAACAAATTGCCATTCCCAACAGAAGACAGACTTAGAACAGAAACTTGGAAATAAATACCAGTTGGAGTTGAGCAGTGATCGAATACATGATATTTATTTCCAGTAGGCATCTCCACCATTGCCAGTTTTGCTCACCGACATTCTCCCATTCTAACCCGAAATGGCCTTTAGAAGCTATTATTATAATAAAAGGTTGCAAAACACCATTCATTCATTCGTTTGTTTTCGTTTGTTCGTTCCTTCTTCGTTCGTTCGTTCGTTCGTTTGTTCGTTCGAATTCATTCGTTCATTTTCCTTTCTTTCTTTTTTCTTTCTTTCTTTCTTTCTTTCTTTCTTTCTTTCTTTCTTTCTTTCCTCTCTTTCTCTTGCTTTCTTTGTTTCTTTCTTTCATTGATTGATTCATTCATTCATTGATTCATTCATTCATTCATTCATTCATTCATTCATTCATTCATTCATTCATTCATTCATTCATTCATTCATTCATTCATTCATTCATTCATTCATTATATGCAAACCGCTTATGAATGTTTAGTGCTGAACAAAGTAATGTATATTTGTAGTATGTAGTAATTTTGTAAGTAATGTGATGTTTGTATTATTCAGCTATATATAGTTACAAAGTAATGCACATATATAGTTGCGTATATACATGTATATTTATTTTTTTCGCGCTTCACGCCTTGTACCAAAATATGGACACAGGTAAAAATATATTAAAATGATGGCATCTTGAGATTAAGTTATCGAAGAAAGTACCATTCACTGTAGACGAGATTTTGTTAATAAAAACCGGGGTGTACAAGTACCCGTGACCTTTTTTTTCAGGGTGAAATTTGCATTATTTACAGGATAGAAAAGAGGCTTTATCTACTTTAGTAAAACGTTTAAACCAGCTTAATTATGTATTTCAGAAGCACGTTCAGTACAAAATAAAATAAAAGTTGACTTAAAATTTGGAAGTTCGCTTTAAATATGATTAACTTAACTCACTCTATAAAATCAATGTTGTTTTCATTTCATTGTTGAAGTTTAAATGTATACTATGATTTCAATATGTTCTGGTGCAGTCAGTTTCAGTTTATTATTTTCCAGTCTTTACGAAACGAAATAATTCAGTTTATAGTTTGGTTACTTAAATTTGAACTCAGAAGTTATGAACGTATGTACGAGTGTTCGAATTGCGTCATTTCCAGTCGAAAGCATCAATAATTTATCTCAACCGGCATATTTAATAAAACGCAGAGTGTGAAGTATATCCCATAGTTTGAAACCATCATAAACTCCCTTTGAAAGTTACTTAAAACAATTGAAAGAAAATTTGATATATTGTCCCAGGAAGATAAGCTCGAAATCTGGCTTTTCGGTTTAGTAGAGGCAAACATCAATTTAAGAGATAAGAAATGTATTTTTAAAAATGTAGATCTCGCAGCTTTAAAAACAAGCGAAGCATCAACAGTGGTGCGAAGCCGGATTGCGAATTCAACATTTAATTCAAAGTAAAAAGGATGATTAGGTAAAATACACAACAGAGTTATGGGTCTTGTAATATACAATTGTGTAGTGATAATGAACATGTGTGCTAAGTTTCAAAGCTTTCCGACAATTAATTTTTGAGAAATGAGGAAAAACAAAAACTTTAACTAATAATTTTGCCAAAAACTTTAACCAAAACGTCAAAACACGTAGACGGACAGACGTACAGACAGAGGGAAATCGCCAAACTATAAGCCTATTGCGGAAATATTTTCGGAACGGATATCTGGAATGCAGTTTTGATAAAGATATAGTGCATTCTATGCCATTTGATTATATTACAAATTTGCTCAAAGGGGCAAATATGTATGTTTCTTAACAAGATTTAGCCACAAAAAAAAACAAGTATTGTATTGGGTAGCAGGAGAAATTCAGTTTTTCTTTTCTTTTTTATATACTGAAAAGAAAAAGAAACGCATAATGGGTATTTCCCCTATATATTGTATGTTTAACATGCTACTGCTAATCGAATGGTACAGGGACTTCAACATTTATGAATTTCGTGTGACAAAGTATACTTTGATTAAAAGGTCTACTGCATTACCGAGTTGTTCTTTCTGTAATTAGTTGTAGTCCCTTTTTGTACAAAACACGTTTACATATATCTGGAAAATTACGTGGAATTAGGTCAGTCTGGTGTATATAATAGTGCAGTATAGGCATTTTTTGATTATGCGTTTCTTTTTCCTTTCAGTATATGTTTAACACCGCTAATTTGTTTCATTGACGAAACCTCTCTCTTTTCAAGTTATTAGCAAACCTTAACTAATACAAGTATTTGGCCTTGTCTGTAATTCATCTTCTGTAAATAGAATAAAAGCTTATCAAATTAATGTCCCGCTATTGCGAATACTCTATGCTTTCAATGTACTAGTTACGCCTTTTTACGATCAGACATGGTCGTTATGTTACTGATGTACTAGTTACGCCTTTTTACGATCAGACATGTAACTGATGTACTAGTTACGCCTTTATACGATCAGACATGGTTGTTATGTAACTGATGTACTAGTTACGCCTTTTTACGATAAACATGGTCGTTATGTAACTGATGTACTAATTACGCCTTTTTACGATCAGACATGGTCGTTATGTAACTGATGTACTAGTTATGCCTTTTTACGATAAAACATGGTCGTTATGTAACTGATGTACTACTTATGCCTTTTTACGATAAAACATGGTCGTTATGTAACTGATGTACTAGTTATGCCTTTTTACGATAAAACATGGTCGTTATGTAACTGATGTACTTGTTATGCCTTTTTACGATAAAACATGGTCGTTATGTAACTGATGTACTAGTTACGCCTTTTTACGATAAAACATGGTCGTTATGTAACTGATGTACTAGTAACGCCTTTTTACGATAAAACATGGTCGTTATGTAACTGATGTACTAGTTACGCCTTTTTACGATAACACATGGTCGTTATGTAACTGATGTACTAGTTACGCCTTTTTACGATAAAACATGGTCGTTATGTAACTGATGTACTTGTTATGCCTTTTTACGATAAAACATGGTCGTTATGTAACTGAAAGCTATTGCGTACTTTTATTAACCCTTTCGACGCCAAATTTTAAATGTCGTCTGCTAAAATTCAAATTCAACATTCCAATGATATTTTGTATATCAAGTGTTATGGAAACATTCTTACCGAGTGGGTACAGTGTAAACCCTGATCAGTATGCACATTGTGGACAGGTTGATCTGGGTTTACAAGGGTCGCAAAAACCAATGTCTTCGACTGTGTCAGCGAAAGGATTAAAAACTTGATTTGTGCCTCCATGGTGTAGAGCAAAGCATCGAAAAGAAAAAGCGTTTCCCAGCCTTATTGAGGATACAAAATGCACACTCTTTTGGTTATTTATTATTATTTATTATTGGTTATAATTTATCCTTATGATGTATTTTGCATATGTCTTAGAGTTGTTTAAATGTAATTGACCAGGGAACTTATATAATATAATGTAAATACCCTGAATTTACATGGATAGTAAAGAGAATTTAAAAATGGGGTTAATCGGTTCTGGATGCGTCACTATAGAATGTGACCTTATTGAACGGAGTGGCTATACCGCACCCCACCCCTCCCACACACCCCACCCTCCTACACACCCATCTGTCCCATATAAAATGGGATTAATTGGTTCTCGACGCGTCACAATAGAATGTGACATTATTGAACGGAGTGGCTATACCGACCCCCATTCCACCCCTCCCACCCCAACCACCCCATATACAATGAGGTTAATCGGTTTTCGACGGGTCACAATAGAATGTGACCTTATTGAACGGAGTGGCTATCCCCCCTCCCCCTTTCCCCACCCACCCGCCCGCCCGCCCCAGATAACACACACACACGTTTTTAATTGAAGAACGCTAGATCTTTTGATTCATATGTGTTTAGCAAACAAAGAACTTGTTTTTTGTCTGTTGAGATACATCATTCCTTTGAACAACGAAAATGGAAAACCAATGTTATAATGACACCTTAAAAGCCAGGTCTGTTGTCGTAATTGTATTGGCCTTTCTTAATATCTACCGAAAGTATTGTTTTTCAAAATATTAATCTATATGTTTTAACCTTGATAGTTTGCCAAATATTTGGATACATTAGAAACCATTCTTCATCTCGGTATTTTCTCACGTTTGGTTATAATTGGAACTGCTTCGCCAATTTCCGTTACCGACACAAAACTGCTTGGAAGCATTACAGGATGCTCCATATGATATGCATGTGTGCTGATGAGTGTAGCTCTCCGCGCAAATAGTTACAGTTCATGTGTGCTGATGTGTGTAGCTCTCCGCGCAAATAGTTACAGTGCATGTGTGCTGATGTGTGTAGCTCTCCGCGCAAATAGTTACAGTGCATGTGTGCTGATGTGTGTAGCTCTCCGCGCAAATAGTTACAGTGCATGTGTGCTGATGTGTGTAGCTCTCCGCGCAAATAGTTACAGTCTTACGTTACAATTTGTTTGATCACAGTATTTTAGCTTTGAAAGAACGTATTACAATTTTTGACAAATATCGTAAAATAAAATACTGCGCTAAATTTTGACTGCACTAAATAATCATGTCTTACAGTAGCATATGTTTTATTATGATTTAAAATTAATAAAGTCCTTTTTTTATTAATCCTAAAAAACAACAACTTCAATTTAAAATTTATATCTAACTTCATTGTCTCCAACTTAAAGTTCTCCGGCCATGTTTTGTTTCATGAACATGTTGATGTCTATTTAAATCGAAATCAATACACAACAATATATATTTACAATTCACACATTGCAATGTCTGTGAAAAGTGAGAATACGATTTTATTTGATGACGTAGAAAACTTTGAACAGGTAAATTAAACCACAGGTAAATGTATTTATCAATTATCTGGCAATAGTTGTGCAGCTATACATTTCAGATTTACCTCATTTCCCCTTGCAGTCCCGCAGTGGTAAAAATAGTATCTAATACTTAATTGTACATACCACTTAGTAGCGGTTTTAAATATATGTTTCTCTCCGGGACTATCAAGAACTGTTCAGTCGGTAGCGCGGGGGATTTGTAACCGGAGGCCCCGGGTTCAATCCTCCGTGGTGCCACTGAGTTTCGTCGGTGTGTTCTTGGGCGAGACACTTTCCCTTAGCCTCGTCCGTCGGATGGGGAAGTAAACCGGGCGGTCCCGTGTATCGGTCTATCCTCCGAGCACGTTTAAGAACCATAGGAATCTATTCGATAATAAGAGAAGGGCACGTTTCCCGGATTCCTATGTATCCTTCCTCTCTTTCTGGGGCGGCTCTAAATAACCTATACTGTGTTGTTGAGCCGTTAAACAACATTCATTTCAATTCAATTCAAGAACTGTTCATATGATGTTTAAGAGTTAAAAGTGTTAATTATTAATACTACAAAAAGGGTGGCCATTCATCTTTAACAACACACTTTTAACAAATCAGAAGAGTGTGAGGTCGTGACCCCACCTGATATATTGTATTTAGAAAAGTTCAGCATTTTTTTTAATACTTCAGATTAGAAATAGAACCAATAACAATATATATATATATATATATATATATGTCTTTCGTTTGCTGTTTCAATTGCACTACAAAATCCTTTATTGAAACTCTGTCCAGGTGTTCAGTTCATATAAAATGTATATGTGCCGATTAAAATAGGTTTATTCACGTGTTCTTTAAAATACCCCGTGACGGAATATGCACAAAATTATGAGTTGGTAACTCTTAATCCGACGCTCCACTTTTGGAGTTTGATCTGGCTGGTTAAAGTCGTATATATTGTTTCCTTAGCGTTTGGATTCCCAACATATGTAAGTTATATAACACTCAAGAGATATGAAAACGCAACATGGGAATTTCCGCTACATATTCTATATACTGCACACTTAATTGCACATAATATTCTAAAGAAGTTCCAAGATGTTTCTTAAAAAAAAAGTTGCAGTTAACTAGAGAAAGGACACAACTGTGATGTTGTAGACGTTTTAATCACACTACACCTTGTAACAAGAACTTCATAAATGTTGAAGTTGCTCTTTGAAAAATTGAGCTAGTTCAGTACTGTATTTAACGTAAATAGTTTGCAAAATGTTGCATCCTAAGTTTGCTCACATGATTGAGACAAACGCGTATTCTGTGAATAATGAAACATTGAAGGAATACTATTTGCTGTATTATTTGTTGATTTAGTATTATTTCCAAAAGGAAAGGTCTTACGTAGCCATGTACCATTCGATTAAAAGCAGCATATTGTACATAGAATATATAGCGGAAATTCCCGTGTTGCGTTTTCATATCTCTTGAGTGTACTGTACACCTCGTCGTCAGTAGGTTTAGAAACGGTGAACGTCTGTTTTTAAATTTGGTTGTTGTTGGCGGGATAGTTTTAATTTATTATATATCATTTTAAATACATATTTTTCATTGGCTAAAAGGCAGTCACGTGTAAGTCATTAGTATGAACTATTGACTTTAGAACGTTTTCTATCCGGTTCAATCTGGTTTTGCGATCAATAGTCTTTTTTTGCAGGTCAATAGTCTGAGAATGACGTTACGCTTTCCCATGACGTGACATCATGTATGTAAACAAGTAAGCAAAAAGTAAGAAAACTAATGGAGTTTATACGATTCCCTTGGGTGAATAGTTTTAACCATTGACCTCAACAGAAGTAGATAGTTGTATCATAGGACAGCGTACAGAATGTGTCTATTCTCCAAACTCATCAGTCACCTCGCAGACAGCAGAGTGACACATGACACTAGTATTTCACATTTCACCAAACTGTGACAAACCTATAAAAAGAATGTTAGAAAGTTATGTATTATATACCTCGTTGTCAGTAGGTTTAGAAAAGGGGGAAATATGATTTCGGGTTAGCTACTTTAAGAGTTACCTTCTCATAGTTCAGTTTACGCATATTCAATCACAGGTATTTTAAGAACCCGTGAAATCGTATACTTTTAATCGGCACATATACATTAGTATATAACCTGAACACCTGGACAGAGTTTTGATAAACGATTTTGGAATATTGTTTTCCGTTATTTGGTAGGTTAGTTCACTGACATGGGGTATGTACGTGTGTCACACTGTCTTTATATGAAAGCATTCTGAAATGGCTTTATGTTATACTCGTGTCCGGGGAAAGTCGTGTCAATTGTAATCAGAATTGACCGTTGTGTGGACCTACATAAAAAGAAAACAAAAATGACATGTGCACGATCCACTTGCCATTTCTGCCCAAACATGAAGTAGCCCCATTTACAGCAGGATGCTCTTCTTGACGTACGTGGTCATCTACATTCTTATTCTTAAAGCAAATCGATGTTGTATTCAAGACTGCAGATAATGCCCCCACTAAAATAAACGCAGTTCTCCTGTGACCCGTGTAAGTTACGGGCATTCACTTGCGTATACTGTTACTAAAACTACTTCATATACTTTGAAGCCTCAATAATGTTCCGCATCTCCTTTCAAGATAGGAATCTCAAACATATCTGTGAAATTCGCGACGCGTATGTTCACGACAACATGCACGTGGAAGTCGCGACGCATATGTTCTTGTAATCACGCATGTCGACGACGTGACTCCCTTGTTCTCGCAATTACGCTTGTAGAAGATGAGACACATATATTCTTGCAAACATGCATCTAGAAAATACAACACATAGTTTCTCGCAAACATGTCTGTAGAAAACGTAGCATTTTCTCGTTAATATGCATGTAGAAGACGCGACACATAGTTTCTCGCAATCATGCATCTAGAAAATACAACACATAGTTTCTCGCAAACATGTCTGTAGAAAACGCAACACGTATTTTCTCGCAAACATGCATGTCTAAAACGCAACGCATAGTTTCTCGCAAACATACCTGTAGGAGATCCGACAAATATTTTCTGCCAAACATGCATGTAGAAAACGCGTCGCATATTTCTCTCAAACATGCTTGTAGAAAATATAGCACATATTTTCTCGCAAACATGCATGTAAGAAAACGCGATGCATAGTTTCTCGCAATCATGCATTTAAAAAACCCAACACATAGTTTTTCACAAACATGTCTGTAGAAACGCAACATTTTCTCGCAAACACGCATGTAGATAACGCGATGCATAGTTTCTCGCAATCATACATTTAGAAAACGCAACACATAGTTTCTCGCAAACATGTCTGTAGAAAACGCAACATTTTCTCGTAAACATGCATGTAGAAAACGCGGCGCATAGTTTCTCACAAACATGTCTGTAGAAAACGCAACACATATTTTCTCGCAAACATGCATGTCTGAAACGCGACGCATAGTTTCTCGCAAACATGCATGTAGAAAACGCGACGCATAGTTTCTCGCAAACATGTATGTAGAAAACGCGACACATATTTTCTCGCAAACATACCTGTAGGAGATCGGACAAATATTTTCTGTCAAACATGCATGTAGAAAACGCGACGCATATTTCTGTCAAACAGGCTTGTAGAAAACATAACACATGTTTTCTCGAAACATGTCTGTAAAAAATAAACACATATTTCAGGTAGAAAACGCAACACATATCACAGACCTAATGGTAGTTGTTATTAGGTCTGTGCACGAAATGCACGAACTGAAGAAGTGACATAGAACGATACTGTATGATCATTTGATAAATTATGTGGCATTTAGCCTTTCATTGTTTCTACAGCGGTGAATTATAATTAATCTACACGGAATCTTTCTGTTTGTGTTAGGCTTTGTTAACGTTATAATTTATCATACATGTGATATAATTTCAATACAAATATGAAAGATGCCGACGTCTAGCTAAGTTTCCTCTTTGTCGTTTATTGGGTTAGGGATTTTGTAATGGATTGGGCTGTGGGTCGTTTGAAATTGCAATCTTGTGAGATAGACATCTTAATACAAATCAACTAATGCGTCAAATATCAGTTCAGCGGATTATTGACTGTGAAATTGATTTTTTTTGTAAAGCGATAAAAGTCCACTAGATTATAATGTCATTTTTTTGGTGAAAACAATGTTGTCAACTGTCGAAACTAAAAAGCTAACTTGTGTAAGAGATTATATAACCTATACTTTAATATCGAATAGCATTCAGGGAATTTGTCCATTTTTTATATAATATTAATTGACATTCTTTCCACCTAGAGCATTAATAAACACATAGTTTAATGAAAACCCGTGTCAACCGTTCATCATATACCATAATCGGATTATTTATCTATGTTAATGCTTAGTTTTATGATAATTTTATATATTTTTCGGTTGCTAGAATAAACATACAAATAACACTTCTTGTAACTTAGGAAACAACTGGTTTTATTTATGAGTGTCGATATCATAAGTTTGTATTTCTCACATTTGTCAAGTGCTTAATATCATTGCCTCTGATTTGTGATTTATTATGAGCAAACATATAAACTCGCTATCAAAGTCTGAAAAACAAACAGCAGTTGACTTTTAACAGTTAGATCCCCGGAATAGGGAAAACTGTCAATAGTTTATACAATGTGTCAGCCAAACCTTCTGTTCTGAGGCTTTGGTATTGTAGAGATTCAGTTTAGCGAAAGAGTAATTAAAGGGAGGTAACAGTTACATATTGTTTCACACGCTCTTTGGATTAACGTACAACTGGAGTGCTATGACATCGGATTAATCTTAAGTCGACAGCAAATATGGAATTAATCTTTATTGTTTAAATACCTTATATCAATACACAACTCTTTTTGAGAAACATAAATAACAAAAAGAAAGCATGGCGGACTATATGTCGGATGGAGATCTAAAACGGACAAGTAGTTTTAAAAGAGACAAACTAGATAGTGACGTTCAAAGATCAGGCAGTTTTAGAGAAAGAATGGATACCAATGGGTCCGTGACTCCCGGTGATGTGAATGGTGTTGCTTCGGCAAGACAGACGACCAATAGCCCCGGACGTGCTGTAGGACGACGGAGTCTGTCACCGCTCAAATCATATTCCCCAACACGTGACCGATCTTCTTTTAACTCACCAAGACGGGAAAGGTCGTACTTAAGATCAACATCACCCGACAAAACTTTGCGGAGATCTGAAATATGGTCGCAGTGGGAGGTGACAAAGAAAAAGGGTGAGGACTGTTTACAGGAATTTAACATTAAGCAGATGGAAAGTTTATATGGAAAGCAGCTTGGCGGGAAAGTAGAGGCTGCACAGGACTGGTATAGAGTCAATGGATTCGATAGAAGTAAAACGCAGATGGAAGCAATATCATGGTTGTCGCAGGTGGGTTGCCTTTCTTTAAAAAAAAACGTGCCTGTCATGGCTGGCGTAATTATTCTCTGTCAAAATTCCGTTTTAATAGAATTCCGTTTTATTCTTAGGTGTGTGTGTGTGTGTGTGTGTGTGTGTGTGTGTTATAGGATTCGTGGTTACTTATTCATAATTCACCAAGCCAAAGGGTAACATGAAGCAGTTTATAATTTGTACTAGACTGACACTACATTATTTGTGATACTCTTACATCATGCAAAATAGCGTTTTTTTCTTTTTGATTAAAGTGCAATTAAATGTGTTTATATCCATTTATATACAGTTTTGTAAGTTAAATATAGTTCAAGAAAAGTGGATACTTGTTGTTATATTAATCTTTAGAATGCAAAACAATTAAAACGCTTCCACTGTAACTTCATTCAGATTTACTGACTTCAACAAATTGTATAAAGTGTGTTTTACTGCTGACAGAGGTATCTCATGTGTGCGACATGGTGGTGTGTGTATATTGATGTTTGTCTTTATCAGTATCTGGCTTCTGCAAAGTCATTGCATACATTATTGGTCTTGTTACTTTTTGAATACATGCTCATCTCTGTTTATTTTCGCAAAGACTATACTTAAAATCGAGGATTTCAAACATGCTAAAATATTGCAATATCTTAATAGAAACCTGACAATGTTACAAAATTAAATCCAACAAGTATGTTATGTTTCTAGTAGCATCATGCTTGTTCACTAACACCAGTCATGTTGAGAACGTCGTTCTTCTTGCAGGAGCAATAGCACGCACCTGTTTGGAGTCTATTCGACACTTGATAATAGCACTACTTTGTAGTTTGACAATGTTAATTATTACCTGTTCTCCTATATAATTGCTATATCGTCATTTCTTGCTAATTCACTAAGGAAAAGACTGTTCCCGGTGAAAACGAACTGTTACCGGGCTTTAGTTTCGACTGTTTCCCTCACGTGCTGGAATTTCGTTTGCGTGACGTCATGTTGCTTTTTTCACCATAGGTTCCCATTATAAAACAAATTTTCATTTTCACTGTTTCGTACACTAACATTAATCAGGTAATAAAACAGTTATCACATGTGGGTTTGGGGAACAGTCAAAACTGTTTTCCCTTGGTGTCGGGGGATGGCAGTGTGAACTGTTTCCCTCGGCCTATCGGCCTCGGGAAACAGTTCACACTGCCATCCCCTCCACCTCGGGAAAACAGTTTTGACTGTTCCCCAAACACACATGTGATAACTGTAAACTATGTCTCTATCCAAAATTATTACCTGATCTCCTATATAAATGCTATATCGTCATTTCTTGCTAATTCACTAAGGAAAAGACTGTTCCCGGTGAAAACGAACTGTTACCGGGCTTTAGTTTCGACTGTTTCCCTCACGTGCTGGAATTTCGTTTGCGTGACGTCATGTTGCTTTTTTCACCATAGGTTCCCATTATAAAACAAATTTTCATTTTCACTGTTTCGTACACTAACATTAATCAGGTAATAAAACAGTTATCACATGTGGGTTTGGGGAACAGTCAAAACTGTTTTCCCTTGGTGTCGGGGGATGGCAGTGTGAACTGTTTCCCTCGGCCTATCGGCCTCGGGAAACAGTTCACACTGCCATCCCCTCCACCTCGGGAAAACAGTTTTGACTGTTCCCCAAACACACATGTGATAACTGTAAACTATGTCTCTATCCAAAATTATTACCTGATCTCCTATATAAATGCTATATCGTCATTTCTTGCTAATTCACTAAGGAAAAGACTGTTCCCGGTGAAAACGAACTGTTACCGGGCTTTAGTTTCGACTGTTTCCCTCACGTGCTGGAATTTCGTTTGCGTGACGTCATGTTGCTTTTTTCACCATAGGTTCCCATTATAAAACAAATTTTCATTTTCACTGTTTCGTACACTAACATTAATCAGGTAATAAAACAGTTATCACATGTGGGTTTGGGGAACAGTCAAAACTGTTTTCCCTTGGTGTCGGGGGATGTCAGTGTGAACTGTTCACACTGCCATCCCCTCCACCTCGGGAAAACAGTTTTGACTGTTCCCCAAACACACATGTGATAACTGTAAACTATGTCTCTATCCAAAATTATTACCTGATCTCCTATATAAATGCTATATCGTCATTTCTTGCTAATTCACTAAGGAAAAGACTGTTCCCGGTGAAAACGAACTGTTACCGGGCTTTAGTTTCGACTGTTTCCCTCACGTGCTGGAATTTCGTTTGCGTGACGTCATGTTGCTTTTTTCACCATAGGTTCCCATTATAAAACAAATTTTCATTTTCACTGTTTCGTACAGTAACATTAATCAGGTAATAAAACAGTTATCACATGTGTGTTTGGGGAACAGTCAAAACTGTTTTCCCTTGGTGTCGGGGGATGTCAGTGTGAACTGTTCACACTGCCATCCCCTCCACCTCGGGAAAACAGTTTTGACTGTTCCCCAAACACACATGTGATAACTGTATACTATTCACAGATGATTTTCATTATCATTGTACTATTGTAGTACAATCTTTTTTGTTTTATACTGTTTTCGCATATCAGTATTTTCCTTTTATATAATTGGAATTGTTCAGAGTTGTGGAATCTACAAATGCATTACTATTTCTGCAACTACTATGAGAAGTTGACCACATACTTATTATATTGTTTTCCTTTGCTTTATTGACTATCATTTTATAATAATCTATTCTCAGTCGCTAACATGTTGCTAGAATCCTGTAACTTTTTGCAATTTAGCCCAACTTGCCTCCTCCATTCAGTTTCTTCTTGACAGGTACTTTTGGTTTCGCACAAGAGCAGTTTAATTGCTGGCACTTCTGTTATACAGTTTCCTTTTAAGGGAGCGGTATGTCTGGGTTATATTACGAAAGGAGGTCTGTGCGCGTACCTGGAAGAACTCGAATTTGTTGTAGAATACATAGTTAAAAAATTGAGGGTTTACGTCTATGACTATGAGTGATGCTCATAAATTAGAGGATGGTGAACAATTGGAGTACGATTTTTGTGTCGCCTGCGTGGCATGGTAGACACTTAGGTATCACTTCGTCCGTCATCCGTCGTCCGTCGTCCGTCGTCGATTGTCGTCTTCCGTCACACTTTAACATGCAACCTAGGCTTGGGCATAATTTGAAAAGTATGTGTGTTCATAAAACTTTACACGCATCTTCTTACCTCAAGGAATGTCGTTAAACATGTCCAATACTCTGTCTTTCATTTTGGCAGGGTAATGCTCCTTTTCATAACACTTTAACCTGCAACCTAACCAAGTCATAACTGAGCATAACTTGAAAAGTATTTGACCTATGTTCATGAAACTTCACACAAATCGTCATAAGTACACGGCAGTTGAAACAAGTGTTCCACGGAACACACCTTCTAGTCGCAACCTACACATACACAGTCGAGCACCATCTGTAGGAGTGGTACGGGGGTGTCAAGTCAGAACATTGAGTTTAACAGAAACATGTATCCACTATTATCGCAAATGATGTATTTATTGTTGACCTGGATTGTGTTTAACTATCGTTAATACTCCTTTACGGTTATGAATGACATTTATAAGACATTTTCAATGTGTTATTGTCTAAGAGTTATCCATTACAAAATATAGTATTTTTATATTTAAAACGTAATTGGGTTCATCGTCGAATACCGACGGTTGATACAGTAGGCTATCACTCCATCCATCACGCATGGGGAGTCAGCATAATCAGTAGTCAGACGTGGGTTCCGACGATGATCAGGGTTTTGAAAGTGTATGGTAACGGTAGCCTTGATGGATCACGTTTTAGTTATACAAAGGTTGCGAGTATTCAAGTCCTCAACTCGAATTCAAGCTCTAGAAAAACGAATACAAGTAGTTATAAAAGCCGAACGGAAAATGTAGCTTCCATGGAACACATCAACGACAAACACGCATTAAAACCATAAACAATTACAATGTAATAAGACGCAAGGCAGACGACAGCACAAACGGGTTGACAATAGGCTACCGCCTTGGAATGGTCAGTGGCAAACGGGCCGCTGAGGGTTTAAACCCGGTTCTAGGGCGAACCAAACCCCATTTTTACTCGATTGTCATCCCAAGGTTTACCACCACTAATTACATGTAAGCCTCCGAGGTAAATAAAAAGTAATCCCTCCTTTTTGATGAAAACGGGCATTATAAGTAGGGGAAAACTGCCCATTCCTATTTGATTTTGTGGTTGTATGTATAAGAAGCGTATTAATAAGTTTTACTGGATCACTGATGAACATTTTCGAAATTTCGACTCTATGCTTACACTATGTGAGCAATGAAAACAGTCAGTCAATGAAAACAGCTGTACCCTTGACCTGTTTAGTAAACAAGCAAGAACTTTCGTACATGTCTTGTGACCCCACCTTTTCCGGTGATTTTTCAAGTGGAAAATTAGTTTTCTATATGAACATTACACTGCTGCATTATCCATACTTGAGTTGAATTTGCAGCAAATCATTAATATGTGACACTTTAACATTGGTGTCTATGGGGAAAATAATTAGTGGTATAATACCTCCCAATAAAACGGGAGAGCGTAAAAAAATCACCAGGCTTTATTCTCTAAGAAACAATGTGGTATTAATAGGCAATCTATTTAAAGTATAACACATACATGATCATGTGTATATACAAACAAACAAGCCTATACAACCACATTGCAAGTACCCAATGACCTCACCATCAAGCCCGATCGTTGTGGCTGTAGAATACCGCTTAAGCCGGTGCTAGGGGTGTGGGAAGGGTTACATTTTGTAGTTACATCGCATGAACAAACTCAATAAAACCGAATCTGCTACCTTTCTCTCTTGTTTGTGTTTGTTGCTTCCAAGCGATCCCATTTTCAGGATGTATTGGCAGAAACCAAATCAACAAGAGAACCAATAATTTAGGGTACGGAAAGACTAACGCTACCGTCCTTTGAGGATTTAGGCAGTCGTCATCATAGAGTCTAGTCTGTCCGGTCATCGCACAATCAAAGAGGAAAGCATAGTGGCGAACTGTAAATAGGTCAACCACTAAACATGAGGTGCGTTGCAAAGGGTCATGACCTATTTTGATAAACTGCATGTTTAACAAGTTTAATAAAGGTGAATGAAATTGGCCATGACCAAGGAACTTACGAAGTCTGTAAATAGTGTCACCATAGAAGTCAAGTTACGATAGTCTTTGCCGAAGAAGAGATCATAAATTACTTTTATATTTTAGAAGTAGATCAGGGTTACGATAATACAATTTTGGAAAGGTTTTTCGAGGTTAATGCTAACGTTTGCTCTGACTGAGGAGCTTTTTAGTTATACACCGGTTACGAATATTAATGTCCTCAACTCGACTACAAGCTTTAAAAAAAGAAAAAGTTATGAAAAGAGATCCCATAAGAACATCCCAATCTAATTGGAGATAATTAATAATATCAAAATTGAAATCATCTCTCTTTTCAATAGAGAGATGTAAATCGAGAAAAGAAGCGACAATATCAGAAATATTGTCTAGTTATTTAGGAAAGAAAGGGTTGTCAATGTTCATTTTGTCATCCAGATACCGAGAGATATCATTTAAGGCTTCGATGGACACCATGCCTGAGTATCTGGTGAAAGATGCAACATGGAATCTCTTTCATAGCAACACAAAAACAAATCTGCGACAAGAGGTGCACAGCTCGCACCTATGGGGATACCAACACGTTGTCTATAAGCGGTAGTTCCATAACTAACGAAAATATCATCTAATAGGAAAATGAGTGCTTCACAAACTTCTTGGCAAAGTCCACATATTGTAATCCAAACTGCCACTAGTAGAAAGCGCTTTAATATTGTTACAGGCCATAAATTTAGTTTTTTCTCTGGCAAAGGTGTTTTAAATTAGAGCAATAAGCTTTTCTTTGATATGGTTGTGTGATAAGGTTGTATACAGTGTGGAAAAGTCATAAATATTTATAGATGACACTTGACGTTTATTGCAAATGATATCAAGAACGTCTCCTGAATTTTTAATTGACCAAAATAAATTAATCACTGACACAAATTAATCCCATATACATATATATATATATATATGGGAGAAATATTTGTGAACTACCAAGGACAGACAACCTTCGGACGAACTACGGCAGGGCGCCTAGCTATGACGAGATACACAGAAATCAAGCGTATATATTCACTCCTTAAAAAAGGTAGCTGCAACACACGTTGATAAACTGTATCTCTACATCATAACACACTCGTCTGAAGGCACAATTAACATATAGACGCATACATACATACAATTATAGCTCATATGAGTGGGCCACATTTAAGCGTTCAACCACACACAGCTATATTGAGACAGTGACAATGAAAGGTGCCGGATCTGGGGATACTGTGAATTCAGGTATATATAATAATATATAATTATAAAAGATATATATATATATATATATATATATATATATATATATCTTTTATAAGGATATGTGTGTTATTTAGGAATCCAGCATACAGTTGGAAGTTTGTTTTGAGTTTCGTCAACTCCAGCCTTGAAAGTGATGCACCGAGTGGAAACAACATCATTTTCAGTGTATGGAGAACAATATATATATATATAATAAAATCTATTTCATTTTTCCGCAAGCTTTCGGTTGTTTTCCTAACCTTCTTCTATGACGTTTATTTTATATACAATTTAACGGAAACGACGTAACGTCATTCACCTTTTATATATATTTCTTATATTAATAATATGGCAAACATAAACTTATTTTATATAGTTATATATATATATTTATCGTTTATAGTTATATATACTGAGGGGAAAAGGTTTAGCGAGTTTTTTAGATGAAATAATACTGTATACAAGATATACTGACATTTTGGGGCTTGACCTCTACTTTCATTTATTCTTTGCATCATAAAGATGTTGGACTGTTATTGATGTGTGTTTAATAACAAATTGTGTCTATGACAGTAGTGTCTTGATTTTACAACCAAACATGTATTATTTCCAGGGTGCAACAAAAACTTGCTAAACTTTTTTCCATCAGTATATATATAATCCTTTTTTCTTTTACAAATTGCACTTAAAATGTTCGGCGTACATTATAATACATAGCCACCCAGTATTTATATGTATTATGGGCAAAAGACGTTTCAAACTATCTTCTAAACTATTTAGTTTAATACATATTATTCATTTCATATAAATCAGTCATATATAGTAGATAGTTACACTATTTTCTGTGGTTTATGTATCATTATAGCATTCATGTCAGCTTATTGGGTATTATCTTATTTAAAAATAAACTCATCATCTTAATTAGAAGAGCTTAAGCACCCTATTTAGTGAAATACAATTAGAATTAGTTCTGAAAGATGCAGAAAATGTAGGTTAATATCACAGGAATGTGTGTTTATATAAATCAAACATACTACTTTTATTCTAAAATTCAGGTAGATGAAATAGATTGCGTAAAATGAATAAATATGCTAAGAAGTATTTTGAAATATGGCAGGCCCGTAGCCAGCCTTGGAATTTAACCGAGGCAAATCCCTTCCTTTGGAGGTCCGGTGGCATGCACCCTGCACCTTACCCACACTTCGATCTATTTTGTGATTTCTGCATGTACATGTATGTTAATGCAGTTTAAAGCAAGACATTCTTGTCAATGCTTAATTGTTTATTGAGATATGTAAAGTATGTACATTCCCAACTGTTCTCGGGGGCCCCGTTTGGTCACGGGGCAAAGAATAGGGCCACTGCAGATCCCTTTGGAGGGATAGGCAGAGGGATAGAATCCCCCCAAATTCATGTTCATTTTATCATTTTTTGTTCATGTTCATTAAAGGTCTTCATCATGATCCCTGCAATGTTTCAGGTGCTATCTCGCTTGCATCAAAAGAGCAGTGGCAGGAAAACAATAACGTGGCTCCAGCGTAAATGGAGTTTCTACGATAGAATTTGCTGCAACTCTGCAGTTCAGGGTGAGAAGGTTCTAGGCCCATTTTCCATATTTTATCTCGATGTACATGGAAGATGAGCCTGGCATGTTCATGCCTTTTAGGCGCCATATAACCTTTTCATGTGTTGGTGCGTCTTAAAACCCCAATTCAATCCAACTGACTGGGAGCTCGACTTGTCAAGTGAGAAAGTGTCGATTCTTGCGGATGGTTGGAAGTATACAGTACTGGTTCTACCCATGAACAAATGCGTAGGTCTGCCTCTGCCACAAAAAAATAATCGACCGTCATATATGGCTTAACATGTGCTAACAATAACGTAAAACACCATTCAAACAAAAGATAGTACCTTTTGCGAAAAACTGATCGCTGGTGATCAAATTCAAAATATTACACTTCGTATTCGTACATTCATACAGAGGACGTATTATTCTATATTATTTTGTCTTACTTAATTCCCATGAAAACGTCACAATTGATTTACTTTTGCATTTATATAAGCGATTTTAAATACTTGTATTCAAAACCGTTTAACAAACACACGAATACGGAATGTCAAAGGGAAATAACCACGTTGCAGTATATTTCAACGGGCACTGAGTTATTTTGCTTATTTTATTTCGCACGCGTTGCAATCAATAATGTTACGTTTACAGTACTGGTCATTTGGGATCAACGAGCCTTTATAGGTTGCTTTGAAGTAGAATACCGTTTAAGCCGTTGCTGGAAGGCGTGAGAGGTGTTGCTTCTTACATTAACCCTCATGAACAAATTCTATAAAACCGAGTCTGCTACTTTATTCTCTTGGTTGTGTGTGTTGCTTCCAAAGGATCTCCCTTATCTGTATTATACTCACCGTCAATGAAAAGTTACCACTTGTTAATCAGTTAAATAAATTCACAAAAGCAATTTTACAAGAACAAATCTGGTATATTTTGAGACGTTAGAGTATAGCCAGTCCATATGGAAAAAAAACAGTAAGCATCACCAATGCCCAGTTCGTCTACACTAGCTTAAAATCCTAACGGTAGAAAACAAACTTCACAGACCTCAGTACCGGGTGTGACCACCGCCTGCAGCCATGACAGCTCGGCATCTACGGCCCATGCTTCTTATTAGGCGTTGTATGCGATACTGGGGTATCGCGAGCCATTCCTCAATGAGGGCTCTGATGAGGTCTTGACGGGTGTTGATGTTACGTCTACCGTCATAGACACGGCGTCCAATCTGATCCCACAGATGCTCTGTGATTACAAAATGGCGATACACTAGGTAATGCTTGGTACGGGTATTATACTACACTCAAGTGATATGAAAACGCAACACGGGAATTTCCGCTATATATTGTATATACTGCACACTTAATTGCACATAATATTCCAAAGAAATCCCAAGATGTTTTTTAAAAAGAAAGTTGCAGTTAACTAGAGAAAGGACACAACTGTGATGTTGTAGACGTTTTAATCACACTACACTTTGTAACAAGAACTTCATAAATGTTGAAGTAGCTCTTTGAAAAATTGAGCTAGTTCAGTACTGTATTTAACGTAAATAGTTTGCAAATTGTTGCATCCTAAGTTTGCTCACATGATTGAGCCAAACGCGTACTCTGTGAATAATGAAACATTGAAGGAATACTATTTGCTGTATTATTTATTGTTTTAGTATTTTTTCCAAAAGGCAAGGTCTTACGTAGCCATGTACCATTCGATTAAAAGCAGCATACTGTACATACAATATATAGCGGAAATTCCCGTGTTGCGTTTTCATATCACTTGAGTGTACTAATTATTTTCCCCATAGGCATAGACACCAATGTTAAAGTGTCACATATTAATGATTTGCTGCAAATTCAAGTCAAGTATGGATAATGCTGCAGTGTAATGTTCATATAGAAAACTAATTTTCCACTTGAAAAATCACCAGAAAAGGTGGGATCATAAGACATTAAGAAAGTTCTTGTTTGTTTACTAAACAGGTCAAGGGTACAGCTGTTTCCATAGATTGACTGTTTTCATTGCTCACAAAGTGTAAGCATTGAATTAATTTCGAAAATGTTCATCAGTGATCAAGTAAAACTTATTAATACGCTTCTTATACATGCAACGACAAAATCGAATAGAAATGGGCATATAATGCCCGTTTTCATCAAAAAGGAGGGATTACTTTTTATTATAGGAACTACATTCGATACACCTCGGAGGCTTACATGTAATTAGTGGTGGTAAACCTACAGCAAATTCTTGCCGTAACATAGGTATGTGTAAGAATTGACCAAAAAAACACAGAAATATGTAAAAAATATAAAATAAAAATTAAATAAAAATATTCTAGTTTCGAGTGGGTGGTGGGGGCAGGGTTTGGGAGTGGCGGGGGAGGGGAAGCGGGGGGGTGGGGGAGGGTGTGTGGAACGGGGAAACATGTTTAAGATTGACAAAAGCAACACAGAAATATGTAAAAAAAAATAATAATTAGAGTTTCAAGTGGGGGTGTGGTGGGAGCGGGGGTGAGAGGCGGGAGTGGGTTGTGGGGGAGGGGACAACATATATGTGTAAGAATTGACTAAAACAACACAGAAATATTGAGAGAAAAAAAAGTTTCAAGTGGGTGGTGGGGGGGGGGGGGTGAGAGGCGGGGTTGGGGGGGGAGGGGGCAACATATATGTGAAATAATTGACTAAAACAACACAGAAATATGTAAAAAAAAAAAGGAGGGATTACTTTTTATTATAGGAACTACATTCGATACACCTCGGAGGCTTACATGTAATTAGTGGTGGTAAACCTACAGCAAATTCTTGCCGTAACATAGGTATGTGTAAGAATTGACCAAAAAAACACAGAAATATGTAAAAAATATAAAATAAAAATTAAATAAAAATATTCTAGTTTCGAGTGGGTGGTGGGGGCAGGGTTTGGGAGTGGCGGGGGAGGGGAGGCGGGGGGGGGGGGGGGGGGGTGGGGGAGGGTGTGTGGAACGGGGAAACATGTTTAAGATTGACAAAAGCAACACAGAAATATGTAAAAAATAATAATAATTAGAGTTTCAAGTGGGGGTGTGGTGGGAGCGGGGGTGAGAGGCGGGAGTGGGTTGTGGGGGAGGGGGCAACATATATGTGTAAGAATTGACTAAAACAACACAGACATATTGAGAAAAAAAAGTTTCAAGTGGGTGGTGGGGGGGGGGGGTGTGGGGGGTGAGAGGCGGGGGTGGGGGGGGGAGGGGGCAACATATATGTGAAATAATTGACTAAAACAACACAGAAATATGTTAAAAAAAAAAAAAAGTTGGAGGGGGTGGGAGAGGGGGCGGGGGGGGGGTGGGGGGTGGAGGAGGGACCCCATGCCCCAATATGGGTGAAGTATGAATAAGATGCATAATGTTACAAGAAATCCCAACCAAAATTATATATATATACATGCTTACATGCAAACCTAAATCTGCCTTTATTGCACATTTTATGGGCCATCACAATTTGGGTTCCATGGGAGCCCAGAATTTGCAGAAGACAAAATTACTTATCCAACCCTTTACAACATACGAGGGTTGATCAATAAATAACGAGAAAATGCTGATATCTTTGTTATGATCATATCGATCTTACTCAAACTTTAGCCGGAAGTAGTTACATATATTAGCAATGTATTGCTAATTATTCAGGATTGTAGCGACATAATGCTAAAAACTACGGTTGCTAAGGCATCGCTCAATATGCTTAGGCGGGGCATTTTGCAGGTTTTTCACCATTTTCACGCAATTTCAAACCCTTACAGTTTTCATACTAGCAATTGTAATTTGATGAAAATTGTTAAGTATGGTCAATTAAGACTCGCCGTACTTGTGATGACGTCTTACACGGATTGTGACGTCATGCGTTACGTCACGCACGTGTTACTGTTCCATGGTGACAAAAATGGCGGAAGATCAAAGGTTCGCGATAAAAAAATTAGTTTTGAAGAAAAAAAGTAAAAATGAAGTTGTTTGCGAGTCGAAATTTCGAAATAAGAGCGGGCCTCAATTTGTATGTATACCGGAGTTGATCAGCCATCAGAGGCGTAGCCAGGCTAAAATCTTAAGTACGCACCCGTAATGCCTTTGGCAGTACCCTTTGCGCGTAGCTCCGAGGTGGGGATAGGTGCGGGAGGAGTCGCCCCCTCCTGCTGTGTGTGTGTGTGGGGGGGGGGGGGGGTTAGGGGGGCCTCCCCCTAGACAATTTTAAAATATAGACATCCTTTGGCAGCCTCTGGTGGGTTTTTTGGTCATATTTTGGTCATATTTTGGCAGCCTTCTAGGGTAAAATAACCCCCTTAGCCTTCGATTTTTATGCCATTTTTGGCCATAATTATTTTTTCACTTTTCAAATCGATGTTACGCACGTGCGTAAGTGCGTATCGCTGGCTACGCCCCTGGCCATGTATCGTGCTGGCTGTAAATATTCAAGCTTCCCATGCTTTTTCAATGACCAAGTAGCGTTGGGAAATGTGTCTTTAAACACAAAGATGATCGGGTATATATCATGTACATATGAATATAAAAAAAGCCTAAAAAGCCACAAATATAGTACTCAGTGACATGCCAGAAGACAGAGCAACACGAGAATAAACCACTGACGATAATCATTAAACGTTACGTTACCATCTTTATCACGCTTTAGATAAATTCATCATTACATTATTACAAAGGGCATCTGTCGGGTTATCAAACATCTTGTGTCGAACTGTAAATGGGTACTAAGCCTACAGTTTAGAGTTTGCAGAATGATCTTTGGATCAACTTTCCAAAACGCTTGATTATAACCCTGCTATTACAAAGTGAAGTGGGGGCTATATTGTAATCACGTTGTCCGTAACGTTCTGTCGCGTAAAATGTTTTGTCGCGTCGCGTTGCGTTACACATGTTTGTCCCGTCACGCAACACCTGTTTATTACTTGCATTCCTCAAACAGTTTTGATTGGGGTGTTTCCAAACTTCATATACACATAAAAACTGATGACCTTATGCCCCTCTACATCACCTATTGTTGATTGCCTTATATACACGGATGCAACAGAAAGTGTGCACTCAGGTTTTTGTTAAATTTATTGTACAAAATATGTACGAAATATGGCAAATAGGGTACCATTGCTTTTGCCATTATATTGCCATGTCAAGATGGATTTTGTTTTTCGATAGCTTAATTCATTGAAGCTTGTTCAACAGGTGAAGAGAGTAGGGGTCAAAATCATAAATCGCAAAACAGTCCAAAAGAATATGTTGCTTCATTATTTCAAATTTAATTGTGAATGAAAGCGCATATTTGTCAGATTGGAACCTATCATGCAGCTCAGTGAGAATTCAACCAAACAAGTTTTTATCTACACTACACGGACCTTTACCACGAGATTCACGTGCAAATCATGGAAAACAACACAAACGCTTTTCTCGTGCAAAACGACTGCGTATTGACCGATTTATTGCCACTGGCAGATAAAGATACATGTATACATGTAGGCCTACAGATAAACGTTTGAACACTGGACTATAAATACAAAAGAAAATATTTGAATTTTAAAAGTGCACACTTTCTTTTGCAACCGAGTATATTACATAATTATGGCCCTTTGACTTAGAATTTAAGCGGTGGTATTCATCAGCTCCAGTGATAGTTCTATACTGAAAGGAAAAAGAAACGCAGGGTGCGTATTTCCGCTATATATTGCATATACTGCACACTTAATTCCATATATATTCCTAGGAAATCCCAAGATGTTTCGTAAAAAAAAAAAAGTGCAATTAGTTAGAGAAAGGACACAACTGTGATGTTGTAGACGTTTTAATCACAGTACACGTTGTAACAAGAAATTCATAAATGCCGAAGTTCCTCTTTGAAAAATTGAGCCAGTTCAGTACTGTATTTAATGTTAAGTGATTGCAACATTTAAAGCCTAAGTTTGCTCACCTGCTTGAGCCAAATGCGCATTCTGACGATAATGAAACTTTAAAGGGGTAACCATTGGTGTGTTCAGTGCTGTTTAAACCTTCTTTCTAAAAGGACAGGCCTAATGTCGCCCTGTACCATTCGATTAGCAGTAGCATATTAAACATACAATATATAGCGGAAATACGCACCCTGCGTTTCTTTTTCCTTTCAGTATAGTTAAGATTGTTTGAGAGTGATCATGTCAAGGGCCCTTACGAAGTTTGTAAATCACGTCAACATAGAGTCAAGTTGTGCTTGTCATTGTCACAGAAGAGTTCTTAAACTACTGTTATATTTCAAATGTAGATCAGGGTTACGATAATAAGAAAACCCGAGGGACGAAAGTTTATCCTCATCTATCAGGGTTTCAAAAGGTGCAATCATAGAGTCCCATTAAGTTGTCCGTTCATCGCACAAGAGAAACCCGAACCGTAGTTCATCATCATTTGCTCGGGGAACATCCCCGTCTAAATGGAGATGAATAACAATGTCAAATATGAAATAATCTCTCTTGTCGTATATTTTATTTATTATGAATTTCTCCATTTTCGGTCGAGATAGGTAAATCGAGAAAAGGAGGGACAGTATCAGAAATATAAGCTTTTGTTGAGTTAAAGTTCTTTAGGATATATATTATTAACCATAGCAGGCAAGAAATGGTTGTCAGTGTTTAATAAATCATTTAGATACCTAGAGGTTTTATTAAAGACTTCGACGACATCTGCCTGAGTTTCTGATGACAGACTTACTCAACTTGAAATATCTGTCATAGCAATATGCTTTCGTAGCAATACAAAAACAAATCTGCGACAAGAGTTTCACAGTTCGTAGACATTGGGATTCCAACAATTGATCTATAAACAATAGATACTCACAGAATGCGCTTAACAGTTAGTTGATGAGCTAATCAAATGATTGCTTTACATGTTAATTGGGGGTTGCCTACTTCTAACCCATCAGCCTACATTTCTCGAACGAAAATATTTAAGTTTATCACCGATGTTTGTTTGTTTTCCGAAGTGATATATAGCTGTTGTTTTATAGCAATTTAGTCCAAATAATCCGCCAGAATATTTACGTTATATTACTTATAATCTTGTTCGTAATTGTCGGCTGGAAGTTAAGTATATATATTTCGAAGTCTTTGTATTATCACAGTTAAACGGTGAAGTGGTTGGAAGTCGCTTAAATATCGAAGAGGTCCAACAAAGGTTTTGGAAATGTAAACATTTTGGAAATGTCAGTACAACTTTGTTCGTTTTGTTTTCCCACGAAACGCATTAGAAACCTGATTCTGGATAAAACGGATCAAACTATTTCCTAATATATTTAATTGGTTTCAGTTATGTTTAGCTCACCTGAGCCGAAGGCTCAAAGTGAGCGACATTGTGACCACTTTTTGCCCGTCTGTCGTCCGTCCGTCCGTCTGTCCGTCCGTTAGCTCTTACTTAAACAACTTCACCTTGGACAATTTTGTCCAAATTTCACATGGATGATACTGAGCTCTAATTATTCCAAAATTATACAAATTATGTCAATGCGACATCCAAGATGACCGCCATTACGATATATAGTCAAAACCTTAAACCATCTACTTCTCAAGAACCGCTGAACAGATTTTGAAAGTTTTTGTTTATAAACCAGCTATATCGGACCAAAAACACCAGAGTTATTTGCCCTTGAATTATTGAAAAATGCCATTTTGAGCTTTTTGAATACTCTAGCGCCTTCATTTTGAATTCGATCTTTCCCAAACGTGGCCAGATTGTTGATATCAATAAAAGATCGGGCGAGTTTGAAAACCAGCCAGATCGAACCAGTAACATCGGAGTTATGGCCATTTTTAGCTCTACTGGCCAACAGAGCTTATGGGATGGTGTGTTGTCTGTCGCCCGTCGTCTGTCGTCTGTCTGTCGTCCGTTAACGTTTCTTCAAACGACTTCTCCTCAGAAACCGCTTGGCTAATTTTGACCAAACTTCACATGGATGATCCTTAGATGAATGCTTTTTAGATTTGTTAAAATTAGGTCAGCGCTACATCCAAGATGGCTGCCATTACCATATATAGTCGAAACCTTAAAAAATCTTCTTCTCCAGAACCGCTGGACAGATTTCAACAGTTTTTCTTTTAAAATGATCGCCAACGCCTAGACTATCAAGTTTGTTCAAAGAAAGTCCCCGGGGTCAAAAATGGCCGTGCCCCGGGGGTCCAAAGTTTGTATATTGAGGTTTTGCATGTTTTTCATATAGACATATAGGAAAAAACTTTAAAAAATCTTCTTCTCTGAAACCACAAGGCACAGAGCTCTCATGTATTACATGTAGCATCAGCTTATGGTCCTCTACAAAGTTTGTTCAAATGGTGACCCTGGGGTCAAAATTGTCCACACCCCAGGGGTCACAGTTTTACATAGACTTATATAGGATTTTTAAAAAAAAAAATCTTCTTCTCGGAAACTACAACAGCCAGAGGTTTGATATTTTGCATTTACTATAAGCTTATGGTCCTTTACCAAGTTTGTTCAAATGGTGACCCTGGGGTCACATTTGGCCCGCCCCAAGGGTCACATGTTTTACATAGACATGTATAGGGAAAAACTGAAAAAATCCTTCTTCTCTGGAACTGCAAGAGCCAGAGGTTTACTATTTTGCATTTGCTATAAGCTTATGGTCTTTTACCAAGTTTGTTCAAATTGTGACCTTGGGTCACATTTGACCCCGCCCCAAGTGTCACATGTTTTACATAGACATGTATAGGGAAAAACTTAAAAAATCTTCTTCTCTGAGACTGCAAGAGCCAGAGGTTTAATATTTTGCATTTGCTATAAGCTTATGGTCTTCTTCCAAGTTTGTTCAGATGGTGACCCATTGGTCACATTTGGCCCCACCCTGGGGGTCACAGTTTTACTTAGGCTTGTAAAGGAAAAAACTGAAAAAAAATCTTCTCTGGAACCACATGGCACAGAGTTCTCATGTATTACATGTAGCATCAGCTTATGTTCCTCTACCAAGTTTGTTCAAATGGTGACCCTGGTGTCAAATTTGGACGCGCCCCGTGGGTAACAGTTGTTTTTTGTTTGTTTTTTTCAATTTCAATTTTTATTTTTTTATATATATATTTTAATTGTTTCAATTTTTTTTTTTTTTTTTGTTTTTTTATGTTTTTTAATTTTTTTTCATTTTTTTTTTAGCTCGACTGATCAGAGATTAGCAGAGCTTATGCCGTGGTGCGGCGTCCGTCGTCCGTCTGTCTGTCTGTCCGTCTGTCCGTAAACTTTTATTGTAGCGACTTCTCCTCTGAAACTACTGAATGGATTTTCATGAAACTTTACAGAAATGATGCCCATGAAGTCTAGTTGATCCTAGCAAAAATTCATGTTGATGTGAAATCCAAGATGGCCGCCAAATCTAAAAATAGGTTTTTAAAAAACAAGTTTGTAGCGACTACTTCTTGAAAACTATAAGTGATATTGATATGGGACTTTTTCTAAAATGATCAGCATGACATGATGTTGGTCCTTGTCGAAAATCGTTTTGATTCGACGTTAAACATGGCTGCCAGCGGCCATCTTTGTTTACATAGAGTTATATAATGAAAACTTGTAGCGACTACTCCTCTGAAACTGCTTGACGGATTTTCATGAAACTTCACAGGAATGTTGCTTTTGATGTCTAATTGATCCTAGCAAAAGTTCAGGTCGGCCGGAAATTCAAGATGGCCGCCACGGCTAAAAATAAATTTTCAAAATACAAGTTTGTAGCGACTTCTTCTTGAAAACTAAAAGTGATATTGATATCGGACGTTTTCTAAAATGATCAGCATGACATGATGTTGGTCCTTGTCAAAAATTGTTTTGATTCAACGTTAAACATTGCTGCCAGCGGCCATCTTTGTTTACATAGAGTTATATAGTAAACATTTGTAGCGACTACTCCTTTGAAACTACTTGGCGGATTTTCATGAAACTTTACAGGAATGTTGCTCTTAATGTCTAATTGATCCTAGCAAAATTTCAGATCGGCCAGAAATTCAAAATGGCCACCACAGCTAAAAATAGATTTTTAAAAAATAAGTTTGTAGCGACTTCTTCTTGAAAACTATAAGTGATATTGATATCGGACGTTTTCTAAAATGATCAGCATGACATGATGTTGGTCCTTGTCGAAAATCGTTTTGATTCGACGTTAAACATGGCTGCCAGTGGCCATCTTTGTTTACATAGAGTTATATAATGAAAACTTGTTGCGACTACTCCTCTGAAACTACTCGACGGATGTTCATGAAACTTCACAGGAATGTTGCTCTTGATGTAGCAAAATTGATCCTAGCAAAATTTAGGTCGGCCGGAAATTCAAGATGGCCGCCATACTAAAATAAATTTTCAAAAAACAAGTCTGTAGCGACTACTTCCTGAAATCAAAATCAATAAGTAGAGCTTCAAGGTCATTGACCTCTTGTTTTGATTGATTTTATTTTATTTTTTTTCATTTTTTTTTCCATTATCTTTTTAATTACTTGACACTTACTTTAAAATTTCTTGTCGGCGCTATTCATCCTAAATGCCTTGTTGAATTTCGATGAAACTTGGCAGGAAGCATCGGTAAGATGTCTAGTTGTGCATATCACGCTTTTGTTCCAGTTCGCTGATTTTTGACGGAGTTATGGCCCTTCGACATTTTTATTTTAAATTTCTTGTCCGCGCTACTCCTCTTAAACCCCAGGCTTCAGTATAAAAGGGAAAGCTCCGCCCACAAAATGTCAATCATTTCAAATTCAAATAGAACTCAGACTGTCTTCATTCAGGACATATATTTCTTTCTTTTTTCTGAAAATACTACATCATATTTTAAAAAGAATGTTCTCAGTGATGCATGAATTCATCCTCTACTAATCAAACTATATGCTGTTTCTGAAGCTGCCCTCAAAGCACTATAATTATATATTTTATATTCCAAATTTTCGAAATTTTCAACAGGAAAATGACAGTTAATTTGAAATTTCACCTTTGACCCTGGTCATGTGATGTAAACAGAGTTATAGCTACTGGGAAATGTAAAAAGAAAGGGTCATGGCAGGGCACAGCATTGAGCCATACAACCTTCTTATCAGGTAAACATGCAGTGTACTCACCAGTCACCAGTCTCAGATGTAAACTACACAAAAACTGGACAGGGTTTATGAAGAATTCTTCACACTTCCTTTATCTACTTCTGTAAGTTTTAGGTTTTCTTTCAAATAATGTCCAAGTCTATCTTTTTTTATTAGTAAACAGTAAAACTGTGTTTTTTTTCATGAAAATATCTCCATAGAATTATTATTTTAGATAATTTTTTGTCCATTTGGATTTTGATCAGGGTTGTCATTTCCATCATTTACATTACTATTATTTCCACTAAAAGTATCTATCTGAGATGACGGGATGTTACATTCCTCAATCAATTCCACATTTATTTTATTTTGTCCAACAATACATTCTTCAAAATCCCATTCATAATGCTGAAACAAATGTTTGATTGTATTGAACTGCAATTCAGTCAATTTCAATGTAAAGCATTTCACAGTTTCCTCAGCCATTGTATGCACATATAACAGTTATCCACAAGTGTAATACAAATTGGCGGGATATCTTGACCACTCACACTGACACAGTCGGTTCCAAACGGGAACAGGCACTTTACACATGATAAGAATTACATTGGTAAAAGCAGTCAATAAATCTATTTCTTATCTAAACCCCCTAAACACTTGTAGGAATAAAAGCCACACTAATTTTGCCAGTTCAGATATAATGACCTGTAACTAACTAATCAAAGGAGCCACTGCATGGGAGAATTCCAGCAGGAATGCTGAGCTGAAGTTAGTGTTTATTGCTCCTTTATGATAAGATTTCATATTTATCAGACTTCCCAAGTCTACAACAGATGCAATTGTGTACATTGATTCAAAATGAGTGTGTGCATTTGATGTGTTCAAGAATTGGATTTCTTCACATTATTTTGTAGTATTTTAGTACATATATTGCCAATTACCATCTTTTAAAAAAAGAAATATGTAATTGCATGTACACTTGATATAATAACAGCAGAATGCGATACATGTAACATTATTTAATACCAGTATGAATCAAAAGGTTGCATGGTCCACTTTTTTCCCATACACCATAAATAAATCTATAGGAGAAGAGAGCTATATCTATCTAAATCTATAAGAGCTGTTTTAGCCAGTAGAGCGTCCACAGGCCCTCTTGTTCAATATTTGGTCATGTACACTGGAAATCCCAGGGGTCGTGGGTTTAAATCTCACTGAAGGCATTTTTTTCCATGAAAAACCTTAGTTCATGGGTCGAATTTTTATGACTTTCTTTCTTTCCTTCTTCTTTTTTTTTTTTTTTTTTTTAATTTCTTTTTTTCTCGTAAGAAACCTTGGTTCATTTTTCTTTAATTGAGAGTAGGGGCCCTTGTTGAATCAGTTAGAACATAGAGTTATAGGGAAGAACTTCAAAATTCTTCTTCTCTGAAACTACAAGAGATAAAGGTTTAATATATTTTTATTTTATTATCACCTTATGGATCCTCTACCAATAGTGTTCATATGGTGACCCTGGGTTCAAATTTGGTCCCGCCTCAGGGGGTCACAGTTTTACATAGACTTATATAGGGAAAAACTTCAAATCTTCTTCTCTGAAACTATAAGAGCCAATGGTGATCGTGGGGTCAAATTTGGCTCAGTCCCATGGGTCACAGTTTACATAGAGTGAGACAGGGAAAAACTTCAAAAAGCTTCTTCTCTTAAACTTCAAGAGCTAAAGGTTTAATATTTTGAATTTATTATCAGCTTATTTTACTCTACAAAGTTTATTCAATTTGTGACCGTGGGGTCTAATTTGGCCCCGCTCCAGGGGTCACAGTTTTACATAGACTTATATATTATAGGGAAAAACTTTACATGTCAAACTTGGTTTGAGTGTTTATATTAACGAAAGTTTGATTTGTTTTAAATTAGTCAAACTTGAGCCAAATACATCCCTCCCCCTATATCTTGGTAATTGAAGACACTTTGTAAAAAAACAACTAGTGTGATACTGCCATATCTGACACACAATCCTTTTATCCTCCACCCCACCCCACCATGGACACCACATAGCAAGTAGAGCGATACAGGTCCTCTTGGGAGTTCTTGTTGTTTATATGTGATTGCCGACTCTGATACTATAAAAGTTGTACAAATGAAGTTCCTAGAGTAAAAAAAGGCTGCGTCCCGGGGTTTTCTATCTGTCCATTTCCATAAAACAATCTCTGTAAATACGAAGAATCAAGTTTTGCAACTTTACCTTATGTTAAGTTTTCAATCTGATAATCAATTACACTTGTTAAGTACTTTTTCCTCTTTGCAAAAAATCTCAGGTGAGCGACTCAGGGCCATTTGGACCTCTTGCTTAATATTTAGAACACAATCCTTATAAACCCACGTCAAGAACATCATATTGTGATTATTAAAGCCTTTGGTTATTAGTTCATTTTGAATAGTACAGTTACTACTTAATTCTAATACCGATTAAGCAACAAATCCTATAGACAGATTAACGGTATCCCAACATTTCCCTTGTTTGCATGCTCTCTTTCAAGAACGCGGAATTAATTGTTAGTTAACGGACTAGTTTCATTGTTTACCGGATAAAGAATATAATCCTGTAGATTATAAACCCTGTATATGTTTAATATACATTTTATACCAAATCTTGATCTTACGTAGGTATTTTTATTAACGAAAGGGAAAATAGACATTGTATTAGTTTTTAGTTTTAAAAAAAATGAACTTAATTTGGAGATAACGGATTCTTTCGGACATTTTTCGATAGCGAAGTGTTTGCTTCTAAGTGACGTCGTTGGATCCATACGTATAGTGGAATTCTCAAAATGGAGGTAAATATTACGATTTTCTTAATAACTTTATTTGTTTCTATGATTAACGTTTTTAAAATATCCCAGATATGCAAATACATTTATAACACGTGAATGCGTTTCTTACAGTTGCCCATTAAAAGACAAAATCTACAATTAGCTTTCCAGAACTGTACAATATTCGCCAACATTGACCGTTTGAACAACCCGTTCTAAGCAAGCAGACATATTCCTAGTTCATTTGTTTAGTGTGTTATACAATATAACTTCACAGATTTACTGATCAGTAGCATTCACATGAGACTTGCTGCAAATTCAATCTGACAAAGGGTACTCGTTTAATTGATGTTGTAGAACGTTTCTTTGGACCTTGTTATATCTAGTATTCATTTCAAATTTCAGCAAGCCGTTCAGTCGGCCACGATGTCCGTGACAGTCACACCACGCGGCACCCAGACTACGCCTGGTGCTCGTAGTAGGAGTCTGAGCCCCAGTAAAACCGGCAGTCACATGAGCTTTGTCGGAACTCCATACAAGAACAGAGTAAGCAAATAAGAGAAAAACAAAAATTGAAAGTTGCTTGTCTTTATTTTTTCCCTATAAGAAGAAATAGTTTAATAAGTGATGACATAGTTGATGTTGTTTGGTCCGATGGCCTACTAGATAGAACGGTAGTCTCTGAATCCGATGATCATGGGTTCGAGTCTCACATACACCCCTGGGTTTTCTATATGTGTTCTTAATCAGTTCACTTCCGTTAGCCTCGTCCTTAGGATGGGGACGTAAACCGAGCAGTTCCTTGTATGGTAGTTAACAAATCATGTATCTACTCGACAGTAAGAGAAGGACACTGTTCATGCACTTCTAACAGCCTATTAAATCATTTTAGAATTATTCTATATTTAGAATGTTATGATTCGTGGTTTCAAGAAACTCATTACTCATTGAGAGATACAAACAGTCTTAATCTGTTTCTCACAGCAATTTAAATGCTCAGTCAGTTCTCAGAACTCACTGAGTTGCATCATATTGGTATGATGTGATGTCATAATACCCGGATGTGATGTCATAATACCAGAAAGTGATGTCATGATAGAAACAACCAAATGAAAATATGCATTCTGATTGGTTCAGTGATAAATATTGAACCAATGAAACCAGTTAATTTCAAGCTCATAACATTCTCAGAACTCATTGAGGTTTTACTTGACATTGAGTAATAAGGTTCTTGAAATAGAGAAACACGAAATTTTAATAGTAACATGATTATAAAATGATTTAATAGACTGCTTTCTATCTATCCTTTCACTCTCTTAATGGTGGCTCACCATATCATATAATGTTTTGATGAACCTTAAAACAACAGTTCAATTACTGTGTAGTGTATTCGTGTTTATGACCATATTGCTTTTTGTGTACGACTTCCGTTTTTGTGCACGACTTCCGTTTTCGTGCTATGACATATTAGTATATTTACATTTATATCTTGAATGTAAGAGTTCATATGCTGTTAGGACAGTGTCAGTATGTATATCAGTTATGCAAATATAAATATAATATTGATAAACAATGATCTTGTTTCATATTTTAAATTAAGGACCAGCATCTGGTTTAGAAACTTCAAAATATACAGTGTTGTTTCACATCCACATTTACCAGATATTTAGACATTTGAAGAAACACAATTTGTTTTATAGTTTGACACAGTTTAATCCATTGCGGCTGTGTCCCAGTATAATGTGTTATTCTTAGCTCTACTGGCCAAAGGCCAGGCGAGCTTATGCAATCCCTTTTCGTCCGGCGTCCGTCTGTCTGTCTGTCCGTCCGTCCGTCCGTATGTTAGCAATTTTATAAAATCGACATCTCCTCTGAAACCGCTTGAAGGATTTTGATGAAACTTCAACACAATGTTATTTGGGAGGGCCCCTCTCAGATTTATGTTTTTCATGGCCGCCAGTCATCCAAGATGGCCGCCATGGCTAAAATTGTGTCAAATTTAAGGAAATTTCAAACAACATCTCCTCCGAAACCAATTATTCCATTCTTGTGAAATATCATAAGCATTGGGTTGGGTTGGCCTCTATCAAGTTTGTGTTTTTCTTTATCGTCGAATAACCAAAATGGCCACCACGGCGACTCAAAGTTTACATAGAGTTATATAGGAAATGGTTAAAAATGACATCTTCTCTGAAACCTCTTGAAGGATTTTGATTAAACTTAATCACCATGATATTTGGGATAGTCCCTCTCAGATTTTTGTTTTTCGTGGCCACCAGTCATTCAAGGTGGCCGCCATGTCTAAAGCTAGGTCAAATTTAAGGAAATTTCAAACGACATCTCCGAAACCACTTATTCCATTCTTGTGAAATATCATAAACATGTTCCTTGGGTTAGCCTCTATCAAGTTTGTGTTTTTCGTTATCGTCGAATAATCAAAATGGCCGCCACGGCGATCCAAAGTTTACATAGAGTTATATAGGAAAAGGCTAAAAATGACATATTCTCTGAAACAGCTTGAAGGATTTTGATGAAACTTCATTACAATGATCTTTAGGATAGTCCCCATCAGAATTATGTTTTTCGCGGCTGCCAGTCATCCAAGATGGCCGCCAGGGCTAAAATTAGGTCAAATTTAAGAAAATTTCAAACAACATCTCCTCCGAAGCCACTTATTCCATTCTTGTGAAATACCATAAACATGTTCCTTGGGTTAGCCTCTATCAAGTTTGTGTATTTCGTTATCTTCGAATAATCAAACTGGCCGCCACAGCGACCCAAAGTTTACATAGAGTTAATAGTTATATAGGAAAACGTTAAAAATGACATCTTCTCTGAAACCGCTTGAAGGATTTTGATGAAACTTAATTACAATGATCTTTGGGTTAGTCCCCCTCAGATTTGTGTTTTTGGGGTCTACAGTCATCCATGATGGCCACCATGGCTAAATTTAGGTCACATTTAAGGACATTTATCAAACGACATATTACCACTTATTCAATTCTAGTTAAATATCATATACATGTTCCTGTTGTTGGCCTCTATCAAGTTTGTGTTTTTCGTTGTCGTCAAATATTCAAAATGGCCGCAACGATAACCCAAAGTTTACATAGAGTTATATATAGGAAACATCTTTCTTGGGTTGGCCTCTATCAAGTTTATGTTTTTGAATCACATCCTACAAGTAGAGCGTCTACAGGCCCACTTGGGCCTCTTGTTTCATTTCTTACCATACAATAAAACGAGTAATTAGTATTCTGTATCTTACTATACAGGTGAATTATGTTTGTGTGCTTTTTATATTTTGCTTTTCAGACGCTATAATAAGTACAGTAATACACCTAGAAGTTTTGTAGATTGAAATTTATCTTGCTATGCCCCCGGTCTCGAAGGCATATAGTGTTTGGATTGTCAGTCCGGTCTGTTAGTCTGTCCCTCCGTCCGAGTGTCTATCCTCCGGGTGTCCGTCCTATTTTCGTGTCTTGTCCATAATTTTAATACGCTTTACTGATTTTGTTTTAAACTGGCTACAATAAATAACCATCATGTAACGATGTGCAGAGTGCAAGATCCATACCACTTTCTACCATATAACTCTTTCTAGCATTTCTTCTTATTTCGTTTTATACATATTTCGTTTTATACATAGGCAACTTGTGCAATATTCTGTTTTGTGTCCGGTCCATAACTTTAATATCGTTTATTCATTTTTTTTAACCTTGTCACAATGAAAAACCAATTTATGAGATGTGAAAGCTCTAGATCCATAACCTTGCCTAGAGCATTTCTACGGAGTTATACCCCTTTTTATATTTAGGCAACTTGTGCAAAAAATATGTTTTGTGTCCGGTCCATAACTTTAATATCGTTTAATCATTTCCTTCCACTTGTTTCTTTCGACTTGTCACAATGAATAGCCATCTTGTGGCGATGTTAAGAGCACAATTTTCATTACAATGTCTAGCGTTTCTTCGCAGTTATTTAAATTGCCTTTTATCAACGTTGTACATATTATACATTTGTGTAATTCTTGACATTTAATGGAAGAAGTAGATGCAGGGATTGTTGGACTATTCTGGAACTAGCTTCATTTAAAAGGGCTTTAAAAAACATGGAAAAAGCTGAAAACATTATCAAAATGTCATAAAAAATACAGGAGATATGATGTTTTAAAAAATTCTCAAATGGAGGCAGCCATCTTGAAATGATGACGTCATCGCGCCTTTATACCATTTATTGTATATTGATAAATATCATTTAAAACGAAGAATATCACTACAAATACATGTAAATCGTAAAAGGAGCGTATACAGTATACATATTTTACTTTGTATTTATAATTTAAGACATTTATTTGCTTTAAACACTATTTATTATTTAACTTCCATATATGGAAAATATCGCGATGATGTCATCATTCAAAGATGGCTGTCTTCATTTGAGTCTTTTTGCCAATTTTCAAAAGGTAATTTTAAGAAATGTTGATTTTTTTTTTTTTACCTTTTTCACGTTTTTTAAATCCCTTTTAAATGAAACTAGGTCCAGAATAGTGCAACATCCCCTTAAATTTTATAAACTGTTCCTAGGAGTGATGCTATTTTGTACAAATGTAAAACTAATGTATCGCTATTTCATCCAAAATCCCTGTCATCTATATTCGGGCCAAACATTTCCATCCGCATCTGACATATTTCCAAATTTCTCTTTTCATACTTTTTTTTATATATATATATATATATATATATCACAGAAGCGTTGCCTCTGCAGTTTGGCGGCGTTAAGAAAAACCCACCCTCCCCAACCCCTCGTGCTTGCAGTCAGAACTGTTATTCATCCCGATCTTTTGAGATCGCTGAGCCCGATATTTACAGATATCGGTGGTACATTCTCAAATACTTTTGTTTTCTTACTTGATTTCGAATCGGTGTTTCCATTACTGTGCACTACTACACCACTGTGAGTATTGTTTAATCACTCTTAGCATATGTTGCTTGCTTTTTAATTTATTCTTTTGACTGTTACCTGTGATACGCAGGCTTCATAACCTCTGCTCCAAACTAAATTCCATTTTGTTCTCGTTTAGTACAAAGCGTTTTGTTAGAAACCATACGGTTCCATGTTCACCGTCATATGCATACCACATCTTCGGGGTGGCTCACATTTCTGTACTATTGACGTTTTAAATATTGAGTTCTGCTTAACCTGGGGCTAGAAGGCGTGAACGGTAGCAAGCACTTTTCACTACCGTTCATGAACAGTCTCAGTCAAACCGAGACTGCAATATTTTTTGTATTTATCGTGTTCGACGATTTCCAAATTTCTCTTTTCATACTTTTTTTTAGAGATATCTTGTTCATTCTTAATTAGTTTTGTTGATGTGTATACATAAGTCCAACCGACAACAAAAAACAAACAACAAAGACAAGGATAAACAAGAGGCAAGATATGTGTATGTGACATCACAAACACAAAATGGTTGATATAATAGCGGTACCGCATTTTGAATGCTAAGTGGCAAAAAGAACGTCGTGGGTTTAAACCAGGTTCTAGGGTGCACCAGCCCTCACCCTTATCCTATTTCATCCACATAAAACGGGACAGTGTAAATAAGAAATTCACGCAAGGCTATAATAATTAGAGAAAAAATCCACACCGAGCTAAATAAATATCCTTTATCAAACTAGGCAACATAAATAGGCAATATACGTATAACGTTAAAATGATCATGTATATATGAATATAACAAATAAATGCCTAGAAAGCCACATAGCTATTATTCAGTGACTTTGTAGAAGCCAGATAAAAAAGAGAATAAACCATTAAGGGTACGACAAGACAATATTTAAGACGAACATCAAACATTTCCGTATTTGTGGAATGTATGTATACGTAATCATGGAGTCCGCAACAGTCAAAGAGGAAAGCATAGTGGCGAAATGTAAATGGGTCAAAGGGCGTTTGCAAAACGATAAGGTCATAACCTCTCTTGATAAACGTTTTTTACGTAGTTTGTTAATCACGTCGCCATGGAAGTCAGGTTGTGTGTCAGTTCTTAAATTGCTTTTATTTATATTGTATATCATAATATGATCAGAAGGAGAGAACATTTCTTATACAGTTCGTTTGATATTTGGCGCGAACTGTTCGATTGTTTTTTCAGACGTTCTTTAATTTAAAATGCCGCATATGATACAAAAACATCGTGTAATACCCGAGGATATACACAGCATATGTTAGTTATTGTGGTATAAATACAATAGAGCATGAGTCTTGCACGTGTACGGACGATAATGCACTCGCTAACCCTCGTGCATTATCTCCCCGTACACGTGCAAAACTCATGCTCTATCCTATACTTATTTTATATGACACAATGCAGTATGCGGTCCTGCGTGACACCTCCTTTCTCATACATCACGTAGTTTGATTTGAGAAATAAAAGTTACTGTTGTTGTTCTTGTTAAATATGAATTGTCTCTACGAGGACAAAACACATTTTCATTATGTGGTGTATGTTTTAATTCTGTGTACAGTTTCAGAATGTACATAAACACATAATCTTACCAAAACCTTGATAATGTTGATTTATATTGAATGACATTTTAAAATAGAATATAATATGTGAACACTATTGTTGTTGTATAAAATAAAAGTATGTATATGTTTATAAAGTATTGCTTTACTTTTATTTTTAACTATATGTGCAGCCTATTTAATTTGGGGGTGAGAGGAGAGAGATATAGAGAATGTGTACAGATAGTTGTTATTTACTGTTAGGCATACATACACTTGCAAGTGAAAAAAAGTGTTCAGTTTTGTGTCGAATGATGAATCCGTCCAATAATGATTTGACGGTCTCCGTGGCCCAGTGGTTAACGACGATGCGTTGTAAACCGTTTCGCCTCTCACCGCTGCGGGTTCGAATCACACTGGGAGCTCGACTTGTAGGTGAGGAAGTGTCGATTATTAAGGATGCCGGGAGGTGTACAGTACTGGTTCTACCCAGGAGAAGTGGGTGGTCTGCCTCCACCACAAAAAAAAAACGACCGTCATATATAACCTTACATGTGTTGAAAATGACGTAAAACACAATACAAACAAACAAACAAACCAATAATGATGTATGTAGTAAACATATACACATACAGAAACAGGTTTTAGATTATATTTGTGGTAAGCAGGTTTTTTCCCCCAAAACAAATAAAGACCTCTCAACAACATTTTCGTATTAGCTAATATGTTTACTTTTTGTATAATTCAGCTGCCGAAGGCAGCTGACTCTTATATGGGTTTTATATCTGTCTGTGGTTAACAGACGATGACTCATGTAAGTGGCAATAAGCATTCTTTACAACTTGAAATTCTAGAGAACTCGTCTAAAAAACTTGAATGGTATAAACACATATTTTGTAATGTTGAAAGGTTACCATTTCACTTGCTGAAATGACGTTTTCGTAAACCAGTCTACTGAAAAAATGTAGCATGTAATTATTATTATGTATATATATTAGGAACAAAACATTCACAAGCCTCAATAACGCAGTTGATAGAGGCGCCGTGTTAGTGCCCAGGAAGTTAGAGTTCAAGCCTGCTTTTTTTTCTTTCTTTTTTTTGTTCCATTAATTATGGTTTTCATTATTGCTGATGGTAAGGTAGCAACAGTTTCTTTACATTTTTCACTTTGATAACGCAGTCTTATAATTACACATGGTAACAGTGAACAGTGTATATGTGTTGTAATGCACACTCTAACGCACACGTATCCATATTACGTGTGTATTTCTGTGCTGATGTGTACTTCTAGCACGTCGTGTTACAATGTAATTGTAATCAATATGTAAGGCATGTCAAGGTATTTGAACAGAAAGAAGCGAGGTCGCCCACATTGATTTAAAATGCTTGGTAGGAGAAACGGATGGTAAAAATCGGGAAGAATGTAAGAAAAAGCGGTCGTGGCGTGTTTATGTCTCCGTGACATTTTTTTTTCAATATTGTTTTGACCTGATATATTATTATGTCAAATTTTTGTCTCTCGGCAGCTATTTCACGCTTGCGTAAAACCTTGCTTGTGTATATAGATATACCTTAGAATATAGCAGTGCTATTCAAAGAATCGGCATCAAAGCGTATACCGGTGCTGATCAGTCAATGAGCATGCTAGAAGCAAATAAGCAAGCTTGTCATGCTTCGTCAATGAACAGATGTCGTTTAGAAACAGGTATTATTATTTAAATGTCAACTGGAAAAAACGCAAGTAGATTGTCAGAATGGAACTGACATCAATGAAGACTTAAATACATCTACACTAAAGAATGAATGAATGAATGGTGTTTTACAGCACGACGACACATAAACAGGTCACATTGTGCACAAAACCCGACGAAAGATGAAGAAATCATGTATTAATTAAAAATTTGTAAACATATAAAGATAAAACTATTAAAAAATAAGGGATGATATGGTAGTAATATAAACTATATACGTAAGCCAACAAATGACCGTCAACGGGTATATAAACAAGTAAATATATATATAAGAACACATTATAATGGTTTATATAGTCTGACCTCTTTTAGGAAATCTGAAACAAGACTAAAACCTATAGTATCGTAGTATTAACATTTAGTACCTTTGACGTATAGGATCAAAGTCTACACATTCCAGCAAGATGTGTTTGACCGTTAACGGTGCAAAGGAGGGTATACATTCTGGTAATTGCTCAGCTTGTCATAAATATGAATGAGTATAATGTGTATGCCCTATCCTGCACCGGGCTAGGACAACTTCTTCTCGACGAATGGGTCTACTAGAAGAACGCCATTTTCCAAGTAACGGTTTAATTGAATGGAGTTTATTGTTAACTGACAAATCCCAAGCGACTTGCCAAGAGTTACGAATAAATGTGTTAATACAACTTTTAAAATCAGTATAAGGTAATTTAGTATTATATATATGTAAACATAATGCTGCTTTAGCAGCACTATCAGCTCTACCATTACCACGTATTCCTACATGGCTTGGAAGCCAGCAGAAAATAATAACATTATCAACTATAAGAGAATTGTACTTTTCTAAAAGCTGAAGCACAACTGTGTTATCATGTTTCATATTACCCACTGCTTGAAGAGATGAAAGAGAATCAGAAAATATTACAAAATGGTCATCTTCAGATTCCTGAATATAATTTGAGACAAAAGTTCAGCTGAAAAGATAGAGGCCTTGTCAGGCAGGCGGCTATTTAGGCAGTGTTTGTGAACAACAGCTCTGCAGCTACCTTATCTCCATCTTTAGAACCATCTGTGTATATGTTGAAAGTTACTGTATTTTTTTCGATTTAATTTCATTAAATTTGTTTTGAAAGACAGTAGGGTCTGTACTGGATTTGTTACTATTACATAGATCAAAAATAATTGTTGGTGTTTCCAAAGTCCACGGTGGAATTGGTGGTACAAATTTAGATCGATTTTAGTGTCTCTTACTTTTGGTTTAATACGAAGACCAAATGGTCGAATGGCCTTCGGTTTTCGATCAAAAAGAGGTTCATAACTAGTATTAAAAACATTATCGAAAGTTGGGTTTGAATGGTTAGATTTTAATTTAATGGCATAATGAGGGGCTAATTTGTCCCGTCTATGATACAGTGATGGTTCATTAGCTTCAACATATAGACTTTCGGCTGGTGATGTACGAAAGGCACCTAAGGCGAGTCGTAATCCTTGATTATGTATAGGATCGAGCACTTGCGAGTCGATCCATATACTATTGAGCCGTAGTCCAGCTTGGATCTGATAAGAGATCTATAAAGTTGTAAAAGTACTTTACGATCTGCTCCCCAATTAGTGTTTGCAACAACTTTAAGTAAATTAAGAGCGTTAAGGCACTTGACCTTGAAGTATTTAAGGTGTGGTATAAACGTTAATTTACGGTCGAAAATAAGACCAAGGAATTTTTGTCTCATCCACTACTGGTATTGGTGACCTACACTAACAGGTTTGCCACGTATAGTATCATATGATTCTTATATGATCCTCATATAATACCTATTAAATGATACTTATATATAAGGAACAGTACATGATTCGTATATAAAAGTTTTATATAAGAATCATATAAGTAACATATAATATATATGTATGTTACAATAACCACTGCCACTACACACATTTATAGCTGAAATCCAGTTGTTTAATTTGTTGGTTTAATATTTTTTAGGTCAATATTTCAACTTCCTTTGTTCTTAATATAGGAAAATAGTGTGAAAAACGGTATCTGGTTACAAAAATAATTTATTTATAAAAACAAAATCTATTTTAGCGAATATATATTTAATATGCACACCGGTTACTTGGTTACTTGTAAACAAACATGTATTCCGTTGAAAACATTACAGAAGCTGTGCGTAAAATTAATAAAGAGATTACACCAAAGCCAAAACAGGTTGAATGTTTTCAACATGATGATATTGCCAATTTGCCTGTTGGTTACGGCAAGTTTGCTGAACCAATCATTAACTAGTGCATCGCCATTTTGTAATTATATGGCCTCAGCTATCGTCAAGTGATTTATGTGGTGGCAGGCCTACGTCATAGATAGTGTTTACCTTATATACAAACATTATCCTTGTAAATGCCTACGTCAAAGATAGTGTTTACCTTATATACAAACATTATCCTTGTAAATGCCTACGTCAAAGATAGTGTTTACCTTATATACAAACAGTATCCTTGTAAATGCCTACGTCAAAGATAGTGTTTACCTTATATATAAACATTATCCTTGTACATGCCTACGTCAAAGATAGTGTTTACCTTATATACAAACAGTATCCTTGTAAATGCCTACGTCATAGATAGTGTTTACCTCATATACAAACAGTATCCTTGTAAATGCCTACAGTATCCTTGTAAATGCCTACGTCATAGATAGTGTTTACCTTATATACAAACAGTATCCTTGTAAATGCCTACGTCATAGATAGTGTTTACCTTATATACAAACAGTATCCTTGTAAATGCCTACGTCATAGATAGTGTTTACCTTATATATAAACATTATCCTTGTAAATGCCTACGTCAAAGATAGTGTTTACCTAATATACAAACAGTATCCTTGTAAATGCCTACGTCATAGGTAGTGTTTACCTTATATACATACATTAACCTTGTAAATGCCTACGTCAAAGATAGTGTTTACCTTATATACAAACAGTATCCTTGTAAATGCCTACGTCAAAGATAGTGATTACCTTATATATAAACTTTATCCTTGTACATGCCTACGTCAAAGATAGTGTTTACCTTATATACAAACAGTATCCTTGTAAATGCCTACGTCATAGATAGTGTTTACCTCATATACAAACAGTATCCTTGTAAATGCCTACAGTATCCTTGTAAATGCCTACGTCATAGATAGTGTTTACCTTATATACAAACAGTATCCTTGTAAATGCCTACGTCATAGATAGTGTTTACCTTATATACAAACATTATCCTTGTAAATGCCTACGTCAAAGATAGTGTTTACCTTATATACAAACATTATCCTTGTAAATGCCTACGTCATAGATAGTGTTTACCTTATATACAAACAGTATCCTTGTAAATGCCTACGTCATAGATAGTGTTTACCTTATATACAAACATTATCCTTGTAAATGCCTACGTCAAAGATAGTGTTTACCTTATATACAAACAGTATCCTTGTAAATGCCTACGTCATAGATAGTGTTTACCTTATATTCAAACATTATCCTTGTAAATGCCTACGTCAAAGATGGTGTTTACCTTATATACAAACATTATCCTTGCAAATGCCTACGTCATAGATGGTGTTTACCTTATATACAAACAGTATCCTTGTAAATGCCTACGTCATAGATGGTGTTTACCTTATATACAAACAGTATCCTTGTCAATGCCTACGTCATAGATAGTGTTTACCTTATATACAAAAAGTATCCTTGTAAATGCCTATGTCATGATAGTGTGTACCTTATATACCAACATGTAAATGCCTACGTCATAGATAGTGTTTACCTTGTATACAAACATTATTCTTGTAAATGCCTACGTCATAGATAGTGTTTACCTTATATATAAACATTATCCTTGTAAATGCCTACGTCATAGACAGTGTTTACCTTATATACAAACATTATTCTTGTAAATGCCTACGTCATAGATAGTGTTTACCTTATATACAAACATTATTCTTGTAAATGCCTACGTCATAGATAGTGTTTACCTTATATACAAACATTATCCTTGTAAATGCCTACGTCATAGATAGTGTTTACCTTATATACAAACATTATCCTTGTAAATTCCTACGTCATAGATAGTGTTTACCTTATATACAAACAGTATCCTTGTAAATGCCTACGTCATAGATAGTGTTTACCTTATATACAAACAGTATCCTTGTAAATGCCTACGTCATAGATAGTGTTTACCTTATATACAAACAGTATCCTTGTAAATGCCTACGTCATAGACAGTGAGTATAGCGCTATACACGTAAATGCCTACGTCATGAATAGTGTGTACCTTATATGTAAACGTTATACATGTAAATTACTACATACTACTGCATATGTGTCATGTGTGTGTCAACATGATATTCAAAAGATAGTTTCTCTAAAAAAAACAACATATGTACGTTATTACGATAATACAGCTGTCAATATGCATCCTGTCCATATTTTATTATAATAAATTATATAGAGTTTACCACATTATTTTTTTATATAAAATATTGTTTAAACCAATAAAAATAAGAAAACATTTGGATTTACTGAATACCAAATAACAACATGGACAGTACCAGGTGCTCGTTTTTGGTGATTTTATATACAAGATGTGGAAAATCATAAAATCAAGAGCAATTGGTATGAATCTGCGAACGAATTCACAAACAAAAAAATAAAACATTCGCCTTACACTATCTATTAAAAAAAAATCCATTGTGTAAAATAACAAATGTTCACATTTTGCTTTCAGGAAATGAAGACACGGGAGCAACTGAAGGAAGAAAAAAATCTCAATAAATTATCTCATCGGCACAGAATACAGAGGACTCCCAGTACAGACGACATACGGAAACGAGAACATCAATTCACCAACGACGCAATAGTCACAGGTATACAGATATTTGCAAGAAGACGATTTTTCATTTCGAATAAAACTACTTTATGTGATTCTCAGTAGTGGAATACGAGACTGTTTGGAGACTGTTTGGAGCATGTTTCATTCAAATTTAAACACGAAACACATACCTTTTTAACACTTAGTTGCGTCAATAATCGTAACGCGGCCATTGCTTAGTATTTAACAATTGTGTGCAAACTAAATATGTGTGTTCCTGAGGGAAAATGTGCGACTGTTTTGAAATGTCTCCCATATTGTCGGCTGCTTTATACATGACACTAGTTAAGCTAAGAGAAGAATACCTTGATACTACGTAGAGGCCGTTGGGAAGCTGCCTGTGTAGTACTATAGGAGGTTACATTATTATAATGATTGCAGATAATGGCATTTTTTTGCATGTCAGACCCGTGTAGTTATTTCACATTCAGTATTAGTCAGGGATTGAGTTTAGGGGTAAACAGCAAACAATTGCTAACAATAGAATTTGTTGCATATTACAACGTCTAACAAGAAATGTAGCAGCCAAAGAAAAAAAGCAATAATTACATAGACTTCACAAACATGACAATATGGTAAGGGTGAGGGTTGACACACCCTAGAAACTCCACGGCGGCTTTTTTGTCCACTCACCGTTCCAAGGCGGTATCTCTATTGTTAACCATTTTGTCACCCAATTTGCCTTTTCCGTGTAATTGTCGTTTGTTTGTATGCGTGTTTTTGGTTGACGGTTCTCTATGAATGCTACATTTTAACTGTTATACCTACTCTGACAATAGGGGTACCGCATTCGAAAGATAGGTGGCAACAGGGACCGCTGTCAATCTTAAAATCATATCCTAATTACGCTTAGAAGCGTAGAGTATCATAGCGCGATAAAGGGTCTGATTTTAACGTATTTTTTATTTTTTTGTTTATACGTGTATACAAGTTAGTCTTTGTTTGATACTAGGCAGTGAATTTCTTTTCCTATAGTATGTATACTGTCTTGATTGTTGCGATCGTACCGTTGGCATACATGAAAGGCTTCCGGTTTATATCTATCAACCTATACTATATTTCGGCATATTGCGTGTACTAAAATGGGTTTTAAACATGTGACATATTTCAGAACGACGACGAACGAGGTTTAAAGATATCATACCTCAGTATGACGCCTCAGCCGACAGGCATTGCAAAGCTTATTTTAAACGCCCTGATGTACAAGAATTAATAAATGTCACACGTTCACGAGAGTAAGTAGTTTGAGGGACTCATTTAATGTTTGATGAGAGGACGACACATATACTCCGAATAGTAGAAAACAAAAACTGGGTAAAATAATATTTCGAAAAATTGAAAATGTGTGTCGCCCTCTTTGATATTATAATACAAAGGTTTGAAATCTGTAATTGTGTGTTTCGGTAATATAACTAACATGTCACGTGTGAGTAACGTATTGCTTGCTGTGAAATGCATTAGCTAATGATATGATATATATTTTTTCTAGTTTATGGGGTAGTTATGTACACTTGTGAAGGGAGGGGATTCATCTTAAGTTAATTGATTGGAATAGTTTGATAATGGCCCATTGTGACAAACTAGTAAAGGGCAGTAACAATGTCAAGTACTATTATTTAAAATAAGTTGATAACTTCCCTTTGAATTTTAAATTGCTGTTCAACAATTTATACTTTTAAATGTATTTGTTTTCAGACCAAATTATTTGTATGATTACTGGCAAAGAAAACTTGCGATAGGGCGAGAGTACACACTCTATGGTTATAAAGATGATGGTACATCCCATGCATTGCTTCTGTAGAAACATAACTTAGTTGAAATATGAGTCAAACGTGACACTTATGATTATTAAACCAAATGGAAAATTAAAGAGACATACGACAATCTTGATTTCGTTAAAACGCGTAGCTCGTCTATATTACTTGCATTTTTAGAATGAGTGTGTCGCCTTCGTAGCATGGCAGACACTTAGGGGATCGCTTAGTTCGTCGTCTGCCGACGTCCGCCACAATTTAACCTGTAACCTAACCTTGGCCATAATTTGAAAATTAGTTGACCTATGTTCATAAAACTCTACATACATGTTCATCGTACCCCAAGAAATGTTGTAACTCTAGACCAATAACTATGATCTTCATTTTGGCAGAGTTGATTATGCCTGTTTTCATAAAACTTTAACCTGCAACCCAACCTAGCTCACAACTTGGCAAAGTACTGATCTATGGCCATGAAACTTTATTCAGTTCCTCATTATCAATTATCCAATGCAGAGTTATGCCTCTTTTCATAAACCTTAGCAAATTCAGAAAAAAAAGTTCCATAATGCATGAATGATTGCACCTTATTTCGTTAGAGTGTGCTCGTTGAAATATACACACGGCAGGCGACACAAGTGTTCCGTGGAACACCCTTCTGGCTAATTTTATTATTAGAATAGCACAAACAAATAGTTTTTTGTATATTACTATAATGTTGATTATATTGCTTTGTAGAATAAGGAAGAAAATTGAAAATCCAACATTTTGTTTAATTGCATGCAAGCAGGATAACTGAATCGAGTTACTAATTGTAATGTTTGATACAACTTTAAGATTGTCGTGTGCCTCTACTCTATACTTAAGGGAAAATACTAAGAAATTAAATGAGACCATCTTGTATCTCTTGGGGTGAATTGTAAATTCATATATAAACTATATACATGTGTTTATTCATAACTGCTGTGCTGCAATTGATCAATGGCAGCAATTATGAATAAACGCATGCATATAGTTAAATATTAAGTTGTTACTTTTGATACATACTATGATTATTTAGATGCATGTGCACATGTAACATAGTTATATTGTTGTATTAATCTAGAGCTTATCTATACATGGAATCGTTCTAACTATGTTTATGCTGCACGTTGATACATATAGTTAATCAATACTTATCCGATATCTCAGTTTATCCAATACCTCAGTATTCAGTATTTTGTGTGTTGTTAGTCTTTTTTTTATATACGTTATCACAGTATGACCTGTCAACAGTTCGTGTTATAATCTGCCATAGTCAATATATGTGTATTATAAATTTAAAAGCCGGTTCAATGCTTTGGAATTTGCTTTTGTAATCAATGGAAGTCCTTTTTTTTTCATCGTATAATACGCCATGTTTATATGTTCCCAGTTTATTTGGAAGTTAAATAAGAGTTTCACAAATATATATATAAAAATCGTCCTATTACAAATTACTATATCGATTTTTAAATATATATGTTTAATACCGTTTCACTCCTACGTTAAATGTGTATCTTCAATTCAACCATAAAACATAACAACGACTTTAAACTTATACCGGTGAAGACAATTAAACAAATACTTTTTACAATTTCTAATTTAATAATATACGTGTATTAAATAATATAAAGAAAACCACCTACGTCGTGTGGAAATGCTAATGTAAATACGCTGTCTCCCTTGATACGCGAACTACATACATTTGTTTAGTTGTTTCGCATACTAACATACACCTAGGTAGCGCTTAGCTTACTTATGAACTTCCCGTCTAGCAATGATACATGTATACATACTAGAGCTTAGCTTTACTTCTAGTAATGATACATATATACATACTATAGCTTAGCTTACTTATGAACTTCCCCTCCAGCAATGATACACGTATGCATACTAGAGCTTAGCTTTACTAATGAACTTCCCGTCTAGCAATGCTACATGTATATATACTAGAGCTTAGCTTTACGAATGAACTTCCCGTCCAGCAATGCTACATGTATATATACTAGAGCTTAGCTTTACTAATGAACTTCCCGTCTAGCAATGCTACATGTATACATACTGGAGCTTAGCTTTACTAATGAACTCCGCCTCTAGCAATGATACATGTATACATACTAGAGCTTAGCTTTACTTATGAACTTCCCGTCTAGCAATGCTACATGTATACATACTGGAGCTTAGCTTTACTAATGAACTCCGCCTCTAGCAATGATACATGTATACATACTAGAGCTCACCTTTACTAATGAACTTTCCGTCTAGCAATGATACATGTATACATACTGGAGCTTAGCTTTACTAATGAACTTCCCGTCTAGCAATGACACATGAATACATACTGGAGCTTAGCTTTACTAATGAACTTCCCCTCTAGCAATGCTACATGTATATATACTAGAGCTTAGCTTTACTAATGAACTTCCCGTCTAGCAATGATACATGTATACATACTGGAGCTTAGCTTTACTAATGAACTTCCCGTCTAGCAATGATACATGTAAATATACTAGAGCTTACCTATACTAATGAACTTCCCGTCTAGCAATGATACATGCATACATACTAGAGCTTAGCTTACTTATGCACTTCCCGTCTAGTAATGCTATATATATATACCTTTACTAATGAACTTCCCGTCTGGTAATACTACAGGTATGCATACTAGAGCTTAGATTTAATAATGAACTTCCCGTCTAGTAAAGCTACATATATACATACTACAGCTTAGCTTTAATAATGAACGTCCCCTCTAGCAATGATGCACGTATACACACTAGAGCTTAGCTTTACTAATGAACTTTCCGTCTAGCAATGATACATGTATACATACTAGAGCTTAGCTTTACTAATGAACTTTCCGTCTAGCAATAATACATTTATACATACTAGAGCTTAGCTTACTTATGAACTTCCCGTCTAGCAATGATGCATGTACACAAACTATAGCTTAGCTTACTTATGAACTTACCCTCTAGCAATGATACATGTATACATACTAGAGCTTAGCTTTACTAATGAACTTCCCGTCTAGCAATGCTACATGTATATATACTAGAGCTTAGCTTTACTAATGAACGTCCCATCTAGCAATGCTACATGTATACATACTGGAGCTTAGCTTTACTAATGAACTTCCCGTCTAGCAATGATACATGTATATATAGTAGAGCTTAGCTTTACTAATGAACTTCCCATCTAGCAATGATACATGTATACATACTAGAGCTTAGCTATACTAATGAACTTCCCGTCTAGCAATGATACATGTATAATACTACAGCTTAGCTTACTTATGAACTTCCCGTCTAGTAATGATACATGTATACATACTAGAGCTTAGCTTATTTATGAACTTCACGTCTAGTAATGCTATATATATATATATATATATATATATATATATATATATATATATATATATACATACTAGAGCTTACCTTTACTAATGAACTTCCCGTCTGGTAATACTACATGTATGCATACTAGAGTTTAGCTTTAATAATGAACTTCTCGTCTAGTAAAGCTATATATATACATACTAGAGTTTACCTTTAATAATGAACGTCCCCTTTAGCAATGATGCATGTATACACACTAGAGCTTAGCTTTACTAATGAACTTTCCGTCTAACAATGATACATGTATACATGCTAGAGTTTAGCTTTACTAATGAACGTCCCCTCTAGCAATGATACATTTATACACACTAGAGCTTAGCTTTACTAATGAACTTTCCGCCTAGCAATGATACATTTATACATACTAGAGCTTACCTTACTTATGAACTTCCCGTCTAGCAATGGTACATGTATACATACTAGAGCTTAGCTTACTTATGAACTTCCCGTCTAGCAATGATAATGTACACACTCTAGAGCTTAGCTTTAATAATGAACTTCACGTCTAGTAAAGCTACATATATACATACTAGAGCTTAGCTTTAATAATGAACGTCCCCTCTAGCAATGATACATGTATACACACTAGAGCTTAGCTTTACTTATGAACTTTCCGTCTAGCAATGATACATGTATACATACTAGAACTTAGCTTTACTAATGAACGTCCCATCTAGCAATGATAATGTACACATACTAGAGCTTGGCTTACTTATGAACTTCCCCTCTAACAATACTACATGTATACACTATAGAGCTTAGCTTTACTAATAAACTTCCCGTATATCAATGATTCATGTATACACTAGAGCTTAGCTTTACTAATGAACTTCCCTTCTAGCAATGATACATGTATATATACTAGAGCTTAACTTTACTAATGAACTTCCCGTCTAGCAATGATACATGTATACATACTAGAGCTTAGCTTTACTAATGAACTTCCCGTCTAGCAATGATACGTGTATACATACTAGAGTTTTGCTTTACTAATGAACGTCCCCTCTAGCAATGCCACATGTATACATACTAGAGCTTAACTTTACTAATGAACTTTCCGTCTAGCAATGATACATGTATACACATTGGAGCTTAGCTTTACTAATGAACTTCCCGTCTAGCAATGATACATGTATACATACTGGAGCTTAGTTTTACTAATGAACTTCCCGTCTAGCAATGCTACATGTATACATACTGAGCTGAGCTTTACTAATGAAGTTCCCGTCCAGCAATGATACATGTATACATACTGGAGCTTAGTTTTACTAATGAACTTCCCGTCTAGCAATGCTACATGTATACATACTGGAGCTTAGCTTTACTAATGAACTTTCCGTCTTGCAATGCTGCATGTATACATACTGGAGCTTAACTTTACTAATGAACTTCCCGTCTAGCAATGCTACATGTATATATATACTAGAGCTTAGCTTTACTAATGAACTTTCCGTCTAGCAATGCTACATGTATATATACAAGAGCTTAGCTTTACTAATGAACTTTCCGTCTAGCAATGCTACATGTATACATACTGGAGCTTAACTTTACTAATGAACGTTCCGTCTTGCAATGCTACATGTATACAAACTAAAGCTTAACTTTACTAATGAACTTTCCGTCTTGCAATGCTACATGTATACAAACTAGAGCTTAACTTTACTAATGAACTTTCCGTCTTGCAATGCTACATGTATACAAACTAAAGCTTAGCTTTACTAGTTCACACTAATACTAATTCGTAGACGGCCTAGCTCTCGGTCAGAGTGTCGTACATAGTACAGCCAGACGCGTAGCTGGGCTTACGCACCTACACACGTGCGAACAATTATTTGTCAATGTCCGGGGGAAAAAATCGAAAAGAAATATGCGAAAAACGCAATAAAAACTGAAGGGGAGGGGATGGGAGGGGTGAGTCGTATTAAAGTTCCGTATGCTGAACCTGATTTAATTTTGTCTTCTGATTTCAATGTGTATTAAAATAGCAGTCAAAATAAGCTTAAAATTGCTATGGAATATACGCCAAAACTCACCTATGACCGTCTGGCAAAAAAATAATCACGGGGGAGCATGCCCCCAGACTCCCCTAGCGGAGGTGCGTAACTCAAACTTGGACCAGCTACGCGCCTGACAGCAGCCACCACACGGCTATCTATTGAGTATTGAGGGCTATTATTAACGATTTGCAAATAGTGCAAGTTATGTAGGGAAACTTCCGAGACGCCGCGAGTTTAAAAACAATTAATCAAAAATGCCGCCTGTCCCTTTAAGAATTGAAATCTTCAGGTTTCCTATTGTGAGTGTAACGTGACATGCACTTATATGTGTGTTCGTGGTCCGGCATACATTATCAAATGAATTTAATCTTCAGGTTCAGTACCTCCTGCGTGGATTTTAAAAAAAATAATGGCGGTCGATAAATATTGACATACTGTATATCATATGGCCGTCACCAGATTTGGCAACATATCTTGGCAACTTTGAAGCTTCGGTTATATATAATGACACTCATTAAGGTTAAAAACTGAAGTTGTGTATCTTCGAAATGATATTTTATAATGATTATTTGTAACCAAAAAATGTCTAAAATTGCTTCAGTTTTGTATTCCATGGGGAATCATATGATGTTAACAGTTTATGTTTAAGTAACATAATTATTTTTGTATACGTATGTTGAAATAGAGGATTAATTTAGTTTTAAAACCAAACATCGCATTGCATTGTGTATTGTGTGCTACTGGCAATTGGTTAAAAGGACACATGTCAATTTAGATTTTTTAAAAACACCCGGAGTCCCGTTAGTTTTTCTATATAACGTGCATTTGTTCAATCATTAATATTAATTATTAAAAAAAAATAAAGCAAAGTGTTTTTGCATATTACTAACTTTTGATTATTTTGGTTTAAACATATTTTATTTCCAAATAGCTACAACAATACTTGTACACACGAACAAAAGGATCAGAACGAAAGATAAAAGTCTTGATTATTTTGCCCCAATAATACATTTAAACCTTTGGAAGAATAATTAAAACATCAGCAGTTTAAAAATAAACATGATAATGGATTAATACATCGAGACGCTAAATAAAACCTTCAAGATTGCCGTCCGTCCCTTTAATCGAAATAGGATTCCCATTACACAGTCCAACTACAATACACAAACTTTACAAATGCTTTAGTGGGTTTTACATTATTCAAGAATTGGAACTTAATTCCACTGTAACTTCTATTGATAAATAGATTATTTCAGAGTAGGTTAAAGGGACACATGGCAATATGGACACATGGCAATCTTGATTGTTTTTGACTAGCGGCGTCCCGTTAGTTTTTCTACATAAATTGCATTTGTTCAATCATTAATGTTAATTATAAGAATTGTATTAAGCCATTTGTTTTTGCATATTATTAATTTTTGATATTATTGCACCAGTTATATATTAAAACTTATAGTATAATAAGACGACATAATGAATACTTAAAACTTAATTTTTTTAAAAACCAGGGTAAAAATAAAAATGATACTGAATATATAAAACAAGACACCCATTTCAAATACTTCAAGATTGTCGTGTGTCCCTTTAATGGCTATAAATACATAGGTTCTATCCAATAACGTATAAGCCGTGTATTAGTATTATATAGCAGATATATTGGCATTATCATTGTTAAGATTAACGGAGATATATACCCATTGTGTAATCTCCAATACACAAACTTTACAAAGTGTGTGGAACAAAACGTAGATAGATTGAATAATCCGTGATTAATCTGCTTTGTCGATATCGATATTTCAAAAGCACGTGATTAGATATTAACACTGATAAGCGCCTACTTTAGTTGCAGCGGAATTAATTTCAAATTTAAATTTAAATCGAAGGCTAATTTATTGGTACTTAAGGGAAATAACGCTTTTAAATTAAGTAACGATTTTTATTATTTTGGAAAGTTGTTAAAAGGTGTCGATAATTAGGTACGACATAGGGTTTTTACATAGAGTACTTCATACTATGTTCTTAACTTTCAATTTAGACAAATGTCTGTTTTTTACGGGCGTGTACCACCGCCGCCGCCGCCGCCGCCGCCACCACCAACACCACCACCACATGGACTTGCCAATAATGTAGTGTTTCAAGAAAAAATACCTCAAAATCTTACAACCTACATACTTGTTAAACGGCATATATGTAAATTCCCTAGTCGATATTTTTTTTAGATTTTAAAATTACTTAAATTCTAAACCAAATACCCATTTAACATTTAATCCATGTGTAAGGAATTGCATTTAAGGAAAATGATTATGTATTCAAGTGTGTTGACACAGAGATGTACAGTAGCTCGTCGTCTACTAAGTAAAAGTAAACAAGGACGGGCTGATTGTGTTATGTCCATAGACGATACCTATTCATGGGCAAACAGAAAGAACCGATATAATGGGTAATCCATACATAGCCCAACACCTTGTAATATACGGCTGGCTAAAAAATACGCATTTTAAAAGAGATTTTGTTCCAGAAGAATATGGCATAAAACGGCCCCTTAGATCACACAAAATATAAAATTACGTTTATAAATGGAAGAAACATCAGTGTAGCTAGTCTTATTCAACGTTCAGACAAATGAAAATTAAACTTTAAAATATAATATAACTAAATTTAATGGTATGACAGTATGGTAAGAGTAAGGTACTAGAGCCTGGTTTAACACCCCGCACCCACCCACCTCCCCCACCCCCTCCCACCCCATCGGCCTTTTTGCCACTGACCGTTTCAGTGCGGTAGCTCTATTGTCAACCCGTTTGTGTTTGTGATGTCACTAGCCTTGTTTCTTATTAGCTACTTTTCCTGATCGACTGTTATACCTACTTTTGGTGACCCTATAACACGGTTTAAATCCCCAGCGGCCCCACTTGCGGTCCTATTTGCCGTACCCCTATTGTCAACCCTTTTCTGTTTGCGACGTCTCATACTGTACATTTAATATAGTATTTAACTGTTGTTGTAGATGCGTGTTTTGATTGGCTGCGTTCTGTGGATGACGCACTTCCTGTTAAAACTTTTCATCTACTTGTCTTATTATTGTGTCATCCGCCATGATGAGACGCACTGCGACTGATAGGGACGTTTAAGTAAACATAAAAAACATAAACAAATTAAAAATAATAATTGACGCACTATGCGCATTTCTTCAGTTCCTGCTATTTAGTTGTTTTGTTTTTTATTCATACATACATGATCATCGTTGTGTTATATTGCCTATTAATGCTGCTGAGTTTGTTAGCGGATACAGTCTGATGGGGGTTTCTTTCCTTACACTGTCCTGTTTCATTGGGATGACAATATGGTAGTGAGGTTTGGAGAACATTAGAACCTAGTTTAAACACTCTGCCTGTAGCTACTTTGCTTGTGTTTGTTTTTCCGCTCTTGGAAATCCATCTTTGGAATGGCGGTTGTCAACAGATGTTATTGTTTATCTAAATTTCACCAGTTTGTAATTTGAAATATAAATATGTTTTAAACAAGGATTTATATAAATCACCATATAAGTATGTACAAGAGACTATTATAGTTCAAACATAAACATATACCAGGGGCGTAGAGTGGCCCGTTTTCAGTATACTCCTAAAACGAGGTGCGAAGCTTAAATTGGTAATTTCCACCCTTTTTATTGCATTTTTCAACTTTTTTTATTTATTTTTTATTCTTTACTTTTCAAAGTTACTCCCGTGAGTAAGGGAGTATGCCATGCTACGCACCTGTATGCATACAAATAAATATTTAGTAACCCATTCTAATATTGACTTTTAAATCTAAGAATTATCCAAACATCATATGTTGAAAGCAGTTTTAAAAACAAGTGCGATCACGCAGTCGTATTCACAGTGACTTACGCATTACACCAAATATTTAGATCTGGTTTGGACTGATTAGCATCGGTTTCTCAAAACTGTCACGGATATGACGATTTTTGATAAGAGTATTGATATATAAAGTGATGTGTACATACTCCATAATGAAGAAAATTATAATTAGCGAGATGCATGGCCCTTACTTTGAGAGTTGTTGAGCTCAGTTTTACTGATTAAGGATACATTGCTGAGAAGTTGAGAATCTACGGACATTTTATGACTCGAGTATTAAATAGCGTTCTTCAAGTGTTTTGCAATCGTACAACGTAGCTTTTGTACTTCTCCAACCTGTTTTAATATGTTGCTTTGTAAACATCTGACATTTACGAAGAATTAGTTTGGTTGTCAACTTGAAACATTTATTCAACCCTTTTTTTGTGGTTTTTTTAATGAGTTTCTACAAATTTCCTATTTGTTAGTTGTCCCTTTTATATAATCGAAATGTATTAGTATGAGTTGGTAATGTACGATTATGTAGTTGTGTAAGTATAGAATAGAGCATGAGTTGTGCACGTGTGCGGGGAGATAATGCACGAGCGTTAGCGGCATTATCGTCCGTACACGTGCAAGACTCATGCTCTATTGTATTTGTACCACAATAACTAACATATGCTGTGTATATCCTCGGGTATTACACGATGCATAGTGTGTATTTAGGATAGTGTGGTACAATGTGTTTGTATACATTGCGAGGGGCTGGCGTGGCGCAGTCGGTAGCGCGGCGGATTTGTAACCGGAGGCCCCGGGTTCAATCCTCCGTGGTGCCACTGAGTTCCGTCGGTGTGTTCTTGGGCAAGACACTTTACCTTAGCCTCGTCCGTCGGATGGGGACGTAAACCGGGCGGTCCCGTGTATCGGTCTATCCTCCGAGCACGTTAAAGAACCATAGGAATCTATTCGATAATAAGAGTAGGGCAGGTTCCCGGATTCCTATGTATCCTTCCCCTCTCTCTGGGGCGGCTCTAAATAACCTATACTGTGTTGATGAGCCGTTAAACAACATTCAATTGTATACATTGCATTATAGGCTTTGCAGAGCATGTCGTCATAACACGTGAACGGGAGCCCAATTAGGATAAACATATATAGAACCATATGTGGTCTATACTTGTGTGCCTGATAACCTGAACTGTGTAATCTCTATTGATTAGTTTTAATCCGCCTTGTCAGATTTAATATAAACCATTGATATATTTTGTAATATTTTCTGTAAATCCTCATTTGAACAATATCCTATTTCCATTAATCCCTAGGTGCCAGGTATATACGATTTGAAAAATCTTTTATGAGCGCCATGTTTTTGTCCATGCGTCTCTTTAAGCGGAGCTATTGTTCGACTTAGCAACAGCCTATACTGCTCGTTTCGTAGTTTTGTGTTGGTCATGATTGCTTGTGCTTAATCGAATCAGTAAAATCTAAGTGTTATAACTTTGACAAGTGTAACAAACATTGACTATTGAATGTGTGAATATATCGCGGAATGACTAAACTGAATTGTAACTGGTCCTAGGACATTTTATTTTGATTGTGGAATAAGAGAAACTTTGAAAAACAAATAACATTTTGGATTATATTGAGTGTTTTGTTTTTATAGAACTACCCCGGCCGGAAGTGTAACCCCAGGATATACACCAAGACCGACACCAGGACCAACACCGTTTTAAAGATGGCAGATAGCAGATCAAATTCCGCGGCGGATAGGAAACGACAAAATAAATTATATCGTACCCCACCAACGCCTCCTCCGGAGGATCTTCTTAAGGAAGAAAAGGGGTTTGTTTTAGACTGTAATGCAGTTAGCAGCATCTCTTGTGACTTTTCTAAAGCTAATCCAAAACTAGGGCCAGTTGTACCTCCTTATAATTCACAGAAAGATGGTCATGTAAATAATTATTTTAAGTTCGACGGGGTTCATAAAACACTTGCGAAAACTGGACAGGTTTGTAAACTTTTCATATTTGATCATTCATAATAAATCTTGTAGCTGTTTGCAACATTTACGTCAATAAGTTATTCAGGTTGTTTGTGTCTGATTTATTTTCTTTAACATTTATTCTATAGCTTTTCATTCATGTTTTGGTAATGTTTTGTAATACCTTGCGTTACCATCTCGTTTTTCAAGTACAGTTATATTTACGTTTAAATGTATAGAAATGATAAGAATGACTATTTAAGCCCGATGTTAAGGGTAGTTTAACATGTTTTCAATGCTAATGTAAGAGTGTGTATATTCTATGTTCATAGTTATAATTCCGCCTGTTTTGTGACACATCTCTTGCCTATGTGTTTAGCAAAAATGTTGATTTTTTAACTGGCCAATGCAAATCTACACAGTCCTTAACAGAAATCGCATTAGCCATCGATCGCATTTATGTGTTACTAAAAAAGATTCTTAATTTGTATTTGAACTAAAATCAATAGTGCTCTATTGTCTAAAGGAAGGGTTTTTCTCTGCTGAGACTGATGTCATATGAATACACCACTTTTTCGAATTTTGTATTGATATCAGTAAACTAAGAATGTAATTTTTGCTTAATTGGTTTGATTTTTAAAAAAAAAACAATTCGGTCGTATATAAACATTTAATGTTAGAGTAAATGTATGTGTAAGACAAGCACGAGTCTCTATAACGTGTACAACTCTGTTGTACAATGTATCGATCACAGAATCATGGTCTACTTTGTAGTTAAACATTTCTTTTACATTTTGCAACTTATATTAATCACTCTCGGTGGCTTCCAGTGCAGAACCCGTGGAGAAATGTGGATAAATTATCTTTCTCAAGGATAAAAACCATGGCCACGGCGAGGATCGAACTCATGACCTTTCGATCTGTAGTCCGACGCTCCACCACTGGCACAAGCATTTTACTTGACTGTAAAATGATAAGTAAAATGTTAATAGACCCTACTCATGTAGACAATATTGAAGGTGTTGTTGATGATGTTTTTGTTCTTGTTTCTCCGGATATTTGTATCAGGACACAACATGAACTATTAAAATTAATGTGATAGGCTATGGTATTGTACACGTTTCGTATTTATATGAGTCAGTAGAAGCAAATGAATAAATGTATACATTATGACCTTGTTGTGTACGTATAATTAGTTATTAGTATGTATATACACGGACTCACAAACAGATATATAAACAACTTGTTATCGCCGTAACTTATCAGCTATATTCTCAAATAACTAAATGCATCGTTTATTCCATTATAATGATTTTATATTTGACACGTAGCATTTTGTTGGTATATCATTTTGTAGAGAATCAATAGATGTTATATTTCTGTATACACAAGGACTCCTATCAGCTAAAACGTCAGTTGTATTGCGTATTCATTTTATATGTAGAATATTTGAATTGTACATGGAGTGTTTTTCATTAAATAAATGTGTGCTTTACAATTGCCTTGTGTATTGACTGGTCCTACGTTTGCATCTAATTGTATTACCATAATACAAAACACGTATCGCGCAATATAATGGCGTCGTTATGGTATTCAAGTTTACATTGGATGTTTTCATTGAACGTAATTCAAAAGCATTCTTTGTAGTAATGGTTCCTTAGAAGTCAGCCATGAACGTGTACATTATGATAATTACATTACCATTTCAAGTTTACGACTAAGGTCAATATGGTTGCTATAGTTATTAAAGTAGAATCATAGTAAAACATAAAATACGGTAAAATGTATCATTAACAGGTAAATGTGCTATTCTGTTTAGAATTACATTCGATTTTATACATACAAAAAAACAAAAACAAAAACACGATAATTACAAGGAAAAGGCTTGCGCATGCATGTATGCGACACCACAAATATAAACGGGTTGATGACATAAGAGGTACCCATTACGTGGTCCCGCCTTAATTCCATTGAACGATGGGAAAACGTATATTAGCAGGATATTATAACGGATATTTCGACAATAAAACATGTTATAAAACATTTTTTTACTGAACAAAATGCGATAACTTGTTTAAAATTACCTATTAAATGTTTTAATTTTACATTATGCAAGCTTCTTAAGCCGAAATTAAGGTTTTATTCCATACCCCAGCCAACCCCGTTTTCGCTTCTTGGAGAAAGGGTTGGATGGGGTATGAAAGTTAATACTCGGACCGCGTAATGGCACCTTAAAATGGTCAATGGAAAAGGCCGATATAAGTTTAAAACATGTTTCTAGGTGTGGAATAAAAAAAGAGGCATAAGCAAACCTCACTCATACCCTATTGTCATCCAATAAAACGGGACAGTGTAAATAAAGAAATCCTCGCCTAGCTATACCCTCTTGAAAACTAGCAAGCATTAATATGCAATATGAGTATAACACAAAGATGATCATGTATATATGATATATTTAACAACTCTTCTGCACCGGGAACTATCACAAACTGACTTCTGTGCAATACACTGCATGTTTATTGGTTGACCCATTTACAGTTCGCTTCTGTGCATTACTCTTTGATTGTGCGATGACCGGATTGTGGACCATATGATGACGTCTACCTAAATCCTGAAAAAAAGCATGGAAAGCCACAAAGCAAGAACTCAAAGGTCAGATTAACAAGATAATGCATCATCAAGGGCACGACAATATACACATGAAGCCAAGCATCAAACGGTACCATCACGTTCAGGATTTAGGTAGACGTCATCACAGGGTTCACAATCCGTCTGGTCATCGCACAATCAGAGAGGAAAGAATAGTAGCGAACTGTAAATGGGTCAAGCAGTAAACATGCAGTACATTGCAAAATTATAGGGTCATAACCTCTTTTGATAATAAGCTTAATACAGATTGTATAAAGGTGATCATCACCAAGGTTATTGGCGAAGTTTGTAAATCACGAAGGTACTGACTGTAGCAAACACGTTTTGGCCTGGGGTGGTCGCATAATGGATTCCAGCAAAAACGTCTTCTTTCCTTTTGTAAACAAATGCATTTTCACTTGTTTCATGTCCCAATTTGGTTTTTATTACATTCAATTTGATGATCTATTTAAGACATGTAAGGTTTTAATTTGATTATATTTCGCTTATATGGAAATGGGTCTTTAAATACAGTTTCTGGCCATATATTGGCATCTCAGTGTTTGTATTTTTAGACGGTGCAGTCATTCGTGATACAAGTTCTTTCTTAAAAGACTTGTCTGTACATTGTTTAAAATGAACCTGAATGTGACTTACAAAATTACATTTGTATTTATTAAATATTAAGCAAAGAACAATGGGCATGTGCATGTCAATTATGTTCGTCGTAATTTGTGCACACCTGTAAAAATAGCTCACTCACTACTGACATATATTGATGTTTTATTTGATCTGTCAGTCTGACTAGTTTTATGTAAATTCATTTCAAGTATGCATACTGGAATTCAAATGAACTGTATGTGAAATGCAGTGGTAATCTGTACACAAAATGTATACAAAATGTATACACGAGAGAAGGTCATTGGAAATGGTTGTTTCCAAATAACAGCATTGGTTCGATTTAATTTATTCAGTGAATAACTTTTGATCAAATCCATTCTGTATATTTAACAAATGGCCATAATAGCGTTATTGGGTTGTCAAGAATAGGAATATATATATAAGGGTGCCAACAGTCTTTTGTGATTATTTTTACGTGTGTTTTGTATTATAAATATGCAATACGACACTAAGAACGAGTTCTGGTTATTACATTAATTACATGATGCCATTATGGTATCTATCATGTAGAATATTACAGAATATTACGGGAAAAAAACACTCAATAACATAGGAAAGGCTATTGTTAACTAGATGAATATTTACTTCAATCACTCAGTTATACTATATCTTCATATTGAACTGGGCCAAACATCTTGTAATCTATATAACATCTACATAAGAAATATATTAAATTGACTCTTGTTGATCTTAAATAAATTGGAATCGCCTCCTACTCAAAAGCTTTGTTAATTCCTTAAAAGGATCACTGCCGTGTTAAAAATGATAGATTTGACACATGGGCAGGACGGCATTGAATGTTTGAAAGACGACATTATAAAGCGTACATAACAACATTTTCACTGCGAATGTATAAATACATAAAATGAACCATTTATGGTTTATTGCCATGAAATCCGATACAGGGGAGATACACGCTAACATGGTGCGGTGTTAATACCGAGTTTTCAATGATTTCAAAGGAATTAACACTCCGTACTTGATAGTTAAAGTTCATGTATTGATCAGCCTTTTGAAATGTATAAACCCTATGTACATAGTAAAGAATGTAAAAATTATGGTGAATTGAACGACTCACTTTATGGCGTGAAGACCTTATAATACTTGATTTAAATTTTTGAGTGCTGTACATACCGCATTGAAATGACCAGAACAATAAAATGGAATAAATAATGCAAATTTATTAAATTTCACGCTTCTGTTTAATATTTCATAATTCTGTTTAATGTTTTACACTTCTCCTTAATATATTATTTACGTGTAATTGATTTCTATCATGTCGTATTTCATCACGCACGATTCAACTGCTTACGTTAAAGGGACACACGGCAATCTTGAAGTATTTGAAATAGGTGTCTCGATTTATATATCCAGTATCATTTTTACTTTTGCCCTGGTGACATTTAAGTAAATAAAATTTTAAGTATTCACTATTTCGTCTTATTATACTATAAGTTTTAATATATTATTGGTGCATTAATATCTAAAATTAATAATATGCACAAACAAATGGCTTAATACAATTCTTATAATTAACATTAATGATTGAACAAATGCAATGTATGTAGAAAAACTAACGGAACGCCGCTAGTTTTTAAAAAATCAAGATTGCCATGTGTCCTTTAATTTCACATCAGCAATCAAACAATATACGAGTTCCATACAACTAGACTATTTTAACTAGACTATTTGAACTATATGTTCTTGCTTCAGTTTAATTATTTTTTCTTTTTATCCCTTACATGCTTTAAAACTTACAAGTTACAGGTAAGTATAGCCCTAATCTAAACAGTCACATTCAGGTTAAGGCTATGCGGTGCTATGACCTTTTTTTAAAAAAAAAAGGCTTAGCACAAAAGTTCTACTAGAATAAACTTCATATCAAGATTTACGTTTTGTTCGCTAGTTTAAATATGTGCAGGTTACGCGTTCATTGTAACTTTCTTAAACGTGGAACATGAACCTCGTTAATTATATCCACTAAAATTCAAATCGATTTATTCTTATCTCTTTATTATAACAGAACACACGAACATAAAATAGGTGGTATGAACGCTATTTGTAAATTCTTCCCCGTCTAAGTTCTCATGTACTTGTCATGGTATGTCTGTCTGTTTCATATTACTTTATAATCTGTCTATGTTGCTCCGTCTATCCTCGAGCCCAATCTCTACCCGGAGTTGACGTTCCTTGCATACACATACACCTCTGCCAACGTCTCACCAAATACCAAGAAACTTTAGCAAACGATGAAAAACGATTGAAATGCAATATTTCTTGATGGCAATTAACTTTCTTTCTGAATTAACTTTATATGAAATGCTTATATTACAAAACATTTGTTCGGCTTGAATGTTTTAAAATATAAATTATGCTCATAATTATATTGCGGTAGAACAAAGGTTGTACTTTGGCACAAAGGTTTGTACTTTGGCATATCGCTCCGCAGTCAAAACATTAAAATAGGCACCACCAATATCACATAGCTCTTAATGGTCATGTGACAAATCATCATGTGATCGCAGGCTACTTTTTTAGACGTCGACAGATGTCAGTGTAATAGCCTCTAGGAGTGATTGCCTCCAGCCAAGTAAAAACAAAAGGAATCTACTCGATAGTAAGAAGAGGATGATCCATGTGTTTACTCTCTCCCTCTCTCTCTCCCTCTCTATATCTCCCTCTCTCTCTCTCTCTCTCCCTCTCTTTTCGCGTCCGTTGTTTTTGTATTTTTAGTTTATTTTTTGGTTTATGTTATGCTGTCTTTCATTTCTGTAACCAAACGTAGCAACTCGAAGGAATCAACGTACCAGCTCGAAAAGCATATGCAGTGCACCTGCAACAAACTCGTAAAACAGGAAGATGCATCCAGCGGGGTCACAGAATACCAACCTGTCCACAAAAGTGCAAGGCATTGCATGAACAATGTTTCTGTAGATATTGGCAGGAACTCTAGATGATCTAGAGACATTGGATAAACAGTTTTGGCAGTCATTTATTAAACATGTAAATTTTTAGACAAAAGGCATCATTCGAGACGAACGAAGACAATTATTTATTTTTTGGAACAAACTATGTAATCATTTCAAATATTTACGCATTGTTACATGTTCAGTGTATGTTCTGCTTTTAATCAGCAGCAAGCATTTTCTCTTTGTCTTGAATGCACATATTCTAATAGCAAACATCCTTTTGACAACTAAGGATGAAATATTCTAGCAGGCTTCCCCCTGACTGAGGCCCTCACTGGGTGTTCTTATTCGTCAGATTCCTTAAAGTTAGACCACTGTTCCCTACATCCCTAAACGTATTTTTCCTTTTAGGTCACTATTCCCTAGATCTCTGAAATTAGGCTTTTGATCCCTGCATCCTTTAAAACAATTGCCAATTTTCCCAAGTTTCAAAAAATAAATAAATAAATGATCATGTTCCCCATATCCATTAAGCCCCTATGGAGGACTTCTTGTCAAATGCCTGAAACAAGTTACTTTAAAGACAAAGCTAAAATTAGTCTGAAGAGGATTTACAACACTTTTTTGTTTTATTACACTTTTCGGAGGTCTTCTTGGATAAATTTCAAGTGTCGTTAAAAAATAAAGAAACAACTACAAGATTTATAACACTCAGTTACCCAAAATAAAATGTACAATCAATATTCAATTTGGAGAATCAACCGAATATTCATATATTAAATATTTGTGTTTCAGGCAGCACCCGGAACTTCGATAGATGGGCCTGTTATGGATTACTTTGAAGAAAAAGGTGCCGGATTCCAATATGTCGGTCTACGAAACGAATCTGGTGGTGGTACGTATGCTTTCTCTTTTTTCGCCTCATTATCTTTTCATTTAAAAAGATAAGTGCTAATTGACTTGGCAAAAGTCCGAGCAACAAGAGAACAACCACGACAAGACCAGATTGAAGACAAACATTCAAACCAGCCGTATCAGGATTTAGGTAGACGTCATCATAAGATCAATTTTATGTTGTTCATCACACAATCAAAGAGGAGAGTATAGTAGTGAACTGTATGTAAATGGGTCCACCATTAAACATGCAGTGCCTTGCCTAATGATAGGGGCATAACCTCGTTAAATAAACCTTCTAGAACGGTGTATACTGATTTTATGTGTATACTGATTTTATGAAATTGATCATGACCAAGGATCTTACGAAATTTGTAAATCACGTCGCCATAGTAGTCATTCCTGGTTTTACAAAGCTTATGGATGTCAAAGTCCTCATCTTGACTACAAGCTCTAGAAAAACGAACAGAGAAGTTGCTTGGCGAACATCCCCGTTTAAGTGGAGATTATTAGCAATGTCTACATTGTATCCTCTCTCTTGTCATAGATTCTGCCTTCTCCATTTTCATTCGAGAAAAGAAGCGAAAATATACGAAATATTAGCTTTGCTGAGCTGAAGTTATTTACGATGTATATTATTAACAATAGTAGAATGGAAAAGGGTGACAATGTTCAATATATCATCCAGATACCGAGAGACTAGATACCTAGAGAGGTGCTATTAAAGTATCCGGTGAAATTTCTTTCCTAGCAATACCACATCCATTTCAGGTCATTCGAGGGAGCTTGTAGATGGACATGCACAGTTTATGCAAGGTATAAAGCCGGTGACGGGCTACAACGGATCGTACGGCTTCAGACGAAACACTCCGTGGCTTCGACAAAGTCCGTCTCCTTTCGGAACCGCGAGCAGATCTCCGGCGCACGAGATCACTGTTGTTCCACGTGAGACACCAGGCAGAACGGTTCAAGCAAAGTGATTTAGTAATAAATCAAAGTTGTGGTTACAACATATACTAACTTATAAAATGTAATCTATGGACTTGAATTCACATCAGCATTACTAATGACATTTGAAAATGTATTATCATTGTTCACACTGCTGGCTTTAGTGATATATATATAATTTGATTATGCCACGTTTTTTATTCCATACTCGATACTGGTTTGCTAATCTACATCATGTCCATAAAAGATCGATCTACGGGAAACGTAATAGTTGAAACAGGCAGGCATGTTTTATAATTGGTATATATTTTAGTTTAAATATGAAAACGATGTTTTATCGTTGGTTAAATGGTTTCTCACCACTTTGTTTTTCAACTGCAAAAGACTCTTACGGCTTCATTGATTGTTCTTTCGAAATATAGGACACATTACATGTCTTTGTCACAAAACAGACAGAAATTATACTATGGCTCTCTTTTTGTCTATCTTTTCATTAAATGCTTATTTGATAAATCTAGTTTTATATAACATTGTTAATTTTCGACGATATCCTTATTTTGTTTGCATTGCTTTTATCATTTTTTTCTTTGCATTCTCAAATCACTATAGCATTTTAAGAATGTATGTTGACATTTAATGTAAAATATGTCTACACGTACATCTCTATTTTGATGAGCCAACAAAAACAAGATAAACATTCATAACTAAAATGAGAAACAGAGTAAACGCTTAATAACTTTAGAACATATTATTTAGTAACTAAGTGCATTTTGACAATATTCGTTAGTGAAATATGTATCTATGTACAATCTGCAATAGTAACACTATTATGTTAATTTGCTCAAAACCGAATGTTAATTTGTATATGTGAATGTAATAATAAAGGCCAAAGTTTGGTTTCATTTTGGCATGTCCATGCATAAGAATTACAATGGACATATCGTTTACTTAACATTATATAACGTAATATGTGTGATGTTTTGTTTACAGGTGTTGTTTTATAATTTTTATTATTGTTTATCTTGTCTGTGATAAAATACAAATTAAACCAAAACAAAACTGATACCATGCTATGTGTGTATTTTGAACATCCAACGTATTAACAGCAGAACAATCATATTTTATGATATGTTTAACAGTCATTTTAATTAACATGTATGAATTGAATTGGAGTTTTAAGGCGCACCAAAACATGAAAGGTTATATGGCGCCTAACAGGAATGAACATGACAGGCTCATCCCCCATGTACATCGAGATAAAATATGAAGAATGGCCCTAAAACCTTCTCACCTGCAGAACTGCAGAGTTGCTGCAAATTCTATTGTAGACACTCCATTTACGCTGGAGCCACGTTTATTGTTTTTCTGCCACTGCTCTAGTGATTTGAGCGAGATGGCACCTGAAACAATGCAGGGGTCATGATGAAGACCTTTAATGAGCATGAACAAAAAATGATAAAATGAACATGAATTTGTGGGGTGGTGCCCTATTATTTGCCCCGAAACCACACGGGGTGAACATGTATGAGATACTATTCAATATAAAGTATTGAACGAAAAAATGCAAAAGACATATAAAATAAGTTATATATATATATAGAATGTCCATTCAGTAGTTGATGACCTATGTTGGTACTTCTTTACAGAATGGACATAAGCGATGATCAACATTTAGGTTTTAATATCTGCCAGTCTTGACATTTAACCCTTAGCCCGCTAAGCACGACTACAATAGCCTTTGCGTTCATTGTAAACCCAGATCAGCCTTCGAGTAACTCGCATAACCCTTTGTCACATAAATGGTATGGTCTTAATTCAAAGAAAGAACAGTCCATTGTATATATGTAGGGGTTAAGGGTTAATGGAAGAAGTAGATGCTAAAGTCGAAGAGGAAATGTAACGTGCTCATTACGCAGTAATCAAAAAACAACAACGTGTGTTTAACAACAAGTAGATCTACATGGAATATATTAACATTTGAAAATAAAGAGTGAGCATCACAAACAAATGTGTGTAACGCAAAATAAGGCCGCGGGGCGTTTGGATCTGGTTCTAGGGTCCGTCAACCCTCACTTTAACCCTATTGTCAAACCATTTAAACTGAACGTTTGTATCTATGTTTTGTAAATTGCGTCACTGTAGAAATCCGGTTGTGATAGTCCTTGTCGCAGAATAGTTTTGTGATAACTTGTATGTTTTAAAAGTGGAGAGTTACGATATTACAATTTGGCAAGGTCTTTCGAAGTTTGTGACTTTAAAGTAGAATATCGCTTAAGCCGGTGCTAGGAAGCGTGAGAGGTGGCATACTCAATAAAACCGAGTCTGCTACTTATCTCTTGTTTGTGTTTGTTGCTTCCAAAGGATCCATTTTCAGTATTTATTATTATAATGGTAGAGCTCATGGAGGAGCTTTTATGCTATACAATGGTTACCAATGTCAAGGTCCGCAACTTGGCTGCAACCGCTTGAAAAACAGATGTCATACATATACCCTCATCAGATATGGCTCGCGAAAAGCTCCCGTCTACGTGCGAATAATTAACAATGTCAAAACTGAAATCATGACATTGCAATGGGTTTGTCTTGTCAAAAAAAACACTATGCAGTATCAATAGGTGATATAAGTAAAAAAGAAAGACGATAATGTATATATGAATATAAAACAAAGACCTAAAAAGCCACATGGTTGGTAATTCAATAAACTTGACTGAAGCCAGGACAACTTAAGGGCAAGACAAGACACGACAAGACAAATTTGAAGACAAATTTAATATGGGTAAGTATTACTCCATTTTCGATAGACAGATACAAATCGAGAAATGAAGCCAGAAAATCGGAATGGTTAGCTTTGTTGGGTTGAATCTCTTTACGATAGATAGTACTAATAAAAATCGTGTTTTTGGAAGACGTAAACAACCGATACGGCTATTTATAATATTAAGCGTTCTCTTTTTTAACGTTGAAAGAGAATCGGGTCTGTTTGCTTTGTTTACACCATTTTATACTAAAATCCTCGATTCGAGCACGACAAGCGTTAACATCATGAAGGCAATTTATGCTTTGGACCTTTGCAAAAAAAGGCCGAATGCGTGTCTCTATAATATTAAAAGCAGCAGTGATAACATGACCAGCCGGGGCAAAGCTTTCTTCTTGTTTTGTTAAAGCCTTATCACAGTGCTTTGGAGAGTTAAACCCTATGATATAAAGGTCTGATATAAAGGTCTGATATAAAGGTCTGAAACAATATTGTTGTTGTTCTCCTCACGTATCTGTGTATTTATTGTGCTCATTTTTAGGTTGTTCAGTCATTATTATTTGAAATTGTATGAAGTATAAAAACAAAAACTGTTTAAAATGGGTAAAAATATAGGAGACACATCCAATAAAATTGTCAAAATCACTGTGAACAGATAGACTAAGATGCTAAGGCCTGAACACTATTTTAGAACATTTTACCTACTTGTATACCAACTATTATGTATTGCCTAAAATCATACTATTATAAGGTTACCGTGAAATTTTAACAGACATATGTTTTAATCCATTACGCCATCCTTTATTAGTTTAGAATTGGTGTTAAAGGGTTACACATTGTCATATACAAATAGTGAATTATATTAATAGTCATTACAAAAGCATACAAATAGTGAATTATATTAATAATCATTACAAAAGCATACAAATAGTGAATTATATTAATAGTCATTACAAAAGTAATATATAGATAGCATATATGTATAAACTTATATATTTCGGATTATTTTTTTATCGATTGATTATTAGTAAACTATTTAGTCGTCCGGTAAAGATAACATGAATGAGAACTAATTCGTCAAGTAAGCGTTGTCTGTCAAAAACACATAAACCTAGCAAGACTTCTAGCCGGTATTGAACGGTCTCTTAAGATCACAACCATTTCGTGTTTTTTTTTATTAATTTCAACGTCTGATAACGCTGTATGATACATGATTTATTATGCTAACACGTGCAACTCTTACAATACTTCACGCACTATCTGACCTTTAACACAGGTCGTGCGGGGGAATTATGGCTGTGTAAGCCAACGTAGGTGGGGTATCTTCCTTTGGTTTAAACATATTTTATTTCAAAGAAAGTATTACGTACAATAACCATAACATATCTTCCTTTGATACCTTTATAAAGAAGGTCTTATCAATATGCAAACGATGGATCCCATGAAAGACGCTGGAACAAGCTAGAAGTGATTGCACTTAAAAAAAGTGTGTTTTTTCTTCCTCAAATTAGTTCTTAAAGGAAAATATAAAACCACATTAACCGTAATATATATATCTTATCTATTTCTTAAGTTGGCTTTAATTTTCCAAAAGTTAACTCCTTTTTCGAACTCGTCCGAGCGTTCATCTGTGCAAGTTTGGTTTGATAAATATACTGAAAGGAAAAAGAAACGCGACACGGGAATTTCCGCTATAGTTTATACTGCACACTTAATTCCATATATATTCCAAGGAAATGTTTTGTAAAAAAAAAAGTTGCAGTTAGTTAGAGAAAGGACTCAACTGTGATGTTGTAGGCCTTTTAACCACAGTACACGTTGTAACAAGAAATTCATAAATGTTGAAGTTCCTCTTTGAAAAATTGAGCCAGTTCAGTACTGTATTTAACGTAAAGAGTTTGCAAAATTTTGCATCCTATGTTTGCTCCAAACGCGTACTCTGTCAATAATGAAACTTTGCAGGAATACTATTTTTGTTGTGTTACGTGTTTTTTTAGTCTGTTTTTCGAAAGGAAAGATCTTACGTAGCCATGTACCATTCGATTAACAGCAGCATATTGTACATACAATATATAGCGGAAATTCCCGTGTCGCGTTTCTTTTTCCTTTCAGTATATATAGTATAGCCTTTTTATAATAATCAAGCAATGATATACGCGGTAACGTTAATTTTCAAAAGTATGGGATTACATAATGTTGCGAAATATAGGATGAGTCAATGTATATGGATTTTGGTTTGAATACACGAAGAAGAACGCTGTGATAAAAAAAGATAATTTTTAGAAAATGCGCTTGTTAAACCACTTAGGAGTATTTCAACTAAGCGGGCAAAGAACAATTTGAAAAACTACGTGTCTGCTCAAACATCACAATGGCGTTTTATTTACAAATTTTAACAAAACATGCACACTTTCCCTGCCATACCAAACCGCAAAATAAATATCACGTACAACAAATTGACTTACATTGTAACTAAATAGTAATACTACACTTTTTTCTAAATTCCAACAAAATTCGTAAAAACTTGTGTCGGCAAACAGGCTTTTATCATTACATAATGCAGTTATTTATACGTTCATTCTTCCACACACAACACATTGGTTTCGGTCGGGACCTCACAGCGATCGCCGGTCCAGATTCGGTCTCCCGTGCACGTCATGGGGACAAAATTACCACGTGAACAGATGATGAACATGGTACATTTGCCGCACACGTGGAATATTCCCTGTTTATTGATGCAGGCGTCCCTGTCATCCAGGTGTATACACACTGTAACGAAACAAAAACGGTTACAGAAGTTTCTAAATTTGTAGAATTTGCTCTTATCAGGTCAATAGAGAGGGAAATTATGTCACTTGCATACATATTTGAATTAGGTTAATGTGTATATGGATAGTAAATTAGATTTACAGAAAGCAATCTACTAAAACCAACCATCAAAAAAACAAACAAGAATCACATGGATAAATTATCATTTACACGCTAAGTACACGACCTCCATAGACAAAAACAGTATTGACAACGCGGGTACTGCCTTGTGAACAGTCATACAAGGACACTGTGGGTTAAAACCAGGTTCTAGTAGGAACCAAAACTCACCCTTACCCTACAGTTAGATTTATATTAATGTCAAACGGGATGTTTAAAGTAACAAAAATAAAAGTTGGTGAAAAAGGTAGGACTTCTACAGACCAGTAAATGTGTCGAAACATTTTTGCGACAAATACTTCGACACTGATACAATGAATATATGCATTTCTATTTTAAAGATATATCTATCTTAAAGAGATAGCTGTCTACTTTTAAAGAGATATCTTTGTTTGGGAATAAATAATAATGTGGTTCGCCATATCTAACTAAGTTTAACTTACTGCTTGTACAGTCTCTTCCCCGCCAATCACCGCGACAAATACATGTTATGTGATCCCCATTACTGGCACATAGTCCGTCATGCTGGCATGGGTTCCTAGGGTAACATGTCTTCTTGTCGTCCATATCTTGTATGACTGAAATGTGAAAATTGTATAACTGGTTACGCATGGACATCAACTAGCTTACAGAAACGCCGGAACCAATTGGATACTGAGTGCAAATTCACAGGTGGAGGTCATAGACCACTATTGCATTATCCACTATTTTTCCATAGACTTACTGTTTAATGTTTTTCCATCGGACATGCAAACCATCTGACATGCAAACAACAACCCCAGGCTTACTGTTGCTTACCCTGCTGCACAGATGCAGCTTAGATACATGTAAACAGGAACTTCTTTTTAGGAGTTGACCTATTTTTAGTGCCACTTCTAAATGTTCGAAGGTCATGACCCTACAATTTGAGGGAATCACAAATAAATTTATGAAAATCACCCGATTTCTTTTTTATTCTGCCTTATCATAGAGCTCATACAAATGAAAGCTATGTAAAATAATAATCAGAAATAAATAACAAATTCAAGTTAACCTAATTGAATTTCCCACCTAGTCTATCATCCAATCAAAATAAGGCTTACGTATGCATTAGGCATTGGGGTTTACCGTATACTTTTTCCGCCAATCAGACCGGTTTTTGCAATAGGGTACTGTAACCTAGAGACAACTGGATACTTACTCCCTGTCACAAATAAAGACGCTTTCTGGACTGAATTCACAAAACTGTTTCCACTTTCAGCGAAATTGAACCAAGTATACAAAAGGTTCACACAATGTCCTATGTCACCCAGTCGGAGACGTGTGTCTTCTCGAGTAAACTATCTTATGTCCTATCTCACGCTATCGTGGACGTCAGTTTTCCCGGATTGTCTATCTTTTCTCTGTATTCTGCGGTCGACGATTATTTCTGTTATAAATTGTGGAGCTTTTTCTCGTTATGTATAATAAGAAAACAAAAACAATATCAGATAGCAAAAGAAATGGATGACTTTGTTTTTGTTATCAACTCACTTCTTTCCTGTGTTAGACATTGTATGTAACACGCGCGATTCTGCACCGCGGCTCCGATACAAACTGTACCCTCGAGCTCACATTTCCTCTCTCTGGATTGTTGTCCTTCCCCACATTCCGAAGAACATGCACCCCAGGACTTCCACGCTGCCCACGTACCTTAGAATAAAAAAAATAAGGAAATTAGAGCAATTATACTTGCCATACAGTATAAATTCAAAACAGTATCCATCTTGTACATTGGACATTCAATACAATCTTGTAACATAACATAGTGTGTTTTTAAAGTGTGTCGCATGTTGGGCGAGAATCCTCTAAGCCAACGCTCTAGAATTGCACCAAAGATGCCCTTTTTGTTTGCTTTGGACCGCATAGTAGTATGAATATAACCATTGTCACGATAGGTCATCTGATTCACCTGCCACCACTACCTCACACACCCCACCCCACCCCCACTCATCCCGTCCCAGCTTATTCATGTTAGCATCTTATCGAGTTTAGTTTTCTCTATAACAGCATGGATAGATAGATACTCGCTTTCGAAAAAGTGTTGAATTGCCCTTTAAAAACTGTCGTGGAACCATGATTAAAATGAAGGCTAAGATTTATCGGGGCATGAGAACATCGGGGCATGAGAACCAATTACAACAGTCCTTATACGAAATTGGTCTGAAAGAGTTTTCCGTGTACGTGTACCAGTATGGTAGGTAAACTGTCCTACTGAAAACTGAAAACAAACGTTTGTTTGTTTGTTTGTTTGTATGGTGTTTTACGTCATTTTCAACACATGTAAGGTTATATATGACGGTCGATTTTTTGTGGTGGAGGCAGACTACATACTTTTCCTGGGTAGAACCAGTACTGTACACCTCCCGTCATCCGTAAGAATCGACACTTCCTCAATTACAATTCGAGCTCCCCGTGGGATTCGAAACCGCAGCGGTGAGTGGCGAAGGCTTACAATGCAACGTCGTTAACCATTCGGCCACGGAGACGCTTGAAAACAAACATTGCGGAAAACTAATTTTCATAATCCAAGTTGCTAGTGCCGAACAGTTTAGAAGTTCTAGTTGTTTTTGACCAGTAAACTCCATGAGAGACTTATTCCGTCGTAGTTTATTGAAATGCTCCTTCTGACGTTCGTGGCTCCACCGATATAAAACATATTTAAAAAGGCATCTGGTAAATGCAACTTACCGTAACAATCGTCGTTAATACAATCCCGGGACTGCGTGTGCTCATACAAACACGACCCTGGATCTGAACTTTCGCAACAGTCCGTTACATTACCGGATGTACATGTCCGCGTACGCGTCCGAGTGCCACCACCACATGTCTGTGTACACTCTGACCATTCTCCCCAGGACGTCCATGTATTCGGCTCTTTAATAAATAATGCAAATGTGTATTAGTAAATAAGTATGAATAGTATTCCATTGTTTCCTCTCATGTATTTAGTTTGTTTGGAGTTTTAAGTCATTTTCAGCACATTTTAGGCAATGTATGTCAGTCTTTTTTTGTGGTGGAGGCAGATCACCCATAATTATATTCCTGGGTAGAACCAGTACTGTATACCTCCCGCCATCCGTAAGAATCCCTCACATGTAATACCCGTTAATGTTTAAAAAAAAGTTGACTGAAAAGATCGGATTTTTGCAATGTCATTCTAGACAAGCCGATTACAGATTTGCCGATCGTATTAACTCTTCGGAACACACCTGTTGTTTTCGGAACACACCTGTTGTTCATCTTTGTCAAATTTTACACTCATCATAAATACTAAATTATGTTTTATTTTTTTAGATAATTACATTTTTATAAACAAGTAATTGTTACATAAAAGTGAAGTAATTTTGATTTTTTAATGTTTTGTATTAAAATCGCGTATATAGAGGAAATGACAACGAGTGTCAGATCCTTTTTATCACATGGCTCAAAAACGACAAGAAACTACACATTATTGCTTGTGGTGAATCTACATACGGCGGACTGTTACCCTCACAACATCGCCGATTCAGTGCTATATCCACGGACTCCACGCGGACTAAACGGGTGTTGCGGGACATTGACTAGACGAACGTACTGACACTGCACTGATTCGGTCGCCTTGTATTACACATGGTTAATATTATACAATTATGGACTTTTCAGCTGTTATACATGATGTGATATGCACCAAAAAAATCATTATTGACCGAGGCGATAGCCGAGGTCAATATTGATTTTTTGGTGCATATCAACATCATGTATAACAGCTGAAAAGTCCATAACTGTTTTATTATATAACCCTCAATTTACAATTATATAAAACAGGTCAATATCAAAAAAACAATTATATAAAACAGGTCAATATCAAAAAAACAGGTCAATATCAAAAAAACAGGTCAATATCGCTAGATATTTTTTCTAAAAAATTACTTTTTAGCCAATGAAAACGCGTCTATTTATAGGTTATATAATAAAAGGAAATACGTAATGGGTATATTATACGGAATACAAGCAGTTCCATGTGATAAATATAGATATATACATATATATATATATATGGAATATATGCGATTAGTTATGCCTCGAACGGATGTGTTCTTCGGTCAAGCAAACAAACGGTCATTCTAACTAACGCACGTTAGAAGACATTGTTTTGGCATGTAGACTATTACACTACCCACACGAGTCAAACGTTATTCTATGAATTCAATTTGCTTATTACGGCAATGATTTATCACAAGAAAATTGTAAAATGTGATTGTTTATTGTTATGTTATCTCAAAAAGTAGGATGAAATGAAATGAACGGAATGTCCATACCAACATTGGATTTAATTGTACGAGAAGTACGGGTAACACATACGTTCAATATCCTGGCACGGCTCTGTGAAGCACGTGGTATGCATCTGACTATGGCCGATACACTGTCCGTCTGTGCACTGTCGTTCACGTGTTTGTACACCATAACCACACGTGGTAGAACATACTGACCAAGTGTCCCATGTACTCCAACTGGCACCTAAATAAGAATATAAATTAATTACATTTCTTATTAATAAGCTCATGTAATATTTGTCATAGTGATGTTTTAAAAAATAAAATGGGTATACAATTCTTCAAAAAAATTATGGTAACATATAAGTGTGGTTTGGAATCAAAACGTGTGTTATAATGATATTTGACATCTGAAAACAACCGCAAATGTTGGCTTTTGTCTGAAATATATTAAAGTAGCTACCCCGCCATCAACAGCCCAATTTTACAACATATGTACACCGTTTTAAAACCTACTGACGACGAGGTATATAAACAATTTACCCATTTTGAGAATATAAACTCTATTAACACAATATAAATGGCTTTTACCATTCATGCCAAACCCCAAAACTGGAGTTTCGAATTAAGAGTTACCAACTCACAATTCATTTTGCGCATATTATGAGTATTTACACAACACGTAAATGAAACTTTACTTCAAATCGTCACATATTCATTATTATATGACCTGAACACCTGGCCAGAGTTTTGATAAACGGTTTTGTAGTGTAATTTTGCCATTATTTGGCGGGTTTGCTACTTTAAAACGAGAATATGAATCGCAATCTGTACACTCTTACCTGCTTTAGAGGTAAAAACAAAGACGATAAATAATCCTAATGTCACGACCATTTTCAAATCCATATTTCTTAATGATGAGGATTATAACCAAAGTTTTGTTAAATGTTTCCGAATTATCAATTTGACCAAATAAAATCAAAGCATGGCCTTTGAACAGAGTCAATCCAGATCATTGTTGTTGTGGTCATATACGTCAATATTTTACGAGGGGAATATTTTGGAACCCTATGGGCATTGGGCAGTTGAGCGTTTAAAGTTAATGCGTTTCAAGCAAATTCCTGAGATACACACTGTGATTATCATATCAAAATCATAATTATGAAATGGAGAGTTATGCATTTCAACATAGTCTGTTATTTTTTGTTTGTTTTTGAATATTTTAATTTGGAAAATATATGGGCCAATTTCGAAAGAGAGAGTATAACTGGACATGGGTGGAACATGTATAATGTATGCAAAATAACACCATGATTTATATATTTTTGTCGAAAACGGTGAATGGGGGAAATTATAGGATGGTTTGCGGGTGAAAAGCTGAGCGATATATTGTAAACGTTCATATGTCTTGTGCCAATTAAACCATTTCTGACAAAAAGACAAACGACGTTTTTCGCTTATATTTTTGACTACTATATCAATTGCCCTTCATATGGATGACAGTTTAAGTGGTGTAAGGGGAGTGGATAGTACGGTGTTTTCAAGAGAAGACTATTAACATCTGTATTTCCGAGTACAAAGGTACCAAAATACTTCTTAAGTGGTCAACGATTTTTTTCTGTTTTACATGCCAGAATGAGGAATTTGTGCAATAATCTTAATAGCGATTTATACCTTAATCATTTACGCGATTCATCCGTTTGCGAGTGCGGTTTTGAAGTAAAAGATGCTGAACATTATATTTTCCAGTGTAACACTTTTTTCAAATACCGGCTCCAACTGTTTCAATCCACTCGCCATTTACACCCGTTAAATATATTAAAGAACAATCCTTTATGGTCAGGAACAGTTAACTGAAGCAGTTCAAACATATATATGAGAAACACATAGGTCTGTCTCTGATGTTTTTCAACAATCTACACGTACTATGCGCTGTTAGACCGTAAAAAGCTCCCTCCGCATAACGCTCCCGCATAACGCTCCCCGCGGAGCATTATGCGTATCTTACATCCGCTTAAAGCTCCCCATGAGCTTTATGCCTACTTCTTCTGCATAAAGCTCCCCTGTAGCTTTATGCGGAAGACATGTACATATGATTTTGAGCTTGTCGACAAACGTTCCTCATAAAGCATAAAGCTCCCTAACTAGAAGAGGATCAACATCATCATAATAAACAAGCAAAATATCATCATCATCATCATCATCATCATCATCATCATCATCATCATCATCATCATCATCAAAAGCAGCAGCAGCAGTTGCAATCAATCTTCTTTATTATCATCATCATCATCATAAACATCATCATCGTAATCATCATCATCTCATCATCATCTCATCATCATCATCATCATCATCATCATCATCATCATCATCATCATCATCATCTTCAAAAGCAGCAGCAGCTGAAAAAGAGAAGAAGAAGGCTGTTTCCAAAGTTCCACTATCATACTCTTTCTTATTCAAGCTGGGGAGCTTCATGTTGATTGAGTATACATCCTCTCCTTATAAAGCTCCCCGGGGAGCGTTATTGGAGGGAGCGTTATGCGGTGATACAACCGACGTATAACGCTCCCCGGGGCATTATGGGGTGCTACAAAACGCGTATGCTATATTTTGAACATGTCTTCTAGATAGCGTTCAGGCGACTGGAATTTAAATTGGGGGTAAACTAGTCTTCTCACTATTATCACTATTCTCTTTCTTTCTCTATTACGTTTTCTCTTTATATTTTATTTGCTTATTCAGCTTTTTTCTATCTGCCATTGTATTTTATTACTCTGCCATATACATTCGCAATTTCAAAATGTTAACTGGGAAGGGTTTAATCTAATGTTGGTAGAACTTGTTACCCAACCCATTTGTCATTATAATATTTCTATCGTATATATGTATATATTTGCTCTGTATGTAAAATATTGGCAATAAAATTTGTTTAAATCAGTACGGCGTTAAAATTTACAAAATAAAACATTTAATACTCATTTAAAGGCTTTATTGCGCTATTTCTTTAAATAGCTCTGGAAACATAGAAAACCGTGAAAGTAAAATATCATTACAAATAAGAGAGATATTAAAAATGCTAAAAAGAAAAACGCATAAAAGAAATATAAAAGGAGGCGGCCGCAATTCTTCAAGCCCTTTAACCAAATATGAAATATTAATAAATGTAATTTGCAGTAAATAAAACACTTCAATTGAATGAAAATCATAAAATTAACATACAGTGTGTACAGGTACTCTTTGCATAAATTGTTATGAATACAACTGCTAACTGTATTGATTTAAATTTATGAATATGCCATGAATAGTTAAACGCTTGATGACGTCATCATTTCAAGATGGTCACCTCCATTTATGTTTCTTTGCACTTTTTCAATAGCCATATCGTATGTTCTGTATTTTTATGGAAAATATTTTTGGGGTCCTTTCAAATAAGATATGTTTGTTAAAAGTGCAACCTACAACGTTTTGGGGGCCCTTTCAAATAAGATATGTTTGTTAATAGTGCAACCTACAGCGTTTACTATATTGTTCAGCCCGTGTAATATCCAACGACTCTTTCCTTTGATACCGTCAACCCTGCCGAGCGACCACTTCCATTAAAACATTACGTGGTCTGAGTATTAACTTTCATACCCCATCCAACCTTTTCTTCAAGACGCGAAAACGGGTTGGCTGGGGTATAAAATAAAACTTAATTTCGGCATAAAAAGTTTGCTTATTGAAAAATTACAAAATGTAATAGGTAATTGTAAGCAGGTTATCGCATTTTTTTTCAGTATAATATGTTTTTAAAACATGTTTTATTGTCAAAACATCCGTTATAAAATCCTGCTAATATAAGCTTTCCCATCACTTAATGGAATTAAGGCGGGACCACGTAATGAGACTACCTGCTTTAAAAGTTTACCGTTTCAGTGTCCAAATATAAGGTTAATAAATGGACAGGGCATTCAGAGACCACCTGTGTTAAGAGATACAATGTTTCTCTTCCCTCTAGTGGTCAAATAATGCGGGTTTAGCTGTATATTATTATTTAATGCTTCATTAGATTTGAAATATTTAGTGAATTATTTAGTGATAAATGTTATCGAATAGATAATCTTACATGCTGTTGTTTTGTGCTTAAAGGATACACAACGCAGACGACAACCGCGAGGCAATCTGATGCCAGATTACAGTCTACGGCGATCGGTTGTGAATGAATTTGAGATTGTATTGCAATCGGTCAAGTATAACCTACTAAAGTTAGCCTGTTTAAAATATGACTTAAGGCGTTTCACGAGAACATCAAATATGCGCTCTAAAAATTAGATGGAGTATATACTACCCATCATGTACTGAAAGTTCTGTGGAATGAAACGTAGTGTGTATCTTTTAACACGATAAATGTTCAAGGTATAAGGAATAACCCGTACCTGTGTTGTCCGAACACATACAATGTACAAGAAATAGCACATGCCAGCTTTGTAACCGCGCATACAACGTATACGAAATAACCTGTGCCTGTGTTAACACCACACATACAAGGTATATGAAGTAGCCCGTGCCTGTGTTGTCACCACACATACAAGGTATAAGAAATAACCCGTGACAGCGTTGTCACCATACATACAAGGTCTATGAAATAACCCGTGCCAGCGTTGTCACCATACATACAGGATATATGAAATAACCCGTGCCAGCGTTGTCACCATACATACAAGGTATATGAAATAACCCCTGCCAGCGTTGTCACCATACAAGTTATATAAAATAACCAGTGCCAGCGTTGTCACCATACATACAAGGTATAAGAAATAACCCGTGCCAACGTTGTCACCATACATACAAGGTATATGAAATAACCCGTGCCAGCGTTGTCACCATACATACAAGGTATATGAAATAACCCGTGCCAGCGTTGTCTCCATACATACAAGGTATATGAAATAACCAGTGCCAGCGTTGTCACCATACATACAAGGTATATGAAATAACCCGTGCCAGTGTTGTCACCATACATACAAGGTATATGAAATAACTCGTGCCAGCGTTGTCACCATACATACAAGGTATATGAAATAACCCGTGCCAGCGCTGTCTCCATACATCCAAGGTATATGAAATAACCAGTGCCAGCGTTGTCACCAGACATACAAGGTATATGAAATAACCCGTGCTGCGTGTTCACGCCAAGTTTGTATTGGCCCACTATATGTGTTGTTGTTTTTTCGAAAATATAAGGAGTCAGGACTTTACGAATGCAAATGGGAAACAGAGCTAATGATGAGCTTTAAGTAAATACGCTACACACGGCTCATTTCGGACTTTATATATGGTAAGGCTATACTGCTATTAATCCACTATAACCTTTTAATGTGCAGACGGTTTGACTGACTACAGTATGTCTACGTATATACGTATATCTTAATAAACAAACACGAACAATAGCCTCAGAGAATGGTGAAAATTAGATGTTATCATAAATGTTTACTTTTCTATAACGTCAAAGTCATATAAAGGAAGGTCTGGTTTCTTTCTAGAGGAAATTTTGTTTACTGCTAATTTAATTTACTTATTTCTTTTAATTTTGTAATCAATAGAGGGTCTTAGATGAGTTTTCGTTTCACTATTTAACACATGTGAGAATGTGTCTGGTGTCAAATTGTGACAACAAATACGAGATGAATATGAATACTAATTTTGATATTTTTCGAGAATTTGCCCTTTTTTTTTATCAAATGACGTCATGTGTGTGCTGCTGCCGTATGCGGGTCGTTAATATAAACGTTAACAAATGTACGCGTAACCAAATCAAGTTACGTGTATATTAATCAACCAGTGAGATGATGTCAATATGTTACGCGTAACCAAATTATGTCTTATGAAAATTATGGTCACCCATATGATAACCTCTGATTGAGTGTAACGTAAATCCTCCTAGATCCTAGCGTCTCCTTGGCCGAATGGTTAACGACGTTGCGTTGGAAACATTCGCCTCTCACCGTTGCGAGTTCGAATCCAACTGGGAGGAGGAATTGTCGATTCTTACGGATAACGGGAGGTGTACAGTACCGTCATATATAACCTTGCATGTGTTGAAAATAAATGATGTAAAACACCATACAAACAAAGTAAATCCTTCAATCCTGGCCTTGAATTATCTTACGCGTAACCAAAATAATGGTATGCATAACAAATAGGAATAATTGTGTTAGTTGTAACGCGTAACGAAATTTCGAGTTACGCGTGACAATAACATCACGATTTCATTGGTTGTTTTTGTTACGCGTAGCCTCTTTTGATTAGTTTTCAACTCCTTAAATAAGCATTAGTTTGTATACGCGTAGCATATATTCAAGTTTTAACCTTTCTGGCCTGGTCTGAGGATTTATGCTACACTCAGTAGATGTTTCGTGTAACCTTAATTTTGATTACGCGTAACATTGTCTATTGCAGAAGCTGCCTCAAATCGATATCATATCAAAAACCTCTGATTGAGCGTAACGTAAATCACTCTATTCTGGCCGGCAGAGCCATAACTTGAATTATGTTACGTGTTACCAAGCGTATGGCTACGCGAAACCAAAATAGTGTTATGTGTAACCAAATGGCATTCTAGCCGATTTGGCGTTCTAGCCCATTTGCGTAAAAATAGTTAGTGACCTAATGATGTAATTGCTTGTTTAATTTACGCATAACCTCTTTTGATTAGTTTTTTACCTCCTTAAATCAACCAATGAAATGATGGCATTAGGGTACGCGTAACATTAGTTGGTTATACGTAATATCAGTTAAGTAAACGTACCTTAATATGCTTAAAGCACCAATGCAAATTAAACCATAAGGTTAAGCGGAGCATTACTTTCGATATACTAGTACACCTTTTGACCTTGTAGACAAGGATCGACTTTTATTACATTTCCATGGGCGAAAGATTTGGATTTCTCAGTGAAAGAATATTCATAATCGCTAAATATTAATAACTAACTTCGAACAAAAAAGTAACTAACTGCGACGTTGAGTTATGACGTCAATAACGTGTTGGTGTTGGCGATAACGCGAATATATAAAGCGAATAATTATGGTTAAAATCATACATAATCTGATTAAAAATGTAATAAGCAGATTATTTAACTGTTGTGATCGATTATAGGAAAATCCTTTACTCGATGTTAGGCGTGGTTTTTTTCACTCACTCTCTTACGCTCGTTCGTGAAAAGAACCACACGCCTATCATCTCGTGAAGGATTTCCCTATAATCGATCCCTGCAGTTAAATAATCTTTATATATACGTTACACCCAGCAGACGTTACGCGTAACCTAATTTTGGTTGCGTCTAACATAGTTTGTGGTTACACGTAACCTAAAGGTATCATTTCATAAGTTGATAAGGATTTTTCAAGTTTCAAATCTATACATACACGTTGTGAGCAACTACCAGTGAAAACAGCTGTACTGCAATACCCTTGACCTGTTTAGTATACAGACGAGAACTTTCTTACATGTCTTGTGACCCCACCTTTTCTGGGAGTTTTTTCAAGTGGAAAACTAGTTTTCTACATGATAATTACACTGCTGCATTATCAATACTTGAGTAGAAGTTGCAGCAAATCATTAACATGTGACATTTTAATATTGGTGTCGTCAATGGGGAAAACAATTGGTTGTTTCATACATTAATAAAAAAAATCAAGAGGCCCAATAAGGGCCTGTGGACGCTCTACTGGCTAAAGATAAAGTTTATGTATAAGGGGCCATAACTCTTTCAAAAATCATTCAACCGGAACATGCAACTAGGCTATGTACTGATCATCCCTGCCAAGTTTCGTTGAAATCCAGCCAGAGGTTCAGGAGAACTAGTTTGTACAAAGTTAGTGTATTAAAATCTTTAAGGGGTCATAACTCTGTCAAAATTCATTCAACCAGAACACGGCAATAACAGATGCAACAAGGCTTGGTACTGATCATCCCCACCAAGATTCGTTGAAATCCAGCAAGGAGTTCAGAAGAGACTAATAATAATAATAATAATAATAATAAAAGCTTTATTTAAAGAAGGTAACACATAAGAGTTATACAACATACATAATATACATCTTATTTTCAATGTGGCCTTCTGCAAACAAAAAATACACACACGCACGCACGCACGCACGCACACACACAATATGCATATATACATCGACAAACACTCCATTAGTTAATTTTCTAGAAACAATATAAAAGATCATGAAATAATACAGTATAAGCGGATTCTTACTCAAAATTCAGTTATATGTTTACTTTGTATATTGTTATTTGAACAATTAATCGTTAAATGATAATACATTACTTTGCAATAAATGTGATCTGTATCTATATTTTAATGAACGAATCTGTACAGGCACACTATTCCATACTTGTGCACTTACAACAACGTTTGTCTATTAAAACCTTTAAAGGGCCATAACTCTGCCAAAAAGTATTCAACCGGAATATGGCGATGATAAGCACAAGCACAACTAGGCTTGATACTGATTATACTTGTCAAGTTTCGTTGAAATCAAGCCAGGGACTCAGAAGAACTAGCCCGGAAAATGTTTGTGTATAGAAAAAACTTTAAAGGGCCATAACTCCGCCAAAACATTTGTAAACCGAAACGCGACGAAGATATGCACAATTTGGCTTAGTGCTGATCATCCTTGCAAAGTTTCGTTGAAATATGGCGAGGGGTTCAGGAGAACTCGTCCAGACAAAGTTTGTGTATTAAAACCTTTAAAGGGTCATAACTCTGTCAAAAAATCATTCAAACGGAACACGGTGACGATATGTACAACTAGGCTTGGTACTCATCATCCCTGAAATGTTTCACTGAAATCCGGCCAATGATGGCCCTTTCGTCTTAATGAGGCCAAACTATAGCATATTTCAGGTAATCAAGGGCCATAACTCCGGTGTAAATGGTCCGATCGGGCTGGGTTTTTTTCCAAATTTTTCAGAGCTTTCATTGATATTAACAATCTGGTAAAGTTTGGTAAATATCGGATGAAAAATGAAAGCCCTATCGTCTTAACGAGGCAAAATATAGCATTTTTAAATAAATCAAGGTCCATAATTCCGTTGCTACTGGTCCGATCTGGGTGGTTTTGAACTTGTCCAAGCTTTCAATGATATTAACAATCTGTTAAAGTTTGGTAAAGATCGAATGAAAAATGAAGAACCTATCGTCTTAACGAGGCAAAATATAGCATTTTTAACTAAATCAAGGGCCATATCTCTGCTGTTACTGGTCCGATCTGGCTGGTTTTCGAACTTGTCCAATATTAACAATCTGTTAAAGTTTGTTATAAAGGATCGGATGAAAAACGAAGGCCCTATCGTCTTAATGAGGTAAACGTTAACAGACGACGGATAGACGACGGAAGACGGACAACGGACAACACACCATCCCATTAGCTAAAATATATATGGTGGCTTAGTCTTTTCAGTAAATATTGTATGTATTGTGTTACTGAACGGATGACAAACGTGCATGTATATGCTATGAGTATCAGTTATTAGTAAGACGTATAACTAAATGCGGTATGGAAAGATAGATAGCTACTGTATATAGATCAGTAAACTGTTGTGCGTTTGTTGTGCCCTTGTTTTTTTTGTTTTAGTAGTTTCGGTTCGTTTCCTCTCTTTTCATCAATAAAATTGGTTAGTTCAAGCTTATCACTCGAGTAGACTGCTCCACGGCGCATGTCTCGTTCACTAAAACAAGTCTTCAATCGGAACTGCCTCGTCGGATTCCGTCACTCCGATTGACAAGTCTTGTGGAGCAGTCTAATCACTCGAATAGACTGCTCTACTGTATAGCGTTCATGGGCAGTATAGCAAACTAATCACTCGAGTTATACATTGACCTTTTGTTGCATCGCTCATACGAGATTTCTTTTAAAGCCTTTAAAGAACCTCTAATTTATTATTTGAAAAACATTCATTAATTTATACATAAAATAAGTTCATAATCAAGCTTTAAATCAAAATGGGAACGCATTTAATTATTTTTTTGCGCAAATAAACGAACTGGATGAACTCGAATTTAGCTTGCAAACACACGAATACGCTCTATTTACTTCCGCTTTTTCCAGCGAAATCCGGATCAGAAGATAGTTCGAAAACAATACCAAACTTACTGTATACGCGTTTTACGTATTTTAATACTTTTATGTAAGTATGACAGGTTTAACACAATAAAAATGGTTGGACGTTGAAACAAATTAGAAAAATCGCGAAAAACAGCTGCGTAAAAAAAAGGAAAATCTAGTCTAAAGAAAAAGAAAATCAGTGCTCTCCCCGTTGGCATTACCGAACAACAAATTATGTCCCTCTAAACTTTTTATACCAATATCTTCTGTAAAACATTTCCACTTTGTGATGTAGTAGACAGTAGCCATCAGCTACACCCACTTATGTGAATTAATCCGAGCATAATTTCTCTGACATTAATTCGGAGACGGATATTTCGCAATTCTGGGACTATTTTATCAGGGTTCGAATCCCAGTGGTAGCTCGACTTGTAAGAAAGTGTAGGTCCTTAGCAATGGGCACCAGTAGCGTAGCTACCTATTAGTCCTAAAGCCCCGGGCCTGCACATAATTTTTACATGCATGGTTGAAAAATATACAAAGAAATAATATTGTATGAATTTGTTTGAATTTTGAAGTGTGTTTTGCTTAAATTTATATCTAAATATACGCCAATGAAATAATATTGTATGAATTTGTTGAATTTTGAAGTGTGATTTTGCTTAAATTCATATCTAAATATACGCCAAAATGCACCATGAGACGTCGAGTTTTCAAAATTTTCAGGAGAACGCATGTCCCGGACCCCACTAGAAATAGGTCGGGCCTGCACATCAAGAAAGGCCTTGCTACGCCCCTGAGCACACGATATACAGTACTGGTTTGACCATTGAAAAACGTGGGTGGTCTGCTTACTCTACTTAAACAATCGACTGTGTGACTGAAACAATGATCATATAGATGTAAAATGTAGCTGTTTATATATTGCCTAAAATGTGCAGAAAATGAAATAAAACACAATTTTTTAAACCAACCAACAGTATCTCATCTGATTGTGTAAGGTCAGAGGATCTCCAATGGTAAAAATGTGGAGCTACCAGCTTCAGTATTTAGAAGTATGTTCACATCAAAGTAAACATTTTAAAGCTGCATTAGCCGTAACTTTTAGCTTAAAATACAAAATAATTAGTGACAAACATTACACAACAACACATTATTGAATATTAAATATTTAATAGAGAAACAAGATATTTTGAAAGAATTCAATAGCGGTACCAAAAAAAGTATCACATCGTGGGATGAATTCCAAGCCCACACTAAATAACATTCACGGGTAAGGCGAATGCTTCTTCCCTCCCGATTCAACTGGCACTTTGAGCCGCAAAATATTATAAAAAAATAAAAAATATAATACCCTTTATAAATACTATTTATACTCGGTAAAAAAAGTTTTGGACCAGGTTATATAAAGTCATATAAAACAAAACTAGTGGAGAGAATTTTAAGTATCTTTTTTAGTAACCAAGGTCTACCCTAACCGGATTAGTTTGGTACCAGAAACATTAAATTCCAAACAAGATTTTGATTTTTAAAAAATATCGCGAACACACAATGGGTCTGTAAAAAAATGTTGCAAAGTCCATACAAAGTAACAGTTACGGACACATTCGAGTAACCAATAAAAAGATTATTATTTTTTCGCAAACTTTCATTGTAAACGATTAATTATTGTTGATTGTTGATCTATTGTGAATTATCTCTGAGATACTAAGGGTTATGGTCGAATGTCATGGTTTCAGCGATCATTGCACGGGTTCGAACACTGCCATGGGTCCAAAACTTTTTTTACAGAGTATATATAACACATGGTATTAATGAAGCTTGTTTGACACCACGTTGACCTACCTCATTTCGAAGTCTGTATCTTTGTCAAATTACCGAATTGGTTCAAATCATTTACACCGTTTGTTAGGTCTAATTCCCATTTTATCACAGTATATTCACAGTTCGTACAAAAAAACACTCTGTGGGGAGAAATTAGAAATTTAAGTAAAATCACCGATTGCCATCATGACAATATTTCCTACTTTAATATGTTTACTTCCGGTCTCAGAGATGTGACCCGATTGGACAATTTTTTGTTTCTGATTACGTATGTTTTATACCGTTAAAATGTCATCCAATTGGATTACTTCTTTGAGAACAACCTATGGGGCCTATATAGGAAATCACGTTGTCGATAACATCCCGTCCCCATCTTGTATCACATTTTTCCCGTTGCATAACACATTTTTAGCTCGACTATTCGAAGAATAAGAGAAAAATAAGAGAGCTTACGTAATCACCCCGTAGTCGGCGTCCCACATCACGTTTGCGTGTAAGCTGTGGTTTTACAAGTCTATATCTCTTACATTTCTTATCCTAGCAAAACCACATTTGGGCCATGGGCTTCCTTATAGCATTATCTTAAGGGGGCTGAATAAGCAATTTTGGTTCCTGTAACCCATGGAACCCAAATTAATGATAGCCCATAAAATGTGTCCCATTTCATATCAAATTTTGCGTGTAAGCTGTGTTTACAAGTCTATATCTCTTACAATTCTTCCCTAGCACAACCAAATTTGGCCATTAGCTTCCTTATAGCATTACCTTAATTTTGGTTCCTGTAACCCCTGGGCTCCCATGGAACCCAAATTCTGATAGCCCTTAAAATGTGTATGTTTCACATCAAATTGTGGCGTGTAAGCTGTGTTTTACAGGTCTATATCTCTTACATTTCTTTGTCTTAGCTGAACTAAATTTTGGAATTGGTTTTCCTTATAGTATGTTGTAAAGGGTTGGGTAAGTAATTTTGTCTCTACAAATTCTGGCTCCCATGGAAACCAAATTGTGATGGCCCATAAAATGTGCAATAAAGGCAGATCTAGGTTTGCATGTAAGCATGTATATATCTATGATTTTGTTTTGGGATTTCTTATAGCATTATGCATCTTATTCATACGTCACCTATATTGATTTTGGGGCATGGGCTCCCTCCTCCACCCCAAGCTGCGGAGAAAAACGATTCCGTTTTTGTACTGCCTTATTTACATGTTGGGTATGGTTCTTCTTTTGTTTTCAGTCTTAAATGCTTAACGATAATTGCTATAGATATTCAGACATTAGCTCAAGCTTCACTTTACTTCATGGTATTAGTGATATGTTCTTTTCCTTTTCCAGATTGAGAACATCCTTTGTGCGCTAGATCATGTCTGGGAACCCCCTACCCTACAGCCCCTGCAGCTGGACAATATCAGTTCTCAGGGCCAGTATCCAGCCACAGGCAGGCTACCCACAACAACAATACTTATGGTACGAATAGCAGTATACCGGTTTGGGTACGAGTATACAATAACGTGACAATTGTTGTGGATAGTGAGATAATCAAAACAATATGTATGGGCCACACTTTAAAAAAATATGTTAGTTTGCCAAACCTGACCCTTATCTTTTTTAGATGGGTTTGGTATATTTTCAGATGGGTTGGAAAGGTTGGAAAATTTCTTTCTTTTTATTCTTTCTATGTATGTCAAGATCTTTTGTGATATTGTTTAAAGTGTAACTGTTTGTTTGAACACTATTTTATGAAAAAGTTGTTTTAAGTATACATTGAAATCTTTAACTTTTGTACCTAAAATTCCTATATATATATCAACTGGTAAACCAAATTAATAAAATGAAAAGGAAACCCTGGCTGATTTTTTGTTTTTTTTTACTAAAAATAATAATCCGTAGTATACTGGGGGAAAAAATTTTTGCATTAGGGGCCCTGATTTTTTTGGGACCAGTCGCGTTGGGGCAGAAACAAACCTTAGAGGAATTAGAACAGGCATACGCAGAAGGAAATATTTATTGAGATTCAGCGTTTTTTCATTTCTAGATATTAATGAATTCAAGCAAGACCAAACATAGCAGATATGTGATTGTCCAGTAATGCATCTGACAGTAAATCAGTAATGCTTTCCTAGGTAACTGATACAGTATATATATTTACTCCGAGCCTTCTCTGACCCTAAAAGCTTTTTTTATTTTTCTATTACCCATTTTTATTTTTAGCCAGATGAAATATCAAAATCGTAAGAAAGGGCTGGTAAGATCAGAGAAGGCTGGGATTAATAATTATTATGGCCTTTATTGCATAGCAAATCAAGGTCTGCAGGTAGCCGACGTTTCTCCTCCTGATTGAGAATACCATGCGTCATTTTTTTGGACATATCAATAGGAAATGGTTGTTTAACTGTTTAATAATTTAGCATTTAAAAATTTACATATGGCTCATTTTACAGACTATATCTCGGGTAATAATGATATCTTTAATATCATCATCTTGAGTGCGTTGTCCAGTGGTAGAGCATCACACTCCAGATCGAGAGGTTGTGGTTCAATCCATTGCTGTGGCCATGTTATTGATCCTTGAGCAAGGTAGTTACCCCCCACATTGCTAGTACTGGAGCCAATCAGAGTGAGTAAAAATAAATTGCAAGAACTTGTTTTAGTGATTGATGTAAAAAAATATATTAAACCATTAATCCCATTCTTGATAAATGTCTGCGGTCAGCCAGAAGCTGGATATGGCTATGGTGGATCCCCCAGCCTATGGACTACGGGATGGCCCAAACAGGGACCCCCTCCTCCATATACAGAGGTATAATAATGCACACCAG